>OU452224.1:25624583-26027488 GCA_911728455.2 Marthasterias glacialis
AATAAGTAACTTTTTGTCTTTTTCAACAAAATGTCCACTCGTTTTTGATTTTGTTTTCTATGTGCCCTCCTCTGATAGCCGAAAGTCCGAAAAAGGAAGGTTCTGACAAATCTTAAAATAGTAACATGTTTTGAGTTGCTTTCGATTTTACTTTTTACATCAATATTGATAACATTACTATTTTCTGTTCACTTAACCTGTACAGTGACTGCTTTCAGATTACAGAAACTACTTAGGAGTTGAACATTTTTTTTTATTTGTCATTTTTGTTCATATATCAACTCTTAATTGTTGTGAAGCCAAGTATTCTCATAGAAAGCAAACCTAATCACTATACTGGCCAAGACCCAATGAAGAGAAGACAAGGAAAGAACCTTTGTCAAAAGTTTATAACTTTTTTGTCTTCTTTTTATACGTTTGTTATTTTTTTTTTAATAAGTAACTTTTTGTCTTTTTCAACAAAATGTCCACTCGTTTTTGATTTTGTTTTCTATGTGCCCTCCTCTGATAGCCGAAAGTCCGAAAAAGGAAGGTTCTGACAAATCTTAAAATAGTTACATGTTTTGAGTTGCTTTGGAGTTTACTTTTTACATCAATATTGATAACATTACTATTTTCTGTTCACTTAACCTGTACAGTGACTGCTTTCAGATTACAGAAACTACTTAGGAGTTGAACATTTTTTTTTATTTGTCAATTTTGTTCATATATCAACTCTTAATTGTTGTGAAGCCAAGTATTCTCATAGAAAGCAACCCTAATCACTATACTGGCCAAGACCCAATGAAGAGAAGACAAGGAAAGAACCTTTGTCAAAAGTTTATAACTTTTTTGTCTTCTTTTTATACGTTTGTTATTTTTTTTTTAATAAGTAACTTTTTGTCTTTTTCAACAAAATGTCCACTCGTTTTTGATTTTGTTTTCTATGTGCCCTCCTCTGATAGCCGAAAGTCCGAAAAAGGAAGGTTCTGACAAATCTTAAAATAGTAACATGTTTTGAGTTGCTTTCGATTTTACTTTTTACATCAATATTGATAACATTACTATTTTCTGTTCACTTAACCTGTACAGTGACTGCTTTCAGATTACAGAAACTACTTAGGAGTTGAACATTTTTTTTTATTTGTCATTTTTGTTCATATATCAACTCTTAATTGTTGTGAAGCCAAGTATTCTCATAGAAAGCAAACCTAATCACTATACTGGCCAAGACCCAATGAAGAGAAGACAAGGAAAGAACCTTTGTCAAAAGTTTATAACTTTTTTGTCTTCTTTTTATACGTTTGTTATTTTTTTTTTAATAAGTAACTTTTTGTCTTTTTCAACAAAATGTCCACTCGTTTTTGATTTTGTTTTCTATGTGCCCTCCTCTGATAGCCGAAAGTCCGAAAAAGGAAGGTTCTGACAAATCTTAAAATAGTTACATGTTTTGAGTTGCTTTGGAGTTTACTTTTTACATCAATATTGATAACATTACTATTTTCTGTTCACTTAACCTGTACAGTGACTGCTTTCAGATTACAGAAACTACTCAGGAGTTGAACATTTTTTTATATATATTATTTACTATCATTTTTTTAAGCATAAGTGTTCAATACCCCCCAAGGCAGTCTGAAGATGTTTCCCAAGACGGAATATAGTCTTATAATAGCTTGCAATTATCGGTGGGAAAAAATTGTTAGTTTCAAAACTGAAAGCTCACCCCTGATGCATTCATAATGGTATCATCCAGGAATGGGATTCAGACACCCCCTCAAAGATACGAATGCTTGTGCCGATTTTGCCTCTATGGATTTAAGCCAAATTTAAATTGAACATTTTAATGATAAAAAAAACTGATGTTTTCATTAATACGTCAACAACGAAATTGGTCAAATTTGTTGTTCACAATTCGTTGGTTGTTTGGTGTTTTGTTGCCCAAAATTTACACTGCATTTTCCCTTGAAAATAATATTTTGATTGAAAAGATTTATTTATTTATTTATTTATTTTTTTTTTACTTTTAAGGTTTACACCATCGTCAGTTACACAAACAGGTTGTTGCACGAATGTTTCAAATTAATGATGGGTCATCGCGAATTACCATGCTTACCAACGGGTGCTTATTTTAAGAGAATCATTTACTGCATAACACAAAGGTTTACAACCATAATGTGGCCCCAGACATCGACAAAAAGCATAGACGATGTAACTAATAACTCTTTTCATATATCGGAATTGCAAACATTTTGCCACACCATAAAATTGATCCAACATATGAATTTCTAACTTACTTTAATATAATAATAAATAATCCCTGTTTGCACGCAAGCCCCTGGGGAACTATTGGGGGTATTATGAAGCAAATTGTTGAGGTCGATGACATCCGAGGGTGTTTTTTTATTTTAATACTTTTTTTCTTTTCTTGTTTTTAATATTGTTGACGATATTGATCCTTTGAGTAATACAAAAGGGAGATGAAGGGATTTTGTTTTCTCAAACATCTGACGTCAAGGGTCAACCGTGACGGCTTGGCAAGAAGCCTTTATTGGCCACTACTTAAAGTGACGTCACTAGTCACGCGGCTACTGTCATCCTGTCTGCCATTTGGGGAGTCAAATTGCGTGTAAAGAGGTGCGCGTTTAGCGCGTGTCGCCTAAGAAATTCACATTGCACTTGGACAACGGATATCCAACCTCGCCACCATGGGCAGCGCGCCGTATCGATACCTCTCGTCTCTAACCCCTAGAAGGGAAGCACCGAAAAACCGCATGGTGATTGGCTCCCAAAACTGACTGCTATGCGCGCACGCTTGTTAAAAACTTTAGTGGGCTCGGTACGCGCGTGTCAAAAATGAGTTCGCGCGTTGCAAAATGCATGAAGTATTTTGACGCGATCATAAATTAAAATAATACATACAGTGCCAAGTTCGCGCAAGGACCTTTTGTCGACTAGTGGCTGATATTAACTGGTACTTATCCTCAAAAACATGTGTTGGGTACCAGGCAACATCGACCTCTAGTCGACAAATGGTCCTTGCGCGAACTTGGCCCTGCAGTCTGTTAAGCCCGGTTCACACTTCACGCGAATGCGAACGCGAAGCGAATTTGACGTCACAAATTCGCGACGAACAATTCGCCCCAGTTAAAATGTGCTCAACTTTTTGCGAAATTCACTGCGAATGTAAGAGAGTGACGTCAAATTCGCTTCGCGTTCGCACTCGCGTGAAGTATGAACCGGGCTTGAGACAGATCACAAATCAAAGAAAAATGAGAGGGGACCAGTTGCTCTATGATTAATGATGTCACTTTTGCGGGATGCCATTTTATTTGAGCGGCGCGTCGAGTGGATTGGCCTCAGGCCTAATTAAAATCTTCCATATTATGGGAGATTTTTAATTATGGTTAAGTGCCTTGCTCAAGTACACAAGTGTCATGACCGGGACTCGAACCCACACTCCGAAGACTCTGCCACCAGAGCTTGAGTTCGACGCACTAACCACTCGGCCACGACACGCCACAAAGATAGCCACAACTCAGCCCTCCGTCACGAGACTAAGCTTTTTTTCCCGTGAATGAATTTCAGAGTTAACTCTTAACAATTTCTTTCCCCGGCAAAATAGAATCTGAGATCATCATTTTGGAAATCTTAATAGGAGACTTTCTGGGACACTAGGTGGCAGCAGACTCACCCTGTAAGTTCTTAGGGATGCGTCCCATAAAATAACCGGCGATAGCACACAGTGCAAAGTGCTAAATATTCAATATTTTGTTTTAAATACTTAGAAATTTTTGCAACCGTCTCCCGTTTGCAAACTGTGGTCTTGATAATTATGTTAACAACTGCAGTTTGTATTAAAAAAAAAAAAAAAAAAAAAAATACGACTGCACGAAAATTGGAGAATGCAAGAACTTACGATCGTACGTAAAACTACCGTATTTTTTCACTAACTCACTCAGGTCGTTCAACTCATTTTTTTCAAGTCAATTTTAAAATTACCCTTTTCTCCTTAAGCCAATAACCTCAGGCATTTATTTGTTATGTTTTTTTTTGTCCAATGGAAATAAGTATTGCTGACTTTGGTTATACTGAAAAAAAAAATCCAAAGATCATTTTCGACTTGCCTCTGTCCTTAGGGTGTCCAAGTTTTTAAGTTGTAAAAATTAAAATAATTTATTCATTTATGATTTATGATTCCATCAGCAGACACAATTATCTATACATAATAAAGTGTGGCTGTCGATGCCTTAAATTGGGTAAGCGTCTTTAAATTATTCAAAAATCTAGGATTTTTTTTTACAATAATCTATCCATATCAATCAAAATAGTTTGCTTATTTTTTGATAAACATGAAGCCCATACTCCTAATCCAGATTTTTGTTTCTTATACTTGTTTTGTCTTCCACAGCTTGCAAAGCATACCTTATTAAAAATAAACAAAACATGTTAATATGAATAGATCATTGTAAACAATAGTCACTGAAAATGTTCTGCATAATTTGTTATATCATACTATTACGGTGGCCCACAACTGTCACGGCAAAAACAAAAGGGCCACGGCAAAAGCAAAAGGGCCACGGCAAAAGCAAAAGCGCCACGGCAAAAGCAAAAGGGCCACGGCAATAGCAAAAGGGCCACGGCAAAAGCAAAAGCGCCACGGCAAAAGCAAAAGGGCCACGGCAAAAGCAAAAGCGCCACGGCAAAAGCAAAAGGGCCACGGCAAAAGCAAAGGCGCCACGGCAAAAGCAAAAGCGCGATGTAGATATGGGTTAAAGGTCGAATTTGGTTATGGTGTAGTAAATATTCAACACGGACGGTGTGCAGTTGATCCTTGACTTGCATAATGTTCACACATTAGTTCAGGTCCTGACTCTGTTTTCCTGTCTGGGACGTCTCTGCGTGATTAGAGTAATTTTTGCTTTGTTCACTGATTGTTTACAGGCATTTCTAAACAAGACTTTTTGTCTTCTGAATATGCCTCCATAATTGCCTCTGTCTTATTTTTGTCATTACAACCTTATTTATTACTGTTGCTTTCTTTAAACTTGTTTGTCGTAATGACCTCCTGCAGTGATTGTTTGTTGTGCATTTTGGAAATAAATGTTGAGAAGAATTAAATTGAATTGAATATAGGTCAAGCTTCGAAAAACTTTGAATGCGTCATACGTTCTTTAACGTTCGGGTTGGGGAATGTAGGACAGTAGGAGGGACGAAGGAGCAGAGAGAAAGAGAGTTGGAAAAGGGGGTTGAAACGGAGGGAGATAGCAAAAGAAGAAAGGGGGAAGGAAATAATACAGTAGTTTATTGCAATGTACGGCCGGCGGGGGAAGAGAGCACGGGTACAAAACGAGACCAAAATATAAATGGAACTTACAATTTATTTTTTTTTTGGGGGGCGGGGTCGAGGGTGTGGAAAAACTAGGTGCCTTATGGACGCTGTTCTGCCTAATTAATCTTTGGCAATTGGCGTTTTGTGAGTGATGTGCTTGAAATTTGAAACTAATTCCGGTGCAACACAAAATGTTAGCCTTTTGTCTTCGGTATTGCCTTCGGTAGTTAGGCCTAACCTTCCCACGACTGGTTTGATATTTTTTCATTTGATTGTATTGCATGTTATTATTAAAAGTGTTGCCCAATTTTGTTATGGATTACATACTAGTAAAGTATAAATGTTTTGTGCTTTTTAATATTGTTTGTAAATCATGAGTTACTAAATACACTTGCCCATAAAATAGATTCTTGATCATTGTCCATTGTTTATAAACCATAAATCAATGGTCACTGTTTGTAAACCGTTTTAATGAACATCTAAGAACCGTTTTGATTTTTAAACAATGGTAATATGGCGCTTTGGTGTCTTATATGGGATCTGAACTTGTGTGAACATTATGCAGGTCAAGGATACTGCACACCGTCCGTGTTAAATATTTACCACATAGTCATATCACATGGTTCACCTTAACCAAATTCGACCTTTAACCCATATCTACATCGCGCTTTTGCTTTCGCCGTGGCCCTTTTGCTTTCGCCGTGGCCCTTTTGCTATTGCCGTGGCGCTTTTGCTTTTGCCGTGGCGCTTTTGCTTTTGCCGTGGCGCTTTTGCTTTTGCCGTGGCGCTTTTGCTTTTGCCGTGGCCCTTTTGCTTTTGCCGTGGCCCTTTTGTTTTCGCCGTGGCGCTTTTGCTTTCGCCGTGGCCCTTTTGCTATTGCCGTGGCGCTTTTGCTTTCGCCGTGGCGCTTTTGCTTTCGCCGTGGCCCTTTTGCTTTTGCCGTGGCGCTTTTGCTTTTGCCGTGGCGCTTTTGCTTTTGCCGTGACAGTTGTGGGCCACCGTATACTATAGTATTTAGGATATGTTTAACCGTAATCAGGACGGGGGGCACAATGTGCCCCTACTAATTTTTTTCCCGTAACTTTTTAACGCTTAGTCCAATCACCGCGAAATTTTCTGACTTTTCCCAAAATATATCTAGGATCATATTAGCAAAACATAATTGATACTGGGGGTTAGCTGTTGCCGTGGCAACTATTTGTTTGACCCTGGGTCAAACGATTTTACTGTTTATTAAATATTTGTTTACTTTTTGATAATTTCCACTTATCTTTTATTTCTGTGTCAGAGACGTGATAGTGATCAGTCACGTGTTAATCTGAAATGGTTTTGGGAATTCAAAATGGCCGCCATTTTGGCGGCCATCTTGGATTTTGTCTTTTCAGCCTGTAATTAGGGGTCAAATGTGTCCCCCTCCCCTTCCCCTTGTCCGCGTAAAAAAAAAGCCCGGTCCAGATAGGGTTAAATGGTAAAAATTTTCTTCAAAATGGTCTAGATTGCACCAGAGAACATCTAGGAGTAAACAAATTGAGTATTACTTTCGAGTAGGATAACACGTACTCCTTACAGGGATACGGATGATGTAAAAAATAATAAGAGTTCTTTACTATTTTCAAAATCTTTTAAGTCTCACAAACCCATTTCGTGCACTCGAAATATTTTGTGCACTCTACAAATTGATTTATTTTGAGCTCACAAAATGATTCGAGCGCCGCACGTAATGATTGTGAGCGCACGAAATTATTGAGAGCACACAAGCGCAGAACATCAATTATTTTGTGTTCTCGAAATCAGTTTGTGCGCTTGAAATAGTTTTAATTTGGTGCTAAAAATAAGGTTTTTCGTGTACTCAAAATTATTTCGCATGCTGACTGACCACTTGGAACAAACGACATTAAGTCACCATGAAATCACAGATTTGTCAATTGTTTATTTTGTTTTGTTTTACTCGAAACCCCTGTTTGTTTTGCTACAAACACGTTTCTAGTTTTTTTCTTCTTCTGCTTTTGTAAACATACCATAGCGCAAAAGATAGATTTTTGTCAATGGTATAGTCTTCGCTGAAAGGCAAATGTGCGTAACAATAAACTCTATTTGCTGTCTTTTTATTGTTTTTGTTTTAGGGCTTTTTTTAATGTAATCTTTTCTGTTTTCTGGCCGCCGTTCAGCTGTTGGCTGCAATAGTCAAATAATAATATAAATAATAATAACAATAATAATACAACTTATATAGCGCCTTTTCCTAGGGTTACAAAGCGCTCAGAGAATGATCAAGAACAAACAACAATGGCAATGACATAATGTATGTATGAGCAAAAAAAAAAACTGAAGAAAAGCTTATGCCAGGCCCAGACTGCAGCGCTCAGACAAGAGAGCCCAGTCATATCCGTGCGTTGGGAATGATCGAGGAAGGCCGCAAAGTGAAAAAGGGCTCTCTATGATCATGGAGCTATAAAACGGATATGATGAGCATGCGCAGGCCAGGACTGACATTGAAACTACAAATTGAACAAGTAAGTCTTCAACGACACTTTGAAATTGGCCACGGAGATGGAGTTCTTAATGGAGTGTGGAATGGAATTCCACGTCCTTGGACCTGCGATTGAGAATGCTTCATCTCCTGATTTTCTGGTGGTGCGTGGAATATAAAAGTTACCCTGGGAACGTAGATTGCGGATTGTTGGCCTGGTGTCGAATGAGTTGGAAATGTACTTGGGGAAAATACCAGAAATGCATTCATACATGTTTAAGGCCGTTTTGTATATTATACGTTTCTCTATGGGGAGCCAATGCAGCTGTTTGAGCAGTGGCGAAGTGGGAACACGTTTTGGGTAGGAGAAGATAACACGAGATGCTCTATTTTGGATTCGTTGTAGCTTGGTAATGTCAGATTGTTTCAGTCCAAATAAACATTAATTCATCATTTCAATTACTTTATTTTAATACATGTAGCAACGTTCATTACAAGCGTCCTCAGTACGATCTGTAGTAGTTACAATTTTCATATAATTGTAAGTTTTCTAATTTATTTTTATTTAATTTTTCTTTTTTAATTTGATTTTATTTAATTTAATTTAATTTAATTTAAATTTTTTTTTCACTTATATTGAACTTACATTTGCTATGGCTTCTGATATCTGATTGTTTTTGTTTTATGTTTCTATTGCTTTGATCCTTTTCCTTTGTTAATACTTAAATGTCTCGATTTGTTTATGTAATCTGCTGGCTGCGTTGGTCGAGTTTTAAAGGAAAATTATACGATTGGTTAAAAACTGAAAGGGCAGTGTCCTTACTTTTTGTGATTTAATATACGTGAAGAATTGAAATCGGGGTCTTCAAATTCTGTTTTCTCAACTTTGACAGTATTTCAGCCAGAAATATTCCTATGGAAGATTGGAAGTGGTATGCATTCATAATCAGTAAGCTTTCAGACTGATTCTGATAAAAAAATAAGTTTGGATGAATATCAATCCTGTATTCTACCTGTAATGAACAATTTCAAATCAAATCAAATCAAATCAAATCAAACTCTATGGTTATCTCACGCAATTAATACACTCCTCCGTCTTTTGCTTCTTCAGTGGTCTAATTGGTTATAAAGCAGAAAACATACAAAATGTCAATTCCTAAAGAAACAGTGGATTTTGATGATCTTTTTTGCAAAATACCAAAAACATCGCTGTATACACGATATGCAACCAAAGATCTGTGAAATTCGGTTGGTTTGATGAGATTTTTTTTTGAGGCATTTCAAAATACTTTCCATTGATTGCTGTTTATTTATTTATTTTATATTTTTTTTTCAATTACTGTTGTTCGTTTTATTGGTTTATTTACTGTTTATCATCATATATTTACTTGTTTCTTTGTCTATTTTTTGACTTAATACCTTATTATTGATCTTTTTGTTCTATTTATTATTTCTTTTTCTCTTTTGGGGTATTTTTAACAGTTCTTGTAGCTGTGTATGTTTTTCTTTATGATATAATTATAATCTCATAAAATGCTTGTATTATTTTATTATTTACATTGCAGTTGGGACGCTTCTAAACAAATCTTAGGCATTCTCTCCACGCCAGCCGATTTTATTTGTTTTCCCCCCTCTGGATTTCCTTAACCTTTTACTAAATGAGGGTTCCATTTTATATTTATTTATATTTTTTTTTTGTCTTCTCATAAATAATAAGTAAGTAAAACATACTAGTAGTGGCGTGAATGGCATAATGCCTAGAAAATCGTGGTATCTCTCTTTTAATGTGAAAGAGTGAAAATTTCACTCTCTCGCCCGAGTGGTGTCAGTTTGGCTCTTTTGAGATTAAAACTCACTGTGCATTACCCCCTTTTTGAGTGAAATTGGAGTAAACTGCACCCTGATTCAAGTTGAAAACACCCGTCTTTCACTCTAAAAAGAGTTGTCCGCCATATGGCTCTTTGCGAGAGTGATATGGCGGACAAAACGACAGGTTTTTCATTGCTTTGCGTCTAGAGAGTAAGCGATCCGTACGTTTTCAATTGCGAGAATCCGGGTTCGCGCAACTTTACTCTACGACATTCTGAATGGATGGTCAAACTGTGTCGCGAATTTCTATATTTTTATATGCGTGCAAACGTTTGTTGTTTTCATAGAGTAGCCTGATTGGCACTGAAATGCCAACGTATGTAATGAGAGATTGGCAATCTCTGAGGTATTTGCACCAGACGGTACAGTAACAAAAAAACCTTGTTGTTTGGCTTTTTTTTGGGGGGGGGGGCATGTTTTATTAAAAATATACTTCTGTAATATTCCTATTTGATGGTCAAAGTCAGGATCATATTTTAATGCTTTTTTTTAAGTATCGTTTTTGTGGACATTTTAATTAACTTTTCCTGTTTGTGGGTCGGCCGCATATTTAGACGCGGTCGGGCTACGTCAAACATCAAGTAGACTTTTTAGGCCTCACTCCCTATGTCTTCGGACATTCTGTCAAACCTCATTAACACTACGTGCGTCAATCGCCTCATACTACCGTGCGACCCTGGATATATTGTCATGATGTGAATTGAACAATCTTGTGCCAGCAGTGCGGAGGAATTATATTAAATTAGTTAAACTGGTCTCTACAATGGTTATACAATTGGTCAACTGTGCTTCCAACATCAGTATGTATAGAAGTAAACACGCGCTTAACCGTGTTTTTGTTTAAAGGAAAACCACCTTCTACGTTTGCCGTGGAGCTTTTTATTACCATTGGGCTTACGGTCTGTTCAAATTACGTCTTCTGTCTTTAAATGACGTCACATTCACCTCAATACTCGTGGGCTCGAGTTCTATAATACGGATAACATCAGTCTCGAAGTGTTCTTAAATTGTATGCAGCAGCGGCAACATGGACGAGCCACATTCCCTGAACATAACACTAAATAGGCTTGATACTGTTAACCTTTTCAACACAAGTTGTAAGCCTAAAGGTCTGTATTATTATTGGTTATTTTTTAATGTTATTGTTTACATTCTCTGCATACAAACCGTTTTTCTCAAAAACCGGACTCAATCTTCACCGATTATTTACATTCACTTTAATGATGTAATTACTATATCATGAGTAACGAACAATATAATTAATTTTGACATGCACCGACGTTCCAACTATTTTATTATTATTTTTTTTAATCAATCTGGCCCATCGCCACTGATTGTCAATTTTGGTGACGCACACACACTTAGATAAAGCAAAACTAGGGAACGCATGAAAATTAACTTTTTTTTATTCAAATACACTAATTGAACATGACACGAGCGATGTGATAATTCAATTATTTATTTTAATTTGTTATTGAGTTCACTTTGTGCACGTAGGGCTATATCCAAGTGTTTGTTATAAAAGAATGTGAGTCAAAACATAGCTGGGCTCATGGGAACAAAAACACACGCTTAGCAGAGTTTCTAAAGGAAAACCACCTTCTACGTTTCCTATGTGATTTTTGATTAACGTTGAGCTTAGGCAGTCCGTCTTCAAATTACGTCTTCTGTCTTGAAGTGACGTCACATTCACCTCAATACTCGCGCGCTCATTTTCCATAATACGGATAATGGTGAATGTAGTTCGCGTCACGCTATAACAACGAATCTGACTAGCTCTGTATATTTATATGAAAAGAAAAAAAACTAATTGCAATTTTCTGGTTTATTCTAAAAAAAAAAAAATAAAAAAAAAAAAAAAAAAACACTGCTTACGAAGATTAGAGCAGAGTACTCGATACCGTTATCCCGCCTGGAGAATATGTGGATACCATGTGCCTGCCAGGAAGAAGGTCGTTAAGCTGTGCGACCATTTTCCGTGCACACGAATTACAACTTTTTGCCTTAGCAGAAGGTCACAAGCAATAACATAGCAAAAGAAATCAGGGCATTATTGTTTTATATTTGTTCCTGGTTTTTTTTTTTTTTTTTTTTTTTTTTTTTTTTGGCGGAAATGACTTAGCAGAAAAAACGACCAAACTTTCACAGTCATTTAGTTTTTTAAAACACAATTCTGGGCAGAGTCACGTGATCTATAGTGGGTATTGAACATCAACAAACATAGGAAAGTACCGTTGTTGTAAAGTACATGATAATTGTTCGATTGTTTATTCGATCGAGGTTTTTTGTTTTCTTTCTCGAATTAAAGAATAATCCAGAGTTTGTACCATGGGACCTTAATACAGGAATGGCTGAATAAAGCCAGTAAGGAAAGTTTCAGCAAGTATTGGAAACTCCACAAGGAACGTTATGTTCACGATGTGGTAGTTACACGGAATGTTGGGGCCAGACGACCAAGATCACAAACTGTTCAACACAAGAA
Organism: Marthasterias glacialis; assembly: GCA_911728455.2. Classification (NCBI taxonomy): domain Eukaryota; kingdom Metazoa; phylum Echinodermata; class Asteroidea; order Forcipulatida; family Asteriidae; genus Marthasterias; species Marthasterias glacialis. The sequence continues at coordinate 25,636,713 of OU452224.1, forward strand.
TTTCAGATTTTGAAGCTGAAATCATCCAAAAGAAAGGGCTTTCCAAACTTGTGAGATTCCTTTGTCTATTTGAAATTCCGCAAGGCTTGGTATAATTGTTCATTCTCCAACGTTCTGTACTTTTAAGTGATTTACATAAATATCTCTCCAAGTATCAAAATGTATCTGGAGAAAAAAAAACATTGATAAAAGGGTCAGCATATTTTAGAAAGAAGGAAAGGTTGCTACGCAAAACTGAGATATATTACATATAGGAACTATGTGTTTCGCATTTAAAAGGGGGATATTTTGTGTGTGTGTGTGTGTGTGTGTGTGTGTGTGTGTGTGTGTGTGTGTGTGGTTTTTTTTTGTGTTTTTTTTTTTTACTTATTAGCTCTTACCAACAACAAGCTCTTTTGTAACCAAAAAGGTAATTTTCTTACATGATGAATCCTTAAAAACAGTGAAGCCTTTAGTAATAAAACAGTATGAACAAGTATTCCAGTAAAGCCTTCAAGAACTATTGTTTCTTTATTTTAATCTGCTCATAAAAAAATAATCGCCCCAATAGTTACCGGTTACTGTTAATGAGAGACAATTATTGTTCCCTTGTGATTTTTCTTACTTCCACACTTGTTAATCTGTTAATCAATGACAATAATAATGAAAAAAGGACACACATTTTGCGAAAAATAATATACAAATATTGAATGGCTCAGAGTGTAATTGGAGGAATATTATCGCTAGGTAAGACTTTGACTGTTCCATTTCACGAGGCGAAGCCGAGTGAAATGGAACAGTCCAAATTTTACCGAGCGATAATATTCCTCCCATTAAAGCCACAAACTCCAGATTTCTTTTAAACAACTAACATAATATAAAGAACCTTGTCATTTGAACTGTTTTCACAATAAACTGTACTGGTTAAAACATTGGGAACGAGGATGATCCCAACTGTTGAATGAGAAATACTATTCCGGGGGGGGGGGGATAGGACTTTTTGATCGCCGATGGGGATGGGAGTAATAGTGAATGACACGTGATGTAAGTTCCACCAATCAAATGACAAGGATCTGTGCGTTAATATTTTGTATGTACCTATTTTATACTACGATTCTGTAAAAAAAATTTCAAGGGTCTTGCAAACTATCCTACCTCTTTTCAGCAGCCTTGGGCGGAGCAGGGACTGGAGGATTAAAAGCGACCCCCCCCCCCCTCCTCCTACAACACGTCGTAATAGTATTAGTCATTTTATTATCGCTAGGTAAGATTTTGACTGTTCCATCGGCTCTTTTCAGAGCCACCGCTCCTTTCTAAAAGAGTTTTCATACATGGTTGTACCCGCAAGTTTACTATTTAATCATAGTTCCTTGTCATTTTTCACACCATGAAAAGCTTCAAACATCACTTAGTATTAGTCATGTTTCTATAATAACTTGATGTACTTGCCTTGCCTTGCCATGCTTGTCCGACTCAATATCAGTAGACCTTGACAGTGCATTTTCATCCGTAAATATAAGGAAATTGCCAAGGCTTTTTTTTTTTGCAAACCCAACAGATATCAATGAAGAAATATTATTTCCAGATATTTGGTCAAAAGACTTAATATTAGATTGGATTTTATTAAAGTTAAATACGATTTCATAGTTTACAATATTGTGCATTTATATATAGACACTTTTAGTGTTAAAACTGAGGTGCGTGCGTGATCAAAAGCCTTATCCCGACCTTTGATTAAAGCCCCAGCTCAACATTGGTATAAGAAGAAAAAAAACATGAATGTTCACAGATTAACATATACCTTACATTATATAAAGATAATGATGGTAAAAAACTTTCCTGGAAATATTTCTGCCTGAAGTTTATCATTTTTAAGTAATAAATGAAAGATCCCAAATTAGCTTTCGTCTCACAGTGAGACGAAAACTCTGCATGTAGGAATGCGTACAAAAACGCTGAATGCATTTTTACTCGCAAATGAAACAACAAAATGAGCTGACATTTTCACAGGTTGTTTTGATTTGTGCAAAGCATGGAAGCATTTACAGTCAGTTTACCAACGTTGAGTTAGGTCTTTAAAATCTATAACGTACACCTCGGGCAATAAAATGATTTTGTTAACTTTATTATGAAAAACTGATACCGTGCTGAGGGAGAAAGGTATTAAACTGTGAGCTGAAATATCTCATTATTTGCAATATTTGCAGGGTATGTGATTACATTGAATATTCTATAAGATACTAATTATTGACGACTCACAGCAAAGCCCGAATTTAAGTTTACAACAAGATGGGTTTGGTGCATAAACTTTGGTGAATTACTTTGATAGACGACACATATCTCGTGTGGTGAATGGAGGTGAAGTATGTAAGCGGTTTACTGTTAACTTGTGTTTTAAAATGTACTCTTTCAATGTGAAAGAGTGAACATTTTACTCGCTTGCCAGAGTGGTGTCAGTTTGGCTATTGAGAATTAAACTCACCCTTCGCCACTCTTTTTTGAGTGAAAGTGGGGTGAATATCACTCTGAATCTAATGAAAATACATGTTTTTCACTCTAACAAGAGTTGCCCGCCATATGGTTCCTTGCAAGAGTGGTATGGCGGACAAAAAAGAGTGTATTATCACTCTTTTAGCGAGAGAGTACTCTCTCAATGTGAAAGAGTGAACATTTCACTCTCTCGCCCGAGTAGTGTCATTTTGGCTGTTCAGAGAGAGAGAGAGTTCTTTCACTCTAAAAAGAGTTGTCCACCTCGGGGTTTTTGCAAGAGTGGTATGGCGGACAAAACGGATGGTTTTTCACTCTACTTTCTGTTCAAAGGTGATAAACATTGCACCTGTGGTAACTTTCACACACTTTGTTTTCAATTTTTCTTTTTTGTAAAAATACAATTATTTAATATCGGAAACTACCTGTTTTGAAAACCCAAATCTAAAGGTGAGAGCCCATTCAACCGCAATGCTGGTTTCTCTTCACTCCATCAGTTTCTCAAAATATTTATGACGACAGTAAATCTGGCCACTTCTTTGTATGTTTTGTCCATTAAATTATTATTGTTTGGTGTTGTGTGTCGCCGTGTTAACGTCACCTTCTCGTGCAATTTGGTGATTCTCGTACCACGTGCCCGGGACCTATTATTTGTCAAGTAGAAATTTTGTCTGAAGTCTTCGATCAAATGTGTTCGGCGTTTTCATACAAACGTCAATGCATATTATTTAAAGTGCACGTTGGTTGTTTCTCGCGATTGAACTGTTATGCTTGCAAAGCAAACATTATCATTTATCTGAGCCATGATTAACAATGGAACTATTCGTAACAAATTCATCATCGTGGCTGCGTCGACCACAACACATCTGCTTCAGACCTTTACGGAACTGGCGATACTTGAGCCCGTAAATCAACGGGTTCACGCAAGAATTGGTCGCCACTAGCGCGACGGAGAGCACAAAGAGCCAATGTTCGAAATCAATCTCGAACCCGATATTGTAGGCGAAGAACAAGACCTGGTTTGGTGTCCAGCAGACAAGAAACGTGATGAACACGATAAGGAGCATCTTGAACGTGTTGCGGCGAGCTTGGAGGAGCGATTCGGCCATACTGGGCACGTTGGAGCCGCTTGCGTTCTGCTCGGCCACACTCGTGGGTCCAACTCGGGCCGCTCCCCGTTTCATCTCCACGCTGATGCGAATGTACGCGAACAACATGACAGCCACTGGCAGCACGTACTGTAGGACGAGTGTCAGAATTCCAAGGAACTGTGATCTCACGACAGGAGCGCAGACACCGTCTTGCTCGTCGTAAATGAAGAGGAGGTAGGATTTGATGGCAGTCGCGCCGACCCAACAAATCGCCATGGCGAGACCGACTTTCAACCGAGGCCAAGTAGAGAACGCCACCTGGTACTTAAACGGATGGACGATGGCGAAGTACCGCTCCATCGTCAAGATCAGGAGGTTGAAAGACGACAGCACGAAGAAGAAAAAGAGGATGAAAGTGTACCACACGTGGCAAAGGAAAACCCCCAAGGCGTTGTCCGGGATGGGGTTGGGGATTGGGACCTCACTCTTCAGCAGGATCATGGTTGAGCCGAGGAAATCGATCACGGCCTGGTGAAAGATGAAGGCATTCGTGCGGTTCTGCATTGCAGGTGTTTTCCATATGACCACACAGACGAGACCGTTGCCGAGAATGCCTATAATGCCCACGATGGTCTGGTAGATTCTCAAGCTAAGGATTTCCTCCATAGCGAGTTTGCACAAAAGCTGCGTGCTGTCCTGCTCTATACAAAAGATGAATACAAATACAGTGTCTTCGAGAGGAATGATATTTAAAATGAAATTCTCTCAAACGCAGTTTCTTGAAGTCACCGATTTCGAGGCCTTCACCAATTAACAAACGTTGTCTTCAACCCTTCATTGGTCAAATAATACATAGCGCACTGAACTCCAACGATTTCATTGGATGTCCACGCGCACGCGTACACAAGTTTTATGAAAAGTTCGCCTCTGCAAGTGTGAACTAAAGACTCCAACTTCATCTGACGTCATCATCACAACAGTCTTGTTTGCGCCATTTTGGAAGTCAGTGCCATAGTGCAATGCGCATTTTAGGCGACGCGGCATGTACACGTATACCTATTGATTAACAAGATGGTGAGCATCGCGCAGTCGAGCACGCTAAAAACTGAAGTGTCGAATCCAACACTTAGGCCTACATGTGTGCGGACAGTAACAACACTTTTCAAATGTTAAATCCAGCATGTTCTACTTTCAATCTAGCTTTTAAACTGTTAATTCAACATTTAAAGTGCTGATTCAACAATTTCGATGGAAAAAAAATTTGAAAATGTTGAATTAGCCTAACACTTAAATGTTGTACATTTTGTTTGTGGTAACACCATGTGATTATATCTACTTTGCTATATACAGTAGATTGTTCTGTGAGAACTTGTCTTGCTTTTATTCTACTACCGCGGAGTAGATTTTCGGAATTCGGGAGACAACGTAGTTCTGAAAAGAACTGTCCTGCTTTTTAAGTACTACCTGGGGGTAGGAAATAGGCCGGGACTACTACTACTTTTTCGCTTGGTGGATTGGGGGAACTTCTCGGATAACTTCACTACCGCGGAGTGAGTTTTGAGACTCCCGGCCGATTTCCTACCCCCGGGTAGTACTTAAAAAGCAGGACAGTTCTTTTCAGAACTACGTTGTCTCCCGAATTCCGAAAATCTACTCCGCGGTAGTAGAATAATAGCAAGACAAGTTCTCACCGAACAATCTACTGTATACAGCAAAGTAGATATAATCACATGGTGTTACCGCAAACAAAATATACATTGATACCTCACCATGCAATGCCTCAAATCCTATACTTAAATTGTTGGATTCAACTCTTTGGCGTTGGATTTGATATTTTAAAATACTGGATTTAACATTTACAATGTTGGATTCAACCCTTTCAAAGTGTAGTCACTGACCGCACACACGTAAGTGATGGATTCAACTTGCAACAATGTTTAGCGTGAGCATGTGACGTACGTGCCGGGGATCAAAAGAAAGTCTGTTCTGGTGAATATCGCACTCGTCGTTTCACGGTTCCCCCCTTGGCGGCCACGCTCAAGACGCTGCACGTCTCCCCTCCAAACACTTCGTATAGTTTGCCCGGAAGGAGGACGTCACGAGAGTGTGACCGGCGAAACAGCGACGAAACTAGGGTAAAATTCAAGAGGTGGGGCACAAGGGGTGTACCATTTTTTTTCTAGGGGGCACTTTTGGCCAATTAAACTTTAGTTTCCGTTTATATTTTTCTTGAACAAGACCCTTTTTAGCGCTCTTGTTGTGTCCTTTACTATTTTGTATAAAATTGTCTTACATGGCGGTAAAAAACAAATACACTGTCTCATTGTGTGCCTGCAGTAAAAAACCAAACAGTTAAAAAAAAACATTGAACTTACTACATCAAAGCTTATAAAATGTAACATTTTGTTCTGGTAAGTTTCAAACTCAAAACGCCAGATTTCAAATGGTGGGAACCCGGGGGCACAGACATCAGTGGGGGTCACATGCCTCCCGTGCCCCCTCCCCTTAGTTACGCCACTGCGGCAAAAGCAATTACAGCCAACACAATGTGTTTCAAGAAAACAGTGTGAAAGTTTTGTCGTTTTTGTGTCATATGTCATTACAGAAAATTTCAATATCGCTTTAGCATGGGAAAACATGCAGCAACGTAATTGTAACAACGAATATACAACAACCATATAAATGATAACATATACGCAGCTCTTATGTAGCGCTTTATCACACCCGATGGGCGTCTTAAACCGCTCGGTATTTTTTCCTACAAGGTACGATGCGGAGTTCAATTTTTAAAAATGAGACCTATGGATTTCACAAAACTAGTCCTAACTTATGACTAGTCCTATAAGTTAGGACTAGTTACTCGTCCTAACTCGAGATAGGACTAATCCTAGCGTTTCATGACATCCACACCTGGGGTGGATTTCACAAAACTAGTCCTAACTTAAAACTAGTCCTAACTTATGACTCGTCCTGACTCGAGGTAAGACTAATCCTAGCGCTTTATGAAATCCACACCTTGGGTGGATCTCACAAAACTAGTCCTAACTTAGGACTAGTCCTAACTTATGACTAGTCATATAAGTTAGGACTAGTTGCTCGTCCTAACTCGAGATAAGACTAATCCTAGTGTTTTATGAAATCCACACCTGGGATGGATTTCACATAACTAGTCCTAACTTAGGACAAGTCCTAACTTATGACTAGTCCTATATAAGCTAGGACTAGTTACTCAGTCGTCCTAACTAGAGATAAGACTAGTCCAAGCGCTTTGTGATATCCACACCTGTTCCTTTACATAGCACCATGTAACGGTTTACAAGGTGCTGCCCTACTTTGTTTTGTTTTTTTTGGGGTTTTTTTCAAAAAGAGCCACTGTATTGCGCGTGACCTCTTGCTGGGGCAAGGAGTTGTACTTTGTGTGCAAAGACAATATGAAATAAACAACCAGGAAACTGACATTTATTTCAGATAACGAAAAAGGAAAATAACTCTCTTGACTTAATCAATTTTCATCTTTCCAAACGGACGTTTATTAAAGACGCTAGATCCGATTTGTGGCCGATTTGGTCCGACAATTTAAATAAAATTTTAAATAGCTAATCATGGATTCGAGAAAGTTATGAACTTTCGTTTAAGGTACTTCACGAAAAACACCGCCAACGATACTGGCGCGTGTTAAAAAATAAAATGAATTATAGTGTTGGGATCCCGACGTTCTATCGATGAACCAATTTTAAATACGTTAGGCGGACCGTCGTGTGCCCGGCAAAAGGGCGTAAGGACTTACGCCCTTTTGCCGGGAACATAAAGTAGTTTGTCACAGTAACAAAAGGACGTAAGCAACAAAAGGGCTCCTGGATGAAAAACATATCGTCTTTGTAAGTTTTATTGCTAGAATTACCCTGAAGACATGTTTCCCCATTCCCCATGTAGAATTGAACCTTTCCAGAGTCACTTTTGCATGGCAACATGTTTACTAAACTTTCCCGCTCATAATTCTTGAAACACAAATTTTAGCATAAATTGCTTACGTCCTTTTGCCGGGAACTTTCCCCTATACGTCATTTTGCTGGGCACACGACGAGACATGCGTTATCTTTGGCATATGCCAAAGTTTATATGTTTTTTGGGGTTTTGTTTTTGAAACAGCATCATCTGTTAATATTCGTCCGGAGAAAAACAAATCAAAACAAAAGTTTCAGGCTGTGCAACTTTAATATTATTTCGCACACCCGTCGCCTCGAAGAGATAGTTACCTTATACCTGATTTACTGCAGGGCTTCCTGAAAGAAACGGAAGATACCACCTGCGGTCCATACTTTAATCGACAGCATCCAACGGGGAAGACAATCGCTCATGACGGCACTGATTAGTGGTTCGTGGAGGCCACTGATCTTATACTTTTGTGGCACAACTGTTAACCATGAATCTAACACTACACAAATCATCAATTTTTACGTTATTGTCTGATTTATTTTTATAGCGGACGCAGCTGGAATTCGCTCTTACAAAATTTATAGTTTCCTTTTTTGCCCTGTATTTTTTGTCTGTTTTTTTAATGGTTTTTTTCATTGGTTTTTTTTTTTCTTGCACACCTATAGGATACTGACCTCTGAAATGTCTACGGTCTGTTCATTAGTACGAACTTTTTCAGTTTGATTTTCAAGAGCTTTCTGCTTGATTTTGAAAGCGTTTGGTTAACAAACATAATTCTTCAGAAACAACCTTAAAAAGTGATTCAACATAGTGCGTAAAGTTTTGTGGCAAATCGACAAAAATACACATCTTGCCCGTAATAAAGTTTGAGAAATAAAACAACGCGACTGCACGGTACATGGTGCGCAATAGGCTATGATATAGGCCAAGACTAGAAAATGTTTCTGGTGCAAAAATGGGTTAAAAGAAAATTGGAATTAGCCATGCGTGGGCATATTATTTATATTTTATATTTTATATTTTATTAATCTCATCCAACAGCAGAATAACCGCCAATTACAGGGAGATGTTAAAAAGGCAATAAAAAGCACTCAATACAAATAAATTCAATGAAAATAAATAAATAAATGAATAAATAAAGAGAAGGAAAAAAATGAATAAATAAATAAATTGATTAATAAATACGTACCAGAAATTATCCAGAACATTTAAATAACTAGCAAAGAAAATAATTGAATAGAAGCAATTATAAAATAAACTTCACTTTCTGAGGGTAAACATTACACAAAACCTACATGTATATACAATACAAATGGCAGACAATGTAGAAGTTAAATAAAAACAATTGCAAAATAAATTAAAATAAATTAAGGTGTTGGTGAATTCATATCCATATAGTTATCACCATATGTGACAAGACACAGCGAAATTGTGTTATTTTTTGGACTCGTTTCCATAAAAAAATGTCTAGGGAAACAATCAATTCGATATAATTTTATAGTTTTTTTGTTTTTCATTTCTTTCATTTCATGCAAAACCTCCAAAAAGGGGAGGATAAAATACAATACAAAGATAAAAAGTCGCATCACCCTTAAGGTAGATCCCCGTGCTGCTGCTTCCCAAGTTATATCCAAGAGCTAGCTCTATGGTTGTCGCGTATAATGGGGTGTGATCCCTGGCTACACGTTGTATGGCTTCTGACTGCCACCCCCGAACAAAGATATTGACAAATTAGGGAGACCGCCAACATTGGGGCTGGATAGCTCAGTTGGTAGAGTGTCAGTACGTTAAGCCGGTGGTCGCAGGTTCATATCTCGCTCCAGTCAATTTTTCTTTGTTCACCCCAAAATTGATTTAAAAATGTACCCAGTCAGTTTTCCTTGTGGTGTATTGCCTGATGAGTTAAAAATAGAATAAACCCTGACACTCAAAGACGGCTGCCCAGATCATCCCATCAAACAGAAAGAATGGTCAGAACGAGTTGAGCAGTCGACTAAGAGGGCCAAGATCATCACAGTCGAGAAATTGGTTACGATATAAAACTGTTTTGACACTATCACAATGGTTGACACAGTCAACTTTCATATTGGTACAGATATTTTTTGTCAAAAGATGAATTGATAAAAAGAATGACACTGGAGTCTTATATAGCGCACGTATCTACCAACAATTAGGCACTAGGGCGCTTACTATATCATTTTTAAGGCAGGATTTTGAGTTTTATGAATTATGAGAGCCATCTGTGTAGCACCTTGTATTGGTTTACAAGGTGCTGCGGCGGTCATTCAGTAGCCACTGCCAGAAACACCGGGGCAAATCCCTTCTCTTAGCGATAAGTGTACTGGGTTCTTTTAGTACGTGCATTACACAACACACGGGACCAACGGCTTTACGTCCCATCCGAAGGACGAAGCAATAATGGTTAAGTGCCTTGCTTAAGGACACAAGTGTCAAGACCGGGACTCGAACCCACATCAGAAACACCAGAGCTGATCAGAAACATTTCGAGCTTGAGTCCAGTGCGCTTGACCGCTAGGTCACGACACACCAATTAATGATAATGCATTTCAGCAACGAGAAATCAATCGTCATGCAAGCTAAAACCGTGTTTGACTCTATCAATTGAAGTAATATTGTATGCAAAATCATTATTGGCCCTGTAGTTCAGGATGTGAGTATAGAAATACCTTGCTTCGGAAGTATTGCTAAAAATCTGACAAACTAGCTTAAGCTGAAATGTGGACAAAACATTGTGTTTCGAAGGTAATTTTGAGGAGTTTTACAAACTGGAAAAGCTGCGCTTGCAAGCAGCGCTGGATACTGGAATTGCCACTGCAATTTTGGCCAGACGAAATAACTCGGCAAATACATCCTTGAGTGGAGCTAGAATGCAGTAAACTGAAGACTCTTTAAATTTACGTTTCAGGAGACGCTTTGCTTGTGGAATTTCATGACTTAGGTGGAAATTCATGGCTCGTGGAATTTCATGGCTGAGCGACCCTGCACTTTCTGTAACTGCAAAATAACGCAACTTAAAGCATAGGCCTACTGGAAATTACGATCGCGTGCATTTCCGTCCATTTGTTCTTACTGGGTTAGTTCACACATGGTTCACACACTGACAGTTAAGGGAAGAATTTTATGCAGCATTTAATGATTTATATCAGTTTGTTAAAAACAACTTCTCTGTTATATCAGGGGCGAGAGGGGTGCAAGGGTTCTGAGCGGGGGAGGGCGCAGACCCCCACCCCCTCTGGTTACGCCACTGGCGTTGTTTTACAGTACTTATAAAGACATATGACAACTTCAACAAGCTTCCCTTGTGTTGTTTTTCAAGATCTTGAAAAGACCTTGCATTGAAATTCACACACTGACACCCATAATATAAGAACGGGGGTAAGAGCTGTGGTCAAGACATGGACTTTAACACAGGGTGATCTGCCGTTCTTACTCTCTTAATGTAAAAGAGTGGAAACCCACTCTTTTTGTCCGCCATACCACTCTGCAAGGAGCCACATGGCGGACAACTCTTTTTAAAGTGAAAAACACGTAGGCCTATCTTCACAAGATTCAGAGTGAAATTTACTCCACTTTCACTCAAAAAAGAGTGGTGAAGAGTGAATTTCACTCTTAAAAGAGCCAAACTGACACCACTCTGGCAAGAGTGAAAATTTTCACTCTTTTACATTTAGAGAGTACACATATTGCCATTACATTGCGAAGTTTAAGAATAACTAGAATTAGAGAATACTGACAAGCACCGTTATTTGTATTGTGACGGATGGATTTTTGTCCTTTTTACCGAACGCTTTATGTGAACCAAAATGTCACGGTCCTAGTATGCAATAATTATTATAGTAATAATTAACCATTATGTGATCCACTGCGCACGAGTTATACGTAAATGTGGGTGGGAAAAGTTCCAATTTCCACTGGTACCCCCCCTCCCCCCCCCCCCCCCGAGCTATAATAAATTTAAAAAAAAAATAAAAAAAATTCATGCGGGAACAGTTTCATCATAAATAAATAAATAATGGTTGAACCGAAAAAATTAATTAAGGTTTTTGGTAATCAGGTAAATGCGCTCATCTCGGTACACTATACCTTAGTTCCCAAAATAAGGATTTTCGCTAATTTATAGACTTCATTCATTTTGGTTATAGCGGATTGGTCCCGGAGAGAGATTCCTAATTACCGGTTGGCTTCCCGCATCCTCGTTACGGTACCTGTTCACTTGTGCCCCCACAACAAAATTGGATCCACAAGCTAGATCAATTCTTTTGGGGCACACGTGAATCCTCAAAATAGATGAGTTTTTCTTTAAATTGGTTCGTCGTTGCAACCGTGCGCTTTTGTTGAAAATTCTCCCGAGAAAACACGTGTTCTCCACCCGCACTGCAAAACCGCTATTGAGTGCATAAAACTTACTCAAAAAAAAGAAGATTGTTCGCATCAGATCGGCATATGGTTTTTCACATCAGTTCAAGGGATCAACTCAGAAAATCCTAATCCAGCATTTTTTTAGACAGCTACTAAACGTGTTGTCACCCGTTTCACCCATCAGCTATTGTATATCATCCATAATGTGGTGTATGTACACGGCAGTGACTTCACCAGCGTAACCCTTCCCCGCTCAGAATTCCCGCCCCCTTGCCCCCTTGTTTTTTTGGAATTTGCCTCCACATTACTTAAGTCATCGCATCCTTTGTTTTTTTATTGTCAATGTGGAAATGAGTGTTTCTTGAATTGAATTTAACCCACAGCATGACTTGACTAAGTTACCGAGGTGAATCCATCTAGGACGGAGCGTGGATAGTCTCAATAGTTGACAAATCATTGTTTTTACCAGGTTCATTGGTGTTCTACACTATTAATAGTGAGGAAAACCATGCGCCAAACCTCGTGAATAAAGCAATATTTTAAACCCACAGTGAATCAAGATTTAAAGGCAAAGTATACCTTTGGTTTTTGGAACCGTACGTTTGCCTTGATGCTATATAATTGTAGATATATACCATAAAACTAACCTGTGTGAATTTCATTTCAAAAGGTGGCAGCGTTTTTGAGATATCGCCAAAAATCTGGAGCGGTTGCGTTCACGCAAAAGAAGTATCCGTCATTGGAATACACATTCTGAGAAGCGTTACGGCCATAACGCTTCTCAGATTCAAGTTTTTGGGGATAAAAAGTGATATATTTTTCCGTAACTGCAGTACTTCGAAGTGAAACGTTTCTCAAAATGCATTATATACTATCCAAAGCTGCCGTACTCCTTACCAAGTAAGTTTTTAATTGCCAAAAATTTTCAGAGTCATTACCAAACGAATGTAATGCCTTTAAAGGTCATAGCTTTTAGGGATTGTTGAAGAATGGCCCAGTATTGTGCCCTATGGTTGTTGACTTCCAGTTTGAGGCAATTCTGGTACACTACCAATCTTCAGAATGTGGCCTTATTGTGATCAGAAGCGTGTGCAGCGATTTCTTTTTCTTTTTTTCTTTTTTTTTTTTGCAAGATGGAGTCTGACCACTAGTTTTGACTTGTTTAGGTGTGTTTTAATTTAGTGATGGGTATAGCTTAAAAGCTCAATCGGATAACCTACCGAAATTGCAAAGAAAAAAAGAAGTTCAGTTGTCAGTAAATAATGTTTGATTTTTTTGGTACAAGAGGCTGAGAGACTTTAAATTATAATTTTTATTTGCGAGTTTTTTTTTGTTTTTTTTGTTTTTTGTATGGATTTTTTATATTATTTTTTCATTAAAGCATTTAAATGTTTTTTTTTTTCGAGTTGTGTTTATTTGTTCGTTTGTTTGTTTGTTTGTTTGTTTGTTTGTTTGTTTGTTTGTTTGTTTGTTTGTTTTGTACTTAATGTATTGTTATTTTTATTTTTCATTTAGCATTTACCATTAGTTGATATGGGGAGTCTAGTGTGGTGCGGTGCACCAACTGGTGATTTTTAATACAGTGCGCCACCAAGTGTTTGCCGTGCGGTGGCCAGACCACAGTGCCTCGTGGGGATATTTAAGTCTATCCTCCCGGTTCCCCACATGCAACGTTTTCGTCTTTAGTCGGGGGGAAAAAAATAAATATACGGACTTGCTAGTAACTGCTAATGTGACAAATATGAACAATTTCCTCCGCACGAAACTAACTTCCGTGTGACGTGGCCTTTTGACCCCTTACACCTACGTCACACGCGGCTAGTATCGGCATCGATAGTAAATGTTAAGTCAAATTGCATGTAAAAATGGAAGCCTTTGGAACGGTAGGTGGCAGCAGACTTACCATGTAAATTTGCATTGTTTGCATATTCTAGAGCATGCGCACATTTCCAAGAACTATGGATTTACCTGGTAAGTCTGCTGCCACCTAGCGTCTTCAAAAGTCGTGTAAAGTGTGTAAGCGTGTAAACCACTCAGCTCTATGATACTGTGAGTATAATAGAGATCAGTGGTGCAAACGCCGCGTCGCCTAAAATATGGCTCTACATTGTGTAAAACACGGGAACATTAACTCCTCCAAAATGGCGCTTTCAAGATTATTGTGCTGATGCCGTCAGGTGGCCGAGCTGGATCAACTGTTGGCTGCTTTCTTTTTAAGGATCTCTCTGGATTAATGAGGTGATCCAGTGAGATATAACAGTTTGCCTTTCAATGTAGGCCTACTTCGTGTAATTCGATTTTTGTATCTTTTCTTTAATCTTTTTTACTTATACAACAGTTTATTATTATTGTTATGTCGTATAGGAACGGGACAAAAGGGTCCTTCACTTTTCGGTTTATACGACGAAAGGAAGAAACAGTTGTTTCAAAAAACCACAGAGGAATTCAACGGTGAACGCTTGAATCACGTCCCCTAAGGACATTATGTAAAAAGTAATCAGACTTCAAACAATTTGTTCAATAAATCTCTTGAGAGAAAATCCCCTTCTGGGTTATGGGAGGCAAGGCCTGGCTGTGCCCATTGGGGCGGTGTGAGTGTAGTAGCCTCGCATAGCGGCCATTATTGGAGGCCAGCCGTACATCAGAAGTCCCCAGACGGTAATTAGCGTTGAAGCCGCCGGGTTAATTGGCCGTGCCCGGGGAGGGGAAACAACAGCCGCAACGTTCATCATCCCTTCTTGATTCCCACAGGCTTAAAATGCTAGTTAAGACATGCGGCAACAAGGAGACTGGCCGACCCCTCGTTACCCGTGACCATACACCACTGATTGGATGCCCACATACATTCAATTAGGCGATTGAGGAGGAGGTAGATTTAACACTTGGAAAAACAAGTTGTTTTTTACCTCAGAGTATGATATTGGCTTTGACGGTTTAACTCTGACGGCATTTCGCCTTAGGTTCTAAACAACAGTTGTTAAGCCGTTGCATGGCCCGATTTTCGCCGCAAGAAATTGTTTTATAAAATATTTTGTCTGAACGAATTTTGACAGATAATGCTGTTTCAAAATGAAAAAAACACACAAAAAGTTTCAAAAACACCAAGTACAATGCTCAACATACAGTGGCGTAACCAAACATTTTTATTCATGGGACGCAGAAGGGGGCAAAGACGTAATTGGGGGTTATTTAATGTGTCGTCTTTGTGGACAAGGCGAGGGTGGTTGGGGGCAATGGGTCTGAGTGGGGGGGATCCCGGCCCTCTTGCCCCCCCCCCCCCCCGTTTACGTCACTGACAACACACCGGTATTATATGTCAACTTTTTTGTACATGTCGGTATCCCGAGAATATTTAAAATTTAATCACTAATCATTTTCGTTATTTCGTGCGGACCATTCATTTACACTGGTTACTCATCCGTTCACACAGCAGCCATTTTCTAAGTGGACATTCATATGCAATTGACCCATAGGGATTTTCGCCCATGGTGAGTCAGTGGAGTTCCATGCGTGGCATAGCGAGTGCACCCTCTAGTTCTATTATATTATAACTCTATGGTTGAAATGCAACTTATTGACCAGTTTCGGGTCAGCCTGACCCAGAAATGAGTCAGGCCCCTTATGACCCGGGAGTTTTAGAGAGTGTGTGCACGTTCACCATACAGGGGTTATACTGATTTTAGCAATTTGAATTAAGAACTGTGGTGACATTTTTCTCTCTCGATGTGTAGGTCAGATGGAAATAGCTGTAGGGAGATACAAAATCACATAACATCATTCCGTGAAAGACAAATGTTACTCAGCCTGTGTAAATGAGACACTTTGAGGTAAAAATTTAAGTCCAAATTTCATCATGTAGGGCATCTTCCAAGGATTAAAAAGACACCACACTGACCTCTACAGAGTTGACTGTTCTGGATTGGAACCGTAAACTCTGTAGAGGTCAGTGTGGTGTCGTTTTAATCCTTGGAAGATGCCCTACATGATGAAATTGAAATTTACATTTTTACCTCAAAGTGTCTCATTCACACAGGCTGAGTCACAAATAAAAGAAACAACAGCAATTTATGTACACGTCTGTCTTTTGTATTTATTTCGACAGCAAAGACGGAGTTCCGTGTGTGGTGGACTACTTCTTTCGCATTGTTATGAGACAGTATACTCAACTATAGGGCATCCATCTTGTATTTCTACCATTCAAATCAGTGCAATCAAAACGAGGCTGGAAGGGCAAATAGTCTGTTCCTTTTTGGTCTGAATCAGCTTGATTGCACATAGGGGACTCGACAAAGACGGTGTCAGCTTGATAAAGGTCTGTTGTTCCTGTTTTGAGTTGGTTTTAAGAAGCTAGTCTTAAGATAATTACATGATCCGTGCTCAAGCCGATTTTACCTTGAAAAACTGATCTAAATGCTGAATTGCTATTTTTGTAGGATGACCAAAGCTATTAACTTTCAAATGAACTACCGAACGAAAAAATCCATCAACGAAAAATGACAGAGTGATTAATTTAAAAAAAGGATAATTGTTTGTGTTGAGCACTGTCAATAAACTCCGCGCACTGCCTGTGCTCAACATCAGCCGGGTGTCTTGCAACACAGAGACAAGATGCAGGTGAAATGACGTCGTTGTAATAGCTAAAATCTGGGTATAAGCAACGGACATGACCGTCGAACACATTTCCACGTGGTTGACCAGGGTAATCGTTTCAAAAAACTAATATTTTTAAAGCCATCTCGCAAGGTCAAAACGCGAGTTATTAATTGTGTCCGTTCAAAAATAACAAGCCTTTTCAATTTTCGTTCGCTGGAATCAATTCATTTTCGGACACAAATCACAAGAGCACGGATCATACATTTAAAAGGTTAGAATACAGGATTGGTATTCATCCTTTTTTTTTTTTTTTTTGTATTTTAATTTTTTTTTTACTAGTATCTGTCTGAAAGCTTACTGATTAGGAAGTTCATACCATTACCAATCTTCCATAGAAATATTTAGGTCTGAAATACTGTCAATGTCGAGTAAATAGAATTTGAATATTCCGGTTTTAATTTCGGTTGTAATAATCGAAATTAAGAACAATATGTTTACATGCTAAAAAGTGTGCACGGTTTTCACTATTTTCTCCTGACTCGGACGACAGATTGAGCCGAAATTTTTACAGTTTTTTTTCATGTTTATATATTGAATCACAGAAAGTAAGAACACTGCACTATCAGCTTTACCAATCCTATGTTTTACCTTTAATCCAAATTAAGACAATTTTGCGCAACTAGTCTGGGTAGAGCAAGAAAAGCTTTTAATCCATACTAAAATCCAACCCGCGGATAGGTCTCAAATTCCCGACGAGCTTTTAGCCAAGCACTATGCTAGAAAAAAAGATTAACTTATCGGGGATACACCAAAATATAATTTCTTAATTAATTAATTAATCAGTTTAATTAAACTAAATTAAATACCGTATAATCCACAGAAACGTCGAGTGTGGCACTCAAGCTATTTTTTTATTTTTTTATTTTTAAATTTTTTATTCAATAAAGACTACGTTGATCTTAATTTAACCCGTGATTCTTTTTTCTATTTATTTGTTTTATTTTATTTTTATTTTTTCACAAATTTCACGTCAGAATTTGGTTGTACACGTTGATTGGATTTCCCGCGGGTAGTGCCGCGAGCTCGTGGATTTCCAATAAAACCGCGGCACTATATACATGTAAGCTTTGAATGCGTCATAAACATAAATTACTACTTCCAATAACTCGAAACACTGCGTAAACATATTTTGAAGCGGGAATTACCACTGAAGGAATCATTTCACTAAAAATAACATTATTTCAACCTTCATATCTATTATAAACTCCGCAACAAGAAAATGAAAGGATGCTTCCAGAAATCTTTAAGCCTCAGATGTGATTCAAACTTTTTATTTATTTTATTATGACTATATTGTCACGTTTTCTGTTGTCAACGTACTCTCTCTAATGAGAAAGAGTGAAAAATCACCCTCTTGCCCGTGTGGTGTAATTTTGGCTCCTTTGAGAGTGAAACTCACTGTACATCACCCTTTTTTTAGCGAAATTGGAGAGAATTACTTCACAATGATTCAAGTTGACAATACCCCTCTTTCCTCTAAAAAGAGTTGTCCGCCATACGGCTCTTTGTAGAGAGTGCTTTCGTGCACCGTTCCTTTCCGGTGATAAAACTTAATCGGCAATCCCATCTTTAAAATTGGTTCAAATTGAGTATCAGTTCCGACCTTTAGAGTTTTTAAAACGGAGACAATGTTTGCTTTGCTTATAGTGTACGATTTTGCTGTGATTTGTTGATGACGTCATCAAACATATTTTGGAGAAGGTAAAAACTAAACGTCAACGCGCATTTCTTTTAAGCATATTCCCTTCGTTGTCTCCAGATCAAATACATGTGCTTCGGAAAAAAATCTTGAATCCCAAACACTAAAAATAACAATAATAATCACACACAAAATAATAGGTCTAGATAAAATGAAATAATTGTTTTTAAATCTGAATAAAAATAAGAAAATATCATTTTTTTTTAAATCTTGAAATAAATAAAATAATAAATTAATAAATAAATTTTAAAAAAATTAAAAAAAACTCCAATGCATGGTTTATGGCAGTCCTTGGAAATAGAAATAGCTGTGCTCATCATGGGGATATCAGAGACATTTTAAGAGAAAATGTTGTCTTCTGATCGGGCTTCTTTTAGGCTATAAAACGAGTTTGTTATGAAATAAATATGGAATTTTGAGAACACAATGATCCACGTTAAAATCCCTTGATATAGACCTTTCCATTGTGGATAAACCGTGCTGGATGGCATGGACGGCCGAATGTAGCATAACATTCAAGTCTTCTTGACACGTACGACGTTGTGACCGTCAATTTCAACATTTTTGGAAACTTTCTATTCAAAGAAAATACCTCCCATTATTGGCTGGTTTGCTTCCAACAAATTTTGAACGGTTTTTGAATATTTGTGTCACATTATTTTGCAATCTGTGATTATCTGTCTTTGCATTCATGGCTCCCCGTAGTTTTCCCATCTTGGTTGGCAAAAACTAGGGAAGTGACGTTGAAATTGAAAGGTCTTTTGTGTGGGTTTTGTTCGAATTCGTGGAAGAACACGGTCTGTCATTTTGTAGAACCAAATTTGTTGACTCCACAAATTGGCGGACCGCATGCTTATTGGGGTTCTGCTGGTTATAATTATTTCCAGAAGCAAATTTATGTTTGTTTTAATCACTTCTCAGAAGTTACAACACATTGCGTGTGTTTTATTGCATGAACAACTCTTAAAAAAGGGATCAAAGAGTAATTCAAAACAGCAAAATTTTAAGAGATTTGAAGACGATGTGTCCTTTAAAAAGAAGCAAAAGTTTAATTCAATCAGAAAAAACCCGTTGTGCACACTCAAGGGGATTAGTAAAACAGGCGCAAATAGAAGTCTACGCGCGCTGTTAATCGATCGTTGTCATAAATGCGTCAACATGAACAATAAATGAATAAATAAATAAATAGTCACTATTTAACTTGGAAACCACGCTACACAACAAAACCGTGCACATCAGCAACCGCGTGTTCACCACACAATCTTCACATAACGAGACATGTGTCGACTGTGGGGTCTCCTGAATTAGACCTATAGGAGTAATTCTCTTGATGTAATGAGTGAG
The DNA here is from genome assembly GCA_911728455.2 of Marthasterias glacialis. NCBI lineage: Eukaryota > Metazoa > Echinodermata > Asteroidea > Forcipulatida > Asteriidae > Marthasterias > Marthasterias glacialis. Next base: position 25,656,282 of record OU452224.1, read on the forward strand.
CTATTAAAAATCAAAACTTTGTATTGATTTGAGTGAGTAAAACAAAGAAGAGTTCAATAAATAAACCCACTTTTTAACTTTATTTATTTATTTATTTAATTATTTTTTATATTTTTTTATTTTTTTATTTTTTTGAAACTGAAGGTAATTGTATTTATCCTGATCCTGTGCGGAATGAAATGATGCTCAGATCTGCTCTAAACACGATTTTGTAAAGATCGACCGCCCTCCCCACAGACGATCCAGATTTATCTCTGAATGTTGAAATCTCAATTCCCTTTAGATACAGGAGACTTTGGGTAATTATTGTTAAGCCTCTAAAAATAGTCTGTCTGGAGGCAATTTTAATTGTTTCGTGGATGTTTTAAGAAATGTCAGATTGTTGCCGCAAATACATTGCCTCGGGCTCAGGCCGTTGTCTGCTAAGTAATACAAATCCGGGGCCGGGGGTATTGCTTTCCTGAAGGCTCTTTGCTTTTTATCCATTTGTTTCTAAGAAAAATTAAATAACAACTACATAAAGTCACCAGACCTAAAGGGACTTCTCTAAAAAGAAAAAAAGAAAAACTTCAATTAGTCTAACACGCTTGAACAAAGGTTTGTCTTTACACTGCGCAAGAGTGGTGAAGGGGGGGGGGGGGGGGGAGGGGGTAGTTTTCACAGACATAAAGAACCCATGTCTGTGGTGGTGGTAATAATAATACCTCTAGGAAAAGCGCGCCCTCCCTTGACAAGTAATGGGAAGGTAAACAATGGCGGATAATTTTGAAAGAATGTTGATTCGTCTCTGCGATCTCTTGTTGTGATTATGGTAAGATAGTGACAACCAGAAGAAGTTATTGTGCATAATTTATTTGACTAGCTTGTATTGTACCCTTGAAACGTTCTTAATAATTCACGTATATTTTTAATTGACAAGAGCAACTCAAGACAACTCCTAGTCCTAGGCGACCTAGCCCCATACATTGTGCCAATACGCTGGACTCCCTCCACAGAGCGTATTGGCACGATGTATGTGAACTACATCCAGCGTATTGGCACAATGTATGGGGCTAGACAACTCCACGACAACTTAATTCAGCAAAAAAACTACCTTGGAACACGATTTCTTTGCCAGAATGTATTAAATAATTAATAGGTCTGGTCATCATTTTTCTCACAAAACAGACCTAATTTTCAACAAGAGGGAAATTATTTTTTTCAGTGAAATTAAACCGTTTATCCATCCGTGTTTTTGAGCAAATGTGAAGCTACTGCGCTTGCGCATCGACACCAAACCAAAATCGCAAAAAGGAGTACAGTGCCGCCCCAGTTACTGGGTCTCATCTTCTTATTGACATGATTGAGTTCCAACTCTAATAATTGTCTTCCATCTTTGTCATCGTGTTCGTAGTCTGGACCTACAGACCTAATTTAAGTTAAGACCGTAGTATAGTAGTAACTGGGGCCCTGTACTCCTTTTTTGAGATTTTGACTCCTCAGCATCAGTTGTATCAACCCAGTCCCTGGAAATTTTCAGGAGCCGACTGAAGCCACTGCCATTGCGATAAATACGGCTGTGGCCAGTTTTACTTGCACCCTTTTAGCACCCAGTTCTTCCCTGTACTTATGATTATGTGTTCCCGTACCCGCACCCTTTGCATTGCACGACATTACTCGGGAGCCTACGTACAAGCTTCTAAGAGTATCTGTTCTTATAGGAAGATAAGATAGATAGACATGGCTCACCCTTAACACTAGCCTGGCGTACATTAGTAAAAACTGCTATGGGCTAGTAAACACCATGTCTCAACTTGCCCTTTGGGCTACTGAAAACTGTGCAACTTACTTATAATGCTCATACTGTGCTTCTTCCTTTTTTAGATGTGAATAATACATTGTAGAAATGTGTTAATTTATTTTTGAGTGTGTGAGTGTAACTTCATTAGACCGTTAAACTGGTTGTGATGGCCACCATTAGTATCAAGAAGATACATTTATGATAATACATGTTTAAAATTTGGGCAACGAAAACTTCCTGGGGGCAAGTAAAATACACAGTTTACTAGCCCCTTTGGCTACTTTACAGAAAACTTAAGAGTAAGGCCTGATAGTACAACGGAATTTTTATATTTTTTATTTCAAGACATATTTATTTCCATTCCAACAGTGGATAATTGGAAATGGGGGCTTAGCCCAAAAAGCCAAGGCTTGTGGTAGGTATGCCCGTACAGACAAAAACTACAGAGGACTATTATTAGTACAGTGGGAGTAGCTTTTATAATATGTAGGCCTATAGCTAAGACATAGACTCTACGTCAACTTACAACTTACGTTGAGGCAGAAACGATTTGTAACGGTTACAATACAAAACGGAAAAAACAGGTGGCGGTACAATAATGAATAACATATCGTGAACAGGTGAAATAGAGTAATCTGGATGAGGTGGAGAGGAAGCTCCAGGGATTAGTAGATTTTTAACAAGATGGGCTTTAAATTAAGCTTGCGTTGGAATGCAGCTCTGTATTCCTGCAAGAAATAATATGTCAGCGGGGAAATTACTCCAGTTGCAAGGCCCTGTCCATAAGATACTGTGTTGAAATGCGGCATCAAAGTCAAAATCTAATAAAAAAGGAGTGCAGCGCCCCAGTTACTGGATCTGAATTAAGTTCTGTTCTGTGAACGAGAATCACGACACTGCACAGTAACTTCTACATACCTACCTCCATGCATTCTAGTAAATCAAAAGTGTGTGTGTGTGTGTGGGGGGGGGGGGATGGGAATCCTCACGTTTGTTTTGTTTTTCATGGAGGATGTGGTGTTGTTTTTTTCAGGGTGCATTCTGACCGAATTTTCTTCTGAACACATGTAGATATATTTCTAAGCTGGAATCGGTAATTTTCAGTGTATTATTTTATGTTAAGTTATTAATCTTTTTTTTTAATTTTAAATGTAGTTGGGGTGTTCATCAAAATGAGAGTTGTTAATAACTAAAATAAATGTCGGTACATTTTTTGTTACATTATTTTTTATTTTTTACAACCAAATTTTTACTCGACCATGACGTATGAGGCTTGAACATGTTACCCATAAAAATGAAATGTAAAAGTAAAAAAAATATGCTGAATCCAACTGCCACTTTTGGATTCAGTATGATAAAAAAATAAAACCTTTCTACCCAGATATGAAGTGTTTTTGGTCATAATGGGTGAAAAGGATTTTCTTTTGTATTATACATTTTTACAATATTGTCAATGATTAAAAAAAAAAAGTTGCTACAGACATGACAGAATCATCTTAGAGAAGCTATCAAGGAGGAGGTTTACCATGTTTACAATCACTGATAGGCCAGCGTCTGTGTTTTTATTATTGAGCTGAATTCAGGTTGGCTCAGTGGTTTCTTTCCCCGCCTTTCACCTCTGTGGACCCCGGACTAGAGCCTTGCATGTGGATTGGGTTTTCAGTCCCTACCTAATTGCTTGAGTTAGCCCTATTTGGGGTTTTCCTCCCACATCTAAAACTGACATTTATTCATCATCTTCCCTACACATGTATCTTCAGGCCTACGGGTCACAGTGCTAGTCACTTTTGAGGCTCCCTTGCAAGGAACCCTCAGCCTTGCCGCGGCCTTGGTTTCATTACCAGAAAGATTTAATAATAATAATAATAGTGAGTATTTATATAGCGCCGGTATCCGCCAATATGGCGCTCATGGCGCGCTTTTTAGGCTTTTTACTACAGGTGTTTGAAGGTTTTTTGAATTGTGAAGGACGAAGCAATAATGGTTAAGTGTCTTGCTTAAGGACACAAGTGTCGTGACCAGGATTCGAACCCACACTCTGCTGATCAGAAACACCAGAGCTTGAGTCCGGTGTTTATATCCGCTCGGCCACGACACGCCACATAATAATAACATAATAATAACAATTAATAATAATTAATATTAATTATTGTTTTCTTCGCTCTCTTATTAAGACTCAGCAGTTTTGTTTTTTTTCACTTTCAGGCATGTGACGAGACAATGAATTTCAACCGTGAAAACGTTGAAATAAACATGACCTGCCCGCTCTCATCGGAGATCCAATGAGTCACGCAGCCAGAGAGAAAAACAAGGACAGTTTTGCCCTTGCTTACAATGCCTTAGTGTTGTCATCTGGAGTGAACAATTTGGACATTCATGTTTAGTTTCGATGAATGTATTAAAGTGATTCTGAAGTTAGGTGTAAATTGAATTTCTGGCAATCAAAATGAATTTAAAAGACTGATTCAATCGAAGTCAACAGCTTAATGAGTTTATGAAATTTTGCGTAACTCAAGCTCCAATGAAATTTTGTTTCGTGATAAAATGGTGGATGATTTTTTTCAAATCAGTTTGTTTGATATTTTGATTAAAATACGTAACGCACTATGCAAAAGCTTTCCTCAACATGGCGTCAACAAAAGCAAATTGGGTCCCGACAACCGGGAGGCCAGAATCTTGTCAAAAATTCCATGACTGCAGCAAGCAACCAGTCAGCTGCAACCAAAGTCTATCAGCCCAACACCAAATCCATCAAGAGACTCGGACAGCATGTCATACCAGTAGGTACAGGCTCGAGGAGTGCTGGTCAACCGTACCAAAAGTCGGACAAACAGGAAACAGATTTGAGCAAACAGAAGGGACAGATGACTGGTCAGAGTAATGATGGAACGTTGAGAAGATCACCCAGACTGAAGAATGGCAAGGAGAAAGAGAATGTTGTAGTCTCGACGGCGTTCGTAAACAAGAAGTCTGCTGTGCAAGCACCAGCTCAGGTAAACTAAAATGTGTCCTCCAAAATCCCTGTTTTTTGTTGTTGTTTTTTTCCTTCTTAAAAACCCTCCTTTGATAATTATTTTCCTCCCAAAGTGTGTAGATGAAGTAATTTGCTGGTGATTGTCTTCCAGAAACAAAATGTTCACAGTTGGAGCAAATACTTTGGCAATATTGAACTGAAACGCAATTGAACAGACTCGCCGGTTTGATCATTTGCATGTCACAGGCCTTGATCTTAAGAAAAACAGGGGGCAGGCCTTTGCTGGCTAAATCAGAGAAATTATACTTAAGGGCATGCTGGCCAAGTTGGTAGTGACAGTGCAATTTTTCTGAAGCATGCTGGCCAACTCGACAGGGCCTCAATGGCCTCGGTTAAGATCAAGGCCTGATGGCACAGAAATGAAACATGTGGAACCAGCTATGTTCATAGTCATGGTACACTACTCTCTTGTCTCTGTAGGCATGTGATTTAAGAGGATTGTTCCTGATTTACAGGATTTTTCATTGGTCTCCCTGCACCTTCAGGTTTTCTTAAAAGAGGCGAAATTGCCATCACAGAGATAAAAGAGGCAAAATTGCCATCACAGAGATGAAAGAGGCAAAATTGCCATCACAGAGATGAAAGAGGCAAAATTGCCATCACAGAGATGAAAGAGGCAAAATTGCCATCGCAGAGATGAAAGAGGCAAAATTGCCATCACAGAGATGAAAGAGGCAAAATTGCCTTCACAGAGATGAAAGAGGCAAAATTGTCATCACAGAGATGAAAGACTTGGCTCTTGTTGTGTGACCAAACCTTTAGATCGATTTGAAATGATGTAGAGAGTCTGTAAACATCTACAATGTAACACTGTGCAGTTCTATCGGCTTCATCTCCACACAAAGATTGAACTTCCATCCAGTTTTCAGGATTTTTCTTGTTCATACAATCTCATCCCTGTCTCCATGAACTTCTTGGCTCCTTCATCCTACAGTTTTTCTATTCTGTACTAGTGTTTTAAGCATATTTCTTTCACCACCAGGTACGAGACGCCGATCCTTCAGTCACAACTCCTCAGCACTCTTGCAAGGATACAGAGCATCTTGGCTTCTCCTTCAGTTCCACTGGTGACCTGGATGAGGATATACTGAAAGCAATGGAGGAAGCAGAAGCCAACTACTGCCACGAAAGTAACAAGGCAACTGGTACCCTGCTCCAAGCCACTGAAGGGATTGACGCTTCAAAGTCCAAAGGAAGAAAACTTGTGATCGGCAGAAATACGGACGACGTCTTGTTGCCCAATGAAGACCACTTTGGCGAAAACTCTGAAGATTTGTTTACTGAAATTAAACCGAACAGATCAAAAGACGCTTTGCCTGACAGGAAGCCTGCCTCCACTACCTCGTTTGTCAAAACAACTCGTTTACAATCCAATTATCTATCAATGAATTCCTTAGAAATTAATTCTTCACGATTTGACTCTCAGCCTACTGACACAGAAAAGTCCAATGAATTAAAAATGTCATTAAATCGAACCGAAGCTCCCACGAGAAACAATCGTGCAACTCAAAGTGCAATATTAAGAGAATGTACAAATATTTCCAACACAAAGAATGTGACAAACTTTGCGGAGAATGATATTTTGCAACGCAGCCTTGCCCAAAAGTTCAAGGGCTTGTTAGATTCCAACAACGAGAAGGAGACTTCACCTGCTGGTCAGGTGTACTGCGTAGACTCTCAATCACAATCTCCACCAAGCGAGGGACCGAAAGCTCAAACAGTTGTATCCTGTAATCAAATTACAGATCAGAAAAGGGGAAATGGAGGTAGAAAGACTGAAACAGCTGTCTCAAACGTTCGTGCAAGTACAAGCAAACAGATAGCTAATGATGCTGTCAGAGCTCCTTTGAGTAAGTCTTCAAGCAGTCTAGACCCCACGTGGGATATGAGCATGACCTCCCAAGCCACAAGGGAAACCACCCTCACTCAACCTACAGTAGACCCCTTACTTTTGTCGTCATGGGGGCTGCCGGACCCAGTGCTGGCCCAGTACCATCGCTGCAACATCACCCACATGTTCCCCTGGCAGGCAGAGTGCCTTGCTCTAGGGAAGGTCCTGGACGGGGGCAACCTCGTCTACTCGGCTCCTACAAGTGCTGGAAAGACGCTGGTCGCTGAGCTCTTGATCTTGAAGAGGGTGATGGAGACAAAGAAGAAAGCGCTTTTCATCCTTCCGTTTGTTTCCGTCACACGAGAGAAGATGTTTTATTTACAGGTGAGACGCTGTCTGTCTGTCTGTCTGTCTGTCCCCTGCAGGCCTGCAATTTCATCTTTAAGAGGGCAAGGCCAAATTTTCATTGTGCAAAGAGCACTTCCATTGGGAAAATAGTAATGTCTAATAAATGGAAAACCTAGGGGCACCAAGGCCAAGACCAAGGCCCATTGTCATAGAACTGCTCTAAAGCACAAAAAGTTAGCAAAGCACAACAAAATGATGCTCACCAGAATAAGGTTACCAGCCAATGTATACCATTTCACATATGTACCATTTGTGGCTGGTATCCTGCTCATTTTTTGCTTAGCAGGAAACTTAAGTAAAATTTTCTGCTGGGAAGCAGCTCTATGAATTTGGGCCGAGGGCAAAAGAGGACCAAGAAAAAATCACAATTTGCTACGCCTCTAAACTACATTGTAAAAATTTAATCCTAACCACTCCCAACCCCCAAAAATCAAACTGCATGTTTTGTTTGATTCTGTTGGACTGATGAAGGATCTGAGTAAATTATCCAGGGAGCTACATGTACATGTAGGGTTAAGGTACATTAAAGCGCATTGAGACGTTATTGTGAAATGCGCTATGTAAGAACTGGTTAAATATTATTATTAAGCCTATTGTTATTATTCAAGTAATGAATCAAAACTCATATTATGAGTTAAATATTCAGGAGATCATTAATAACATGAATTGACAAATTTTAATTAAAAAAACCTTGCTTTTGACCCAATTCACCTGACGCCATCATCACAATAATCTTGGTTTCATCATTTCGGAAGGCGATGTCATTGTGTGTGAATACATTGGGGTACGCATGTGTGCATTTTAGGCGATGCGGTGTTTACACGTATAACCTATTGACTTCCAGAAAGGTGAGCTTGGCACAGTCGCCGCTTGTGTGTACAAGGGATCAAAAGAAAGCTTTTACTGCCTGAAGATATTTCAGTCTAAAATGCTTTTAAAATTTTGTCTGGAAGATTAAGATCACTTTGCACTGTTTTTGGTTTTTTGCTTTTTTTTTCTGAAAAGTCTATCAAAGCTTACATGTAGGCCAGCCCTTCTACTCAATGAAATTTTCCTATTTTTTTCCAAGGGCCAAATATTATGCCTGACTTATCACATATCGGTGTAAGTGAACAAATCAAAACTACAATGTAGGCCCCGTATATCAGATGTTAAGTCCTGTTATTAACTGTGTGTATTTTGTTGTCATGGGTAGAGTATGTTCCAGGATGCAGGGGTAAGAGTCGGGGGTTACATGGGGAGTGAAGCCCCCACTGGAGGCTTCAAGAATGTCGACATCGCTGTCTGTACCATCGAGAAGGCAAACAGCCTGGTCAATAGACTGATGGAGGAGAACAAACTAGATCAACTTGGTAAGGGTACTGGCTACGTAGTCAAAATTTCATGGCGCCAAATATTATGCTTAAAATCCATACAGCCATTTGGGAGTGTTGAAATCGATGGCTTCTGCAGTGGCTATGGCTGAAATGTTGATTAGGCCTATTCTTCAATGTTGTCGCTGCAGACAATTACAGCCATATCCAAAGGTGCTTCATTCAGACAAGGCCTTCGATTGAAATGATGTCTGGTACCTCGACTTCCTACCATTGATTCCAGTAGCAACTGAAGGATGGTACCTGGCTTTATTCACAAGCCTTGGAGTGTGACATCAGATGTTTAATAATAATAAAAATAAATTTATTATATAGCACTCTTACCTATCACAGATCGTTACATAGCACTTAACAGCTAAAAAGTCAACTAAAGAAAACTTAAAACAAGTTAGTCATTGTTGGAAAAGATGAGTTTTAAGAGCCTTCTTGAAAACATCCAATGAAGGAGAGAGGCAAATGCACTGTGGAAGCTCATTCCAGAGTCGGGTTGCAGGTGCCTGGAATGCATTGTCACCAGCTGTACTGTGTGTTCTAGGCACATGGAGTAGGGTATTGTCTGAACTTGAATAAAGGCCGGGACCAAATTTCATAGAGCTGCTTTAGGCAGGAAAAAAGTGCCTAAAAATTTTCTGCTAAGCGAAAATAAGCAGGATACCAGTCGCAGATTGTACATGTGACATGCTGTTTTGGCTGGTAAACTTATTCTAGTAAGCATAATTTAGTTTGTGCTAAGCTACTGCTTTGCTTAAGCAGCTCTATTAAATTGGGCCCAGGTCTTGCAGTGTGATGAGGTACAATGGTTGGGCTGGGGTGTCGTGGCCGAGATGATATGAGCAACGGACTCAAGCTCTGCTGTTTCTGATCAGCAGAGTGTAGGTTCGAATCCCGGTTGTGACACGTGAGCAAGACACTCTACTGTAATTGCTTTACTCCACCCAGGAGTAAATGGGTACCTGTGAGGGGCAGAGATGGTTCATTTGAATGATTAGCTTGGAGCGCGGTTACTCGCAGCACCGGCTGTATACTCCCCAGAGAGTTGAGATGGTTTAAGGAATGAAATAAATGGCCCAGTGACCAGGGGTAGTAATGTCAGAAGCGCTTTGAGACGCCCTTCGGGCTGTGATAAAGCGCTATATAAAAACTGGTTATTGTTATTCTTATTGGGCTACACACACCGCAGTCTCTACATTCTATTTCCTATAATTTGAACTCTTCTCAGGTATCATCGTAGTTGATGAGCTTCACATGGTCGGAGACGCACACAGGGGTTACCTCCTCGAATTGCTACTCACCAAAGTCCGCTTCATGACTCGGAAGTCACTCAGCAAGACAACTCAGATGGAGGACTCTGAGAGGTAAGACTCAACAACGTATTATCTTTTTCAGTTTTACGTCACTTTTGTTTGTAGCACTTTATAATCGTGGAGCAGCCTAAGACAAATTTGTTTGAGGTTCTCAGGCCTGATGCCTCATGGATTCGATGGAGGCATGTCCAAGTTGAAGATCAAGCAAAATCAGCCATGCAAGGGCATGCTAAAAACTATAGAAAAACCCATGGTTTTCAGTGGGTAAATTTGTATTTACTTTTGGTTAATCATAAACACAAATTATAAAATTTACATTTACTTGATGTGCATGATGGGATCTTGATGTGATCTTGATTGACTTCATTTAATATTGACACCAGTGGCTAATCTCGTAGAGCTGCTTCATGGCCGATTTTGTGCTTACCGTGCGACGTCCAGTTCATAACACTGCTAAAGCGTATGCACAGGACAGGCATGCTAACCTTTGGTTGCCCATTGCAAACAAATGAATGGCGTTACAATGTCAATCCATTGTGAGCGTGCAAGCTGGCTTCCTAACTTCCTTGCTTACCTGTGAAATATGTTGATCCAGCAAATTTTGTGCTGCTTTACACTCGTTCGAGCAGCGCTCGTTAATGGTGTTTTACACCACCGCAGCTATGCGCGCCGCATGTGCGCGCAACACAACAATAGCGCGTCAGGCGCATATGCACCAATCAGCATGGAGGATTCACAGTGTGTGTGCGTCGAAGCACGCGTGTGGCGGCCATAGCTGCGGGGGTTTAAACGCCTATGGACGAGCTGCTCGTCGCGCGATGATAATCGCTCGACGCTGTGACCGCTGCCACTGAGCCTTTTCATTGCAGTCTATGGTCGCTGAGGCATCAGTGTGGACTATAAACCGCGTCATGCGTCAATTTTACTGTCGCGGGACCGACTATAAACCAGCCTTTAGTCTATAGCTCATGTGGTTACCAAGAAATTATTCTTATATATGCAGCACTATGAAATTAGCCCCAGAAGGAATGTACTCCACAACTAATTTGTTAATCTCTTTTCAGTCTATCAAGTCAAGTGTCGCACAACCCTACACAGCTCATCGGCATGAGTGCTACCCTTCCAAACCTCGACCACCTTGCAAGATGGATGGATGCTGACCTCTACCGTACCGATTTCCGCCCTGTCCCTCTCACCCAGACCCTCAAGGTTGGCAAGACGCTCTACGATGCCTCCTTGAGTAAGCTACGCGACGTCAACCCCACGCACAGCATCCCCGGGGATGAGGATCAGATCTTACTCTTGTGTCTTGAGACGTTGGCCATCGGGTGCTCCGTCCTCATCTTCTGCCCGACCAAGAATTGGTGTGAGAAGCTTTGTGAGAACATGGCCCGAGAGATTGCCAGGCTAACCGGGAGGCTGCCTAATTCTAACAAGGGTAAGAAAAAATTACTCAGTCCCATCTTCTCTTTTTTTTGTTTTTTTTAAATTAACAAACCATTAAACCAACCGTTGAAAATTTCATTCAATTAATAGACCGATCCATTAAGCCCTGCCTACTAACGTATTGATCAATCACAGCCTTGACAAAGCCACTGAAAAACCGACAAATGTCCGACACGTTAGCAATCTCATTCGAAAAGTAAACAACCCGCCTCCATTGTTCTGACACACAGCAGCACACACAACTATACTTACTTTTGTTTTGTTTTAATTTTTTCGTATTTCTGTTGGTGCAAATCCCACAGCAGTGGTCCCTGTACAGTTGTGTAAAAGTGGTTTAACAGTGTTCCTGTCTGCATTGTTCTTTGGACTCAAGGCACTCCTCAAAAGGGCCACGAAACTAACTGATAAATCCATATTGTTCACGAAAACCATGTACGTGTGTGAATCGGATACGTGTGTGTGGCCGCAACCAAACCACCACTGCGATCGTGGGAAGAAAGTCACGCCATGTGATGTTGCTAGGCAGTTGCAAAGGTAGGCGGGGCTTAATGGATCAGTCTATTGGTCCTGTTTGAATGAACAGTTTTATGGTTTGAGGTTTTTTTTGCAGGGATTTTGTGTGAATTCATAATAGTTTTGTATAAGTGTTTGGTTGCTGGAATGAAATTGTAAAGAAGCTTGGATTTGGGGGTCTTTCAATGTTATTTTCTCAACTTTGACAGTATTTCAGATGAAAATCGGTGAGCTCCCAGAACTGAAGCTAACCCTCCTACTGTCTGACCATTCAATATCATCAAAGATTTCAAATGATAGATCAACTATGCTAACCTCCAATGTACCATGTGATGAATGCATACACAGTACAAAAGTCAACCCTCCTTCTGTCTGACCATTCAATAGCATCCACTGTGGTTTTGGATGATAGATGCACTATGCCAGCCTGCAATATGATATCATGTGGTGAATGCATCTACACAGTACACAGTCGACCCTCCTTCTGTCTGACAATTCAATATCATCCACTTGTATTTTTTTTTGTGTGGGTGAAATGAAGCGTTAGATGGCGTGTGTGTGCGAGCTCTGTGCATGCTCAGCAGTGGAATGTCTGGGTGATGTTTGTTCCGGTCTTTAGATTTTTCACGATGGCGTGTTTCAACGTCACCCGTGGATACAAGTCAGCTGGCACCAACTGTTTAAACTCAATATCTCAATTCTATTCAACACTTTGTTCTCATATTGATACAGAGGACAGTATTTCTATCAAACTCAACATGCAATCTCTTCAAGACGTCACTGAGCAACTCAAGAGAACTCCTGTTGGTTTAGATCCGGTGTTGGGCAGAACGGTTCCATGCGGTGTTGCTTATCATCACGCTGGTAAGTTTTCTTCAGACGATTAACTATCAGATGATGCAGAATAGGTAGGAACATATACCAGCTGTTTTAGGTTCCTTTGCTTAAATGTATAAACACATAATTGCGTAGTCTTGGTACAAGACGTTATTATGCAGTTTATTGTTTCCTTTCTCTGAATTATTACACGACCACCGACCACCGCGCTTTACTTGACTCACCACTAGCGGGCGCTACAAGTTTCCCGATCTGTGTCGCTCTGGTTCGTGGGGTGACGGCGGTAACTGGAATAATAGCGCCATCTAGCGATTAAATTATTTTTATGACTATGCAACATGAGCGTCTTGAAACCAAGACTAGTAATTGCTTGGCAGCAGTTAGCTCGAGGGGTGGGGTTGCAGCTCAAGGGGGTAGGCTTGTCTCTGCCTTATAGATACTTTTCCAATAATAATAATAATAGTGGCTTCTTATATAGCGCTCAACTCCGTCACTCAGTGACGCTCATGGCGCTCCAACATTATTACCCCTGTTCACTGGGCCATTTATTTCATTCCTTAAACCATCTCAGCTCCCTGGGGAGTATACAGCCTGTGCTGCCAAGTATGTAGCACACCAAGCTAAATCAATCACAAGAACCATCTATGCCCTCACAGGTACCCATTAACCCCTGGGTGAAGAGAAGCAATTATATTAAGTGTCTTGCTCAAGGACACAAGTGTCATGACCGGGATTCGAACCCACACCCTAATGACTAAGCAACCAGAACTTGAGTTCGATGCGCTAAACTGCTCGGCCACGACATGCCAATTATAGAAACAAGTGAAGAAAATACATTTCTTCACAAGGGAAATAGAATCACTCGATATGATTTCTCAGTTTAATTTTTTTTTTAATTAAACAGGATGTTCTTCAATGAAAACATCAAAGAAGTAACTTACATTTAATAAGACAGTTTTTTGGGGGGTGAACAAAGAAATATTGACTGGAGTGGGATATGAACCTGCGACCACCGGCTTAACGTACCGACGCTCTACTAACTGAGCTATCCAGCCCTAATGTTGGCGGTCTCCCTAATTTGTCAATGTCTTTCTTTTGGGGGTGCCAAGTCAGTTTCCCTTGTAGTTTATTGCTTGATATTTAAAAAACAAAAATTCTCATCCAGGTTTAAGCTTTGATGAGAGGGACATTCTAGAGGGCGCTTTCCGTCAGGGTGCAGTCAAGATCCTCGTGGCCACCTCCACTCTCTCCTCAGGGGTGAACCTACCTGCTCGGAGGGTGATTATCAGGAGTGTAATGTTCAACAGGAGAGTGTTGGATCCCCTCGTCTACAGGCAGATGGCAGGCAGGGCTGGGAGGAAAGGTGTTGACACTGAAGGTAAAGACGACGACAAATCTTCAGACAAGGACAGACTGATATTTATTTTGACAGACACAGTGCTTTAACCAGTTGACACCAGATGACGTGAGAGCATGTAAATGTTTCCCCCTGCCTGGAAATGGAAGACCCTTTTTTATAGCGCCTTGTAAGGGTTTACATTGGCTGCAGTGTAAGCTGCAGCCACCCTTACTAGGAACACCGAGGCAAACCCCTTCTCTTAACTAATGGTGTTTCTGATCAGCAGAGCGTAGCTTCGAGTCCTGGTCGTGACACTTGTGTCCTTAAGCAAGACACTTATCCATTATTGCTACATCCTTCGGATGGGACGTAAAGCCATAGGTCCCGTGTGTTGTGTAATGCACGTACTAAAAGAACCCAGTGCACTTATCGCAAAGAGAAGGGATTTGCCCCGGTGTTCCTGGTTTGATCGGCTGCAGATTGCGCCACGGCACCTTGTAAACCATTACATGGTGCTATGTAAAGGAACAGGTCTCATACTTCAAAACATAACTCAGCATACCTGGCTGGAAATATACTGAGCGCTTTGAGACGCCCATCGGGTGTGATAAAGCTATATACATGTAAGAACTGCGTATTAGTTATTACTATTATTATTATTATTATTATTATAGATAACCGACTTCTTTTTCTATTGTTAGGGGAAAGCATCTTGATCTGCAAGCCAAATGAACGAGACAAAGCAGCCAAGTTAATGCAAGCTGCTTTACCACCAGTACAAAGCTGCCTGAAGAAACCAGGACAGGACTTGAGCAACTCTATGAAGAGGGCTATACTAGAGGTACGGAATTGGAACTTTGATGACACCTGAGGGACCTGGGCATATTTTTTTCCGCAAGGTCTTTGAAAGTACCAAACATACAGTGCAGAAAAAAAATAAAATAAAAGTCTGCAATTATTTCACCTTTTTTTCCCACTTCCAAACATGATTATCTTCTATTGTTGACTGCCATCGGGGCAGCATGTACTCCTGAAAAGGTCTCTACCTATCTGCCTATGCTGGATGTACCTACATGTATCTAGCTTCCTCATAACAATTGATACATCTCCTCATTATATCTCGTTCCCTATAAATGATAAATCAGGTGGGTGCTTGCAGGGCAGCATGCACCCCTGAAGAGGTCTAGCTAGGGTGGGTGTGCCTTACTGGCTTCAGGGTGACCCCATCTTCCTGATAACAATTGATACATCTTCCCATTATATCACATTCTCCATATATCAGGTGATTGCCAGCGGGGCAGCATGCACCCCTGAAGAGGTCTCTACATATGCTGGGTGTACCTTACTGGCTGCAGAGTTAACCTCTGACCTTTCGGTCAATGTCAATCAAGATGACAAGGGTAGCAACGCGACCGCCATTCAAAAATGCACCAAGTTTCTACAGGAACAAGAGTTTATTATTCTCCAGAGGGTCCAAGCTGGAGGTAACATTTTCCCTGTGTCTGAATGATCCACATGCATTGATCTTTTTTTCAACATCTACCGGAAGCCATCTGTGTCTTGTTCACTGTGTACAGAGTGACACAGATCTCAACCTCGCCACCATGGGCAGCGCGCCGTATCGATACCTCTCGTCTCTAACCCCTGGAAGGGAAGCACCCAAAAACCGCATGGTGATTGGCTCCCAAAACTGACTGCTATGCGCGCACGCTTGTTAACAACCTTCGAGGATGCTTAGTACGCGCGTGTCTAAAAGAGTATGCGCGACGCAAAATGCAAATTTATTTGGCGCAATCATAATTCAAATGATTCGTTTTTTACGCAGGTACCCTAAACTGCATACAGTTAGACAGGTCACAAATCAAAGAAGAATGAGAGGGGACCAGTTGCTCTATGATTAATGATGCCACTTTTGGGGGATACCATATTTGAGCGGCGCGTCAAGTGGATAGGCCACAGGCCTAATTAAAATCTCCCATGTTATGGGAGATTTTTTTTGTCACAATTCCAGGGGTTTTGATCAAGCCAACCTCAGTACCAAAAGAAATGGCGCAGCGAGATCAATAACCCCTGGGAATGAGGTTGCACAGTTCTATTTCTCATATACATGTATGTATTTTTCTAAGGGGACCAGACTATTTTTTTCCCTCCTAGTCCTTGGGTGTATTTTCCGCTTGCGCAAACATATACCATCTTTATACCATGTAAGTTATGTGCAAATCTGTGAACAATTTTTTCAATCTTGCCAATGTTGTGCGCACCCTTCAGATGAACTTTATTTCTGACTCCTTTGTTAGGTGAGTCCGAGGAGGTCTTCTGTCCCACCCAGCTCGGGAGTGCCACCCTGGCCTCGGCCCTCTCCCCCGACGAGGCCCTGGTGGTTTTCTCCGAGCTACAGAGGGCCAGAAAAAACTTTGTGCTTGAGAACGATCTGCATCTACTCTACCAGGTATAGAATCATAAATGAATTCAGCTCAATGGGATATTTATTGCCACTCTACATGTGGATAACAATTGAATTAGCAACCTAACAAAAGTCTACATGTAAATTTCTTGTTTCTTGTGCTCACAATCGAAGATTTTGAGCCAGGTTGGGGTGAGGAGGAGCTTATAAATGCTGCACAATTATTACAAGAAATGTGTAGAAGTTTACAAAATTGCTCCCGAAGGAACCCTCTAAGGATTATTGTATTAAATAAAGTATATTATTTATGTTTTACCCATTCGCTGATGTGTGTTAAGCACTGTATACTCAGTACTTCCCTGAGTCCTGTGAAAAAAGGTGGATTTCACAAAACTAGTCCTAACATAGGACTAGTCCTATAAGTTAGGACTGGTTACTCGTCCTAACTTGAGATAAGACAAGTCCTAGCGCTTTGTGGAATCCACACCAGGCATATTACTCGGGAGCAGTCTTACCTCTAGAACAGTATATAAATATAAATAGAAGATGCAGATTTACAAATACTCAATTAGAAAATGCAAATATACAATACTCCAATATAAAATGCAAATATACAAATACGCAAATAGAAACAGTTTCGAGGACAAGATTTTGAAACCAAGTCACTCCTTCTAACTTCTCTAATTTGCATCATAGGTGACCCCAATCTATGACCAGGGTTTCCAGCCGGATTGGTATGAGTTTATGTGCACTTGGGAGAATCTCTCCTCGGACAAACGCCGCGTCGCCGAGCTCGTCGGGGTCGAGGAGCGCTTCTTGATCCGCGCCGCCCAGGGCACCGTGTCAACTCACAGCGCCAAGCAGCAGCACGCCATGGCGATACACAAGCGATTCTACACCACGTTGATCTTGAACGATTTGGTGAGGGAGATGCCGGTGGTTGCTGCAGCAAGGAAGTACGGCTGTGCCAGGGGCCAGCTTCAAAGCCTGCAGCAGTCAGCCGCAACATTTGCAGGTACTGTACAGTATCTTTGAACTCTTCTACTAATAGTTTCCAAAAAATGTTTTTGTTTTTGGCTGTCAACAAACAGTTTGGCAAACAACATGAACATAAATTCATTTTGACTCATGTGTAACAATTGCGATTTTTTTTCGACATGGTCGCTCTTACGCGCACGTCATAGGTGCATCTAAACCTCTCAATTGTTATTTGGTGAGAAAATCGTGAGATTTACCCTTTCTCTACCCTTTTTAGACAGGAAAAAAAAATTAATGAAAATGCAAATTTATGTTGTTGATGTCTGAGACCAGATGCTAACGATCAAACAATTTTGTTTTATTAATTTTCTTGCTTAGCCTGACAGTCATTATATTTTACTTATAAACAGTAAATAATTACCCCCATTCTTAGAACATAACTTGTTCGAGGGTCTAGGTTAAAATTTCTTGACAGGAAATGATTTTGTTCAGCTATTTTGCAAATATAGCAAGCTATTTAAATTGGACATGTTTTGTGCACAATGGATACTAATCAAGTAGCAAACAATGATTTTTGAGTAGCAACTGTCATGTTATAAATTTCAATTTTGCCTGTCGTCGATGTGTAATGAGCACTGTATACTCGGTGCTTTTCGAGTCCTGTGGAAAAAATTCCACTTGCAACTCGGGTGGGATTCGAACCCACAACTCCCGCATGACTACAGCAGATGTCTTAACCACTAGACCACCGAGCACGCCCGGTGACGAGCCAGTTCGAATCCAGTATTAGAGTTGCCTGTGGAATTTTGTCCACAGGAATCGAAAAGCAGTGAGTATACAGTGCTTATCACACATCGGTGAAAGGCAAATTGAAATTTATATTCATTCCCCCAATGCAAATATTAACATCTATCTAACTGTCATGTTGTGTGCAGCATTTTGCTCTGCTATTGACCCCCCTGCACCAACGTCACATGCGGCTACTGTCTCCCACCCTCGCCATTTTGGGAGTCAAATTGCACATAAAAATGATGGTAAGCGTGTAGACGCCACGTCACCTTAAATGTGCACTGCGCTGTATAACACATGCGGACATTGACTCCCAAAATGGCAAAACCGAGATTATTGTGATGAGGACGTCAGGTGGATTGGGTCAATACAAGGGAAATCTGTCACTGCTTGATTTATCAACGTCCGTGAAGTTAGAGGGGCTGTGTCGTCATAAATTTAACAGTAAATGGAATAACCCAGTTGCTACGCGGGCGTGCACGCCGGCGGTCACATCACGGTTTGACAAAGACGGCACTCTTTAAAGGCCTTTGTGATCTGACCGCAAACACGCGCATGTGCAGTATCTGGGTGAGAGTTCATCTTTCCATGCACAGCCACCGGCCTGCTATAATCATGACGACACAGCCCCTTTAATGTAAGGAGATCCCATGGAGTCAACCCACACATGTGTTTAATTTCCCATCCAGGCATGGTCACAGTGTTTTGCAGTAAGCTGGGCTGGACCAATCTGGAGCTGCTCCTAGCTCAGTTCCAGAGTAGACTCACTTTTGGCGTCCAGCGTGAGCTCTGTGACCTAGTCAGGTTGTCCCTGCTGAATGCTTTCCGTGCCAGGTTGCTCTACGGCAGTGGATTTGCATCGGTCGCTGCTGTAGCCGCGGCCAAACCATCCGATATAGAAAGTGTACTCCGTAAAGCTGTGCCTTTCCGAAGGTGGGATATTTCTAGCTGATCCCTGAATCGTTTATCCAACAGACTTACATGTAGATAAAAACAAAAAAATTTTGTAACGTTTTGTTTTGATTTTGTTGTTATAGGAGTGTTTATTTCAAAGATTGTCTCATTTTCTCACAAAACTTTCAGCCTTTTATTTCTATTAACTTTGAGTATTTGTTTCATTCCCTCGTTTGCCTTTTCACAAATGTTATTTTAAATGCTGATTCATAAATACCCAGACAGTTTATCCATTCTGATTGGTCGAGAGGAGATCACATTGCCATGTTTAAACTTGACGTAGAGACATAGTAAAAAGTATATAAACACAGTTAGCCGGCGCTCATAGCCATACGTAAGTTCTTTTTATTTTTCATTGACACAGGGCTGAATAGATGTCTGATAAATAAAGTTTAGATATCTGTTAATTGGCGGTTTTAAAACTGTTGTTCATAACATGGACACCAAGAAAATGTATAGCCATGGTTGTGGCTGTGCATGCGTAGCTTTACTGTTTGTAAATAAATGATTTATGATTCTATTACAATCCAATCTGACCCTTTTCCTTTCCTTCATTTTGACACTCAAAGTTCAAGGAGAGCAATTGATGAGAAGCTGTTTGAAAATAAATGATTTATGATTCTATTACAATTCAATCTGACCTTTTTCCTTTCCTTCGAATTGACACTCACAGTTCAAGGCGAGCAATTGATGAGAAGCAGTTTGAGGTCGACGAGAGAAAGAAATCCCGTTGCATTTGGGCCACAGGACGCAAAGGACTGACGGAACATCAAGCTGCTGTGATGATCGTCCAGGAAGCTAAGGGTCTCCTTAAGGCAGACCTAGGGGCTCTTGGAGTTGAGTGGAAACCTAAGGAGTCCCAAGATGGAGAGGGTGATGCTCCTCAAGGATCTGTCGATGGTGGTGACCAAGCTCTGAGAGGCTCAAGACCATCTGCCTCAAAACCCGTGAGTCTAGACCCAGGCAAAAGCATCCATCACCAAAATTTAACAGATTTAACAGATCCTTCAGGATCTGTTGCTGATCAGACTTTGAGAGACTCAAGACCATCTACGTCAAAGGCTCCACATCCAAGCAATAATTGCAGCTTCCAACACCAGGTCTCAACAGAGGGTGACCAAGTCACTTCAGGTACCGGTAAATCAATCTCCAGTGGTCTGCAAAACTTTGTTACAAGACCTGGTTGTGATGCACTTCAGCACCATGACTCATCAAAGAATCCATCCGGAATCCAGGAGCAAAATCATAGACATGAATACGGAGCAAAAAGCAAAGCCCCGTCAAACACCAGCCTTGCAGCGAATGGGAAATTAGCGGAAGCAACTTCAAGTGCGTCTGGTAGTGCTGAGAGAATTCAGGACCATTCAAAAGGTCCATCAGCTGAAACAGTGTCTTTGAAGATCCAATCTCATGCCAGTCGCACAAACATTACTGATGCCACATCAGAATCTATCAAAAAATCGTGTGGGGTCAGAACTCGGAAGGACATCATGCCAACACCCACAACACCCATTTCACCTGGTACTCTTCACCCAACTAAAAGACAAAGTTCCAGTTTCAGTAGTTTACAAAATGTTGGACCTGCTGAGTGTAATTTGCAGTCTGGGCGCAAAACTTCAAAGACCACTCGTTTATCATCTGAGCAAAAGAATGAAAGCCGGTTGAGGATGACGGAGAGTACTATAGTGTCTGGAGACAAGGGTGCTGTTGGAACACCCTCTGGCGTGCTGACAAGAGCAAAGGGAAAGACGAAAAGTGTAACCATTAAAGCAGTCATCCATGTAGATGCATCTGGAACGTCTGCCTCTCCAAACTTTGAAACAGATAAAAAAGCCGGCCCAGAAGGAAGGAAAAACCTTCAACAACCCCCCCTTAAGAAAGCTATTTCAAATTCAAATCACCGAGACTGCCATTCCATCGTTTCTTTTGGTTCACAGTCACCCAATTCAATGCTTAAAACAGCCTCTACAGCAGTTCAACAACCACCACGGAAGAAGTCCATTTCAAATTCAAACCACCTAGACTGCCATTCCATCGTTTCTATTGGTTCACAGTCACCCAATCCAATGCTAAAGACAGCCTCTACAGTTCGCAGAAATCCAAATCCAGTAATGGATGGATTTAAACCAGAAAAAGAAATAGATTTCCCTCCAACACCCGCAGCAGCCAAGCAAAATAAAAATATAATAGCTGTGCAAGAGACCTCCCCAGAGTTATTCTCTCTTCCAAACAGTCCCTCCCAAGACTCAAAAGAGGATGCCAAAGATGACAACTCATCTCCAAAGGAGAGCCAGCCAGTGTCTCCAGTCTTTTCCCCCCTTGATACGCAAATGTTGTTGTTCTTAGAGCAGCAGGAACTTGCCAACTGTAAGAAAAAGTCGCCAACTTCACCAAGATGTTGTGCAATTTTAGAGAAACAAGAAACATCTGCCAGTAACAAAGCTTTGAACAAGTCCCTTCCAGATTCCTTGGCGGACGAATCCTTTACAGGGGGCTCAGAAGAATCAGTTGCCTTTTCTCCTCTTGATCCAGAGGTATTGAAGCTTATGGACAAGTACCAAGAGGACGAGACGAAGAACGGACCTGTTCCGAAAGTAGAGGTCTTTACTAATACGTCACCACCTCAGTCATCCCCTTCCTACTCCCCAATAAGTTCTCAAGCCTTGCTCTTTGACGACAGTACAACCAGCGAGCTTGATCCATCACAAGCAACAGGCAAAGAACTATTCCCCGCCTCCTTCACATCAACTTTTCCCACACTGGACTCCCAGAGCTTGAAACTCGTAGACGGACACTTCACAGCGCGGAATGACCTGGCTGCAAAGTCTGCCTCACCAGCCTTGAAGACTCCAGAGGAAGGGACAAAGAGGGTCTCCATTAAGGGTTCTCACAGAAGGAGCTCCTCAACGGGCCGGTCAACTTCCAACAAGAAGCAGAAGCTTGTTGTCACCTTCTGCCAATCGGAATCTCCATACTCTGAGTTTTTCCAAGATGAAGACATGGTTCTTGATCTTGCAGAGACATTAGAGTGCTCATTTGTCATCGATCGGACAGAACCGTTTACAGACAGGGTGACTCAAAATCTTGCTGCCCACAACATGTATAGTGTTAATGAACAAACTCTACACCAACTTACATGTAATAGCAAGATCAACCAGCTTTATAAAAGGAAAAGCATTCAAAGAGGCTCTAGCGTTGAGAGATTAAGTGTATCTAGAGGTGCAGGAAATAGTCTTGCTGTAAACCAAGACAAAGTAGAACCTTCTTATTCACATCTGGAAGAGGACCTTGCTCTAGCTGCTGAGTGGAGTGACTTCTTCTCACCTGATAAAAGCCAACAAGTTCAGAGCTCACCGACAGAATCCAAGCTTAATGATGATGATCAGGGAGCAACCTCAAATATTGTCAAAAAGTTGAACGTAAACCAAAGAGATGAAAAAGAAAAAGTAACATCCACAAAATTCCAAACTGAACCTAAAATTGCTCTGCATGGATCTGAAATTCAAAGCAGTGGAGTTCCTGGAAATTCGTCACTGTCCTCTACCAAAATGAGAAAGTCTGCAAGAACTGAGCGAAAACCACAGGATATAGAAACTGAGGGTATGAAGAAAATTTCAGCAAAGAGCGTTGGAGATAAAACCTTATCTGATCAGCTTAGTCCGGGTACAGTGGCTATGCTTGACTTGTTTGCAGGGGATTCTTTCTCTCAAACCTATTCTCCATTTGCCAAGACTGTTTCAAATCCCACTTCTGCACCCAAAAATAAAAATCGGAACAGCTTTAGAGGTCTTACATCAGTAGATAATCATAAGATGGATGAAACAAAAAGAGTCCATAGAAAAAGAAGAAGTGGCGATGACATCACTGATGTCATTCAAAACGAAGTTCCCGCCAAGAAGCCATGTCAGAAAAGATGTCCCCCAACTGACAGTGAAACGGACAATGACACCCAAGATGCAAGAAGGAAAAGCGAAGGGGATTTAATCCCGCCGACCCCGCCCAAAGATAAAGCCAACACGCCAAAGCTTCTCAAAGGAACTCCCAAACAAAACCATCTTAAGGATGTTTTAGAGACGGACACGCCCCGGTCTATCCGTCTCAAACAGAGATCAACAACTAAACAGACGACAAAAAAGATGCAAGGAAACACTGCAAGGAATCCTAATACCCCTTTACAAAGAACAAGAAAGTCTCCCACATCTAAGAAGAACGTCTTAAAGTCTGACGTAAGACTGGCTGCTCCTTTGAAGCATCTTTCATCACCTGCGACCACACCTCAGATCTTCTCACCCATGCGGTCTGATGTTGATTTAAATGCTGCCCAATGTGCTTCTCAGTTGTACCTCCATCTCGACTCTGAAAGCAGTTTTGAAATCGAACCTCCGACCCCACAAGCGAAAAAACCAGGTCGAACCAAACGTCTCCAACCTCCCTCAAGCCCGTCATCTACCAGGAGTAAACCGCCTCCTACCCCACTTCGAGTCTCTTCATCACAGCTCCCATGCACGCAGGGAACTTTCACCATCATCGACGTGTGCTCCAGCAAAGAGCTCTTCGAGACTTTCTTAAAGGAGTGGAGCAACAAACCTCGCTACTCTCTGTCAGTGGCTTGTGAGAAGTACCTCCCTCCAGTTGAAGGCGGGGGAATTGGAGGAAATATAAGGAAAGGTGAGCCAATCTGCAGCATCTTGGGAGCAGGGGACATTCAGGAGTCTGTATAGATGGACTTATATATACCAAAAAATATAAATTGCAGAAGTCAAATTTCAAAGTAAAATAGACATGTAAAATTATACCCATCATTCTCAAAATTAAATAGAGCTGATTGTTTTGAATATTAAGAAAAAAAATGATTGTTTTGAAAAGGTTTTTAAAAAGTTTAAGATGATTTTGAGTATCGGTGATCGTACTTCCCTCTTTGTATGAGAATATTCAAGGATTTTTACAAGAGAAGTTCAAGAGTAACCAAGTTATACATCCCACCATAAGACCAAAATAAGGCTGTGAGACTGGTCCACGTGGCACCAAAGCACACACCAACTTCTCCCCTTATTGCTGACCTTCATTGACTCAAAATCCCTCAAAGGATACAGTTTCAAATCCTGACACTTGTTTTTAAGTCTCTTCACAACGAGGCTCAACAATACCTCACTGAGTTACTCCATATCCACCAATCTGCCTACAAACTCCGCTCATCCTGCCGGACTACCCTTGACTTTCCAATGACAAATAAGACGGCTGGAGACCGTTCATTCTCATGAACTGCTCCTAAACTAGGAAACTCAATACCTCATGCATTGGCCAATGTGACTTATACAAGTTTCCCAGTTCAAAAAATATCTTTAAACTAGTTTTTGTTTAATTCGTTTTTTTTTAATCGTTGGTTTTTGTTCATTTGTTTTTCTTGTAAGCGCTTTGTAATCGCTGGAAAAGGCACTATACTAAATGCTGCTATTATTATTTATTATTTTTAAATATATGTTTTTGTTTCTTTTTCTTCTCCTGTTAGCTGTGTCAAAGCCCAAGAAGTCTGAGGTAGATGGTTTCCAGGTTGGAGATGAGCGGTTGATCGTGACGGGTCTGTCTGTGTGCTGGGAGGACAAAGATGCTTACTTTGTATCACTTCAGCAGGATGTCAAGGATGGTAAGTGCTCACACCACAAAGAATTTTTAACCATAATAATACCAAAAACACTAAAGCACATTTATATCGCACGCGTATCCATCGATAAGCTAATGCACATCACGGTGCCTACAGGAAATCTTGATGGGCATGATGGGAAACATGGCGCGGCGAGATCAATCACCCCTGGGAACGAGGTTGGAAGGTCTTTAATTTATATTAATTAATCAGCTGTCACATTTCCTTGAACTCCCCTATTTCACAGTTGACCCTGATGACAGTCTAGGTCAGCCTCCATTGGACCCAGCATTAACAATTCAAGACCGTCTACGAGCCGTAAAGACCAGACTGGAGCAGGAGTTTGTAGAGGGTAGGGGTGGAGAGACTGAAGTCTACAAACTGGTGTTCGACTGTAAAGAACATGTAAGGGAATATTCCATGTACATTTAATGAGACATTTTTATCCAGTTTTTAACCAGTTGCCGATGGGATTCTATGTTTTTTTTGTCCCGTCCCCCTGGCGGGATTTCTTTTGGCGGAACTGCCGGAATCTTTTTTCTTTGAGGGTACTTCTGGCACAAAGAAACCCTGACTTGACAATGCCAAGAGAACAAAGATTTTTTTATAGGATCTTCGGTATTGTTTCTCGATCAAGAAGTTGTAAAATCAACTCACCATAAATTGCAAAGCATCGGCTGATACCTACGGCATAGGAATGGTACTAAACCCGGAACCAGTGCTCCATTGCCGGCTCACTCTGACTTCCCTTCATTGAGCTGAAATACAATGAATGAGCAATGGTGGAAGCCTCTTGATGTTTTGTATTTCTCCTCTTGGAACAAAAGAACAAATGTCTGTAATCGGGGCTTATGCAAAAACCGCCCATGCATAGCCATAAAATTACATAAGACCTTTTTTGTCCTTGTGGGTGAAACAGAAGCTTTAGACGGCATGTGTGTGGTCTGTGCACGCTCCGCAGTTGAATGACCGAGCGACCTTTGCTCTGGTAGTCCGAAATTACATAACGACATCTTTACACAGCTTCCGTTTCCAGGCAGGGGAAACATTTGCATGTTCACACGTCATCCGGCGCCTACCGGTTCACCCCCTTGCTGGTCTTGGAGCTTTTGGAGCCATTTTATTGTTTCTGTATATTTTATGTTTGGTGTTTTAATGGTGTCTTTTGTTTTGTGTCATGGTTTATTGTCTGTGCTCTTGGTTACTTTGTTTGTTGTTTGTAGTGTAAAATTGATAAGCGAAATGAAATTAAATCTGAAAATATATCGTCGTGTGCCCGGTAAAAGGACGTAATGACAAGTTCTCGGTAAAAGTGCTTGAGAAAATGAGGTGAAATTTTGTGTTTCAAGAAAACTGAGCTGGAAAGTTTGATCAATTTTTTGCCATTCAAAAGTTATTATCGGAAGGTTAAATTCTGCATGGGAATGGGAAAACATGTCTTTGGGTTAATTCTAGCAACAAAAATGTAACAATAATGCCATATTTTTGGTGTCAGGGGCCATTTTATTGCTTATGTCCTTTTAATACTAGGACAAAATACTCTAGGTGCCCGGTAAAAGGGCGTAAAGTCCTTCAGCCTTTTTACGATGATATATCACAGTCAACTTGAATAAGAACTTACTTTTTCTTCACTTCAATTCAATGGGACACTGTAGGTGGCAGCAGACTTTACAGGTACTTATTTGTGTCAGGTTCTATGTGTAGCACAAAAACGTGTAGATTTGTACGCACCTTAGTCCAGGGTACAAATGCCATGAGCAAGATTCAAACTCAGTTTCTGGTGACTCGGCCATTACATGCCAAAAAAACAAAAAAAAAAACAACGGTAAATAACTACCTATGATATTCCAGCACCTTTCTTTGCTTTCACTCTGTGACCATACATGGTCCTGAGCAGCGGTTGTAGTGTGACCATTGAGGGGCGTCTGGCTGACCTCATCTACGATGTACATGTACATGTAGCTGACAAGTTGTACATTTGTACATCGTGCTGCAGGAAAACAAAATGCCATGAGCAAGATTCCAACTCACTTTGTGGTGACTCGACCATTACATGCCACAAAAAAAAAACAAGAAAAACAATGTTGAATAAAACTACCAATGACATTCCAACCCCCTTCAACAATAGACCGATCCATTAAGCCCCGCCTACCTTTGCATCTGCCTAGCAACAGCACATGGTGTGACTTTCTTGCCACCATTGCAGCAATGGTTCAGTTGTGGCCCTCGTGTGTCGGATATACACACAGACATGGTTTTCGTGAACGGTATGGATTTAGTTTCGTGGCCTTTTGAGCAGTGCCTTGAGTCCAAAGAACAATGCAGACAGGAACACTGTTAAACCACTTTTACACGACTGTACAGGGACCACTGCTGTGGGATTTGCACGACCAGAAATACAAACAAATTAAAACAAAACAAAAGTTAGTACAGTTGTGTGTACTGTTGTGTGTCAGAACAATGGCGTCAGTTTGCTTACTTTTCTAATGGGATTTTAACGTGTTGGACTTTCAGTGGTGTTGTCAAGGCTGTTACTGGTCAATACGTTAGTAGGTGGGGCTTAATGGATCGGTCTATTTACCTTTGCTTTATCTTTCTTCCCCTCTGCTACAGTATAAGGTCCTGAGCCGAGGTTGCGGTGTGACCCTCCAAGGTCATCTAGCTGACCCCAAGGTCGCTCATTGGTTGATAGACCCTGGGTCAAAGGAGAGAAATCTTCATGGGATGGTTACTCACTACGTACCGCATGAAGCTCCGCTTTTAGAAGGTATCCAAAATATTTGTTTCATGATTTTGTTTTACATAATAATCAAAATGTTAATCGCTGCTAATAGGATTCAAACTGCCTCTAGCTGTTGGGCAATCTCGGTAGTTTAGTTGGTAAGACATCTGCTCTAGAATGGCGTGGGTTCGTGGGTTCGAATCCCACTCGAGGAACATGCCTGTGGAATTTTGTTTGCACAGGACTTGGGAAAATGCTGAGTGTGCAGTGCTTAACACACATCGGTGTACGTGGAATTGATCACACCAGGCTACATGTCCCAAAAACTAGCTGCTCTTTTGGTGATAATTCCTAGTCACAGGAGTGTGGGTTCGAATCCCAGTCGTGACACTTGTGTCCTTCAGCGAGACACTTAACTATAACTGCTGCTCATCACCCAGGAGTAAATGAGTACCTGCGAGGGTAGAGCTTGTCGATGTAAATGGTCAGCAACCTGTGCATTTGGCTGCCGGAGCTGCATGCTCTTAAGGAGTTAAGATGGTTTAAGGAATGCTTAGGGCCCAAAGAACAGGAGTAATAATGTTGTAAGGTGCACACTTGGGTTACAAAAGCGCATAACTTACACACATTATTGTTACTATTATTCCATGCTTGAGTCTGTGCTATCGCCAATAGATGGGTTGCTACAGACACTATCTTTGATAACAATTTCTTTTTTGGCCTGTAGCCACGTCAAGCTCTGTCAATTTCAACGTAGCTTGAGTTGCTTACCAACCAATCATGTAAGGAGTTTACGCATGGCGCCCTCAAAAATGTGCAGTCATTGTCATCATGGCTGATTTGTCTCACTGTTGACGTCATGTGCAATCCACCTGTACATGTAGTGTTTTCATTTTCACTTCATAATGGAGAGCCTGGTGGACTAAAATTGAGTAAACGTATGATTCTTCTATCTGCTGTAGGTATAAGCGGAGGGGTAGGTGTCAGTAGCTTGGGTCTTTTAGGTCAAGAGCGGGGCACCGGGCGTCTTAGAGCGGCCACGGAATCTGTCCTGGTCCTGAGCTTGATGGATAATCTGGAGTCCACGCTGAGGGAGGATGGATTGTATGGAGCATTCTCAGAGGTGGGTTGTCTGAGTTGACTGAAATCTTGAACCATTTAGAGAAGAATGCAGCCACAAGGAACTTTGACACGACCTCATGCACAGAAGTGCACACATAATTAACCAGTTAACCAGTTGGTGCAGGATGACCTGTATCCACAAAAATATTTTTCGAGCCAGCAAACAGGCAATGTCGAAATATGTCATTGCGTAAAATTGGAATACCGAAACAAAGGTCACCTGGACATTCCACTGCTGAGCGTGCACTGAGCACGCACATGTTGTCTTATGTTTCATTTCACCCACACAATGGTCTTGACTATTTTGCCAATTTTTGGCTGTTGTGCCCGGTTTTTTGTGTACCCGATTCCAGACGTTAGTCCTTTTGTTCCAAGAAGAGGATTACGAGACATCGAGAGGCTTCCACCATTGTTTATTCATTGTATTTCGGCTCAATGGAAGTAAGTCAGAGTGAACCAGGGAATCAACCATGGTTGTGGGTTTAGTACCAGCCCTATGCCGTAGCTGAAGTTTTGCAATTCAGGGTACACGAATTTAACATTTTCTCAATAGAGAAAACAAAAATCCCGGTGCTATAAAAGAGAATCATTGTACTCTTGACTTTGTCAATTCAAGGTTTCTTTGTGCCAGAGGTACTCTAAAAAAAACCAAAATGATTCCGGCAATTCAGAGCAAAATAATCCAGTCATGCTGGACGGGAAGAAAGTTGAAGATTCTCGACACCAGCTGGTTAGGCACTGAACCAGCGTAGTTCCAAAAAAATCATACGCTGGAGAACATTTCAAAGCATGTAGCAGTGAAACCCGATATTGACGTCCTAATAAATCTTTTCTCCCGTCCGGCTTGACCAGGTTGAGATGCCGTGTATGGGGGTCTTGGCTCGTATGGAGCTGACCGGGTTTGGATTCAGCCCTGAGGAGTGTGAGACGCAGAAGGCCATTATGCAGGCTAAGCTGGCAGCGTTGGAGGAGCAGGCTTACCAGATGGCTGGCCATGGATTCTCTCTGACATCACCTGAAGATATCGCTCAGGTATACATTGCTATGATTATACAGATATTGACTTTTAAAATCTTGCAGCGATCAAAAGCAGTGAGCAAGCCTGGCTGGCCATGAATTTTTTCTCAATTTTTTGTTCAGCCAGGACTAGATTAACCAACAGGCACTGTAGGCACTGTGCTTAGGCTTTTGACAAACACTGGTGCCTTGAGCCTACAGAACAACAGTGTCCAGGGCCTACAGTTCACTGGTGCCTGGGGGCCTACGGAACACTGGTGCCTAGGGCCTCTGGAACACTGGTGGCAAGAGCCTATGGAACACTGGTGGCAAGAGCCTATGGAACACTGGTGGCAAGAGCCTATGAAACACCAGCGGTAAGAGCCTATGGAACATTGGTGGCTAGAGCCTATGGAACACTGGTGGCAAGAGCCTATGGAACACTGGTGGCTAGAGCCTATGGAACACTGGTGACAAGAGCCTATGGAACACTGGTGGCAAGAGCCTATGGAACACTGGTGGCTAGAGCCTATGGAACACTGGTGGCTAGAGCCTATGGAACACTGGTGCCTAGGGCCTCTGGAACACTGGTGGCTGGGGGCTACGGGACACTGGTGCCTAGGGCCTCTGGAACACTGGTGGCTAGGGCCTATGGAACACTGGTGGCAAGAGCCTATGGAACACTGGTGGCTGGGGGCTACGGGACACTGGTGCCTAGGGCCTCTGGAACACTGGTGGCTAGAGCCTATGGAACACTGGTGGCTAGAGCCTCTGGAACACTGGTGGCAAGAGCCTATGGAACACTGGTGGCTAGAGCCTCTGGAACACTGGTGGCAAGAGCCTATGGAACACTGGTGGCTGGGGGCTACGGGACACTGGTGCCTAGGGCCTCTGGAACACTGGTGGCTAGGGCCTATGGAACACTGGTGGCAAGAGCCTATGGAACACTGGTGGCTGGGGGCTACGGGACACTGGTGCCTAGGGCCTCTGGAACACTGGTGGCAAGAGCCTATGGAACACTGGTGGCTAGAGCCTCTGGAACACTGGTGGCAAGAGCCTATGGAACACTGGTGGCTGGGGGCTACGGGACACTGGTGCCTAGGGCCTCTGGAACACTGGTGGCAAGAGCCTATGGAACACTGGTGGCAAGAGCCTATTGAACACTGGTGGCTAGAGCCTATGGAACACTGGTGCCTAGGGCCTCTGGAACACTGGTGGCACGAGCCTATGGAAAACTGGTGGCACGAGCCTATGGAACACTGGTGGCAAGAGCCTATGGAACACTGGTGGCAAGAGCCTATGGAACACTGGTGGCTAGAGCCTATGGGACACTGGTGGCTAGAGCCTATGGAACACTAGTGCATAGGGCCTATGAAACATTAGTGGCTAGAGCCTATGGGACACTGGTTGCTAGGGGATCTTAAACACTAGTGCCTAGGGCCTACAAAACACTAGTAGTAAGAGCCTGTGTTACACTGGCGCCTAAGGCCCTGCAGAACACCCATGCCTACCTGCAGAACACTGGTGCCTAGGGCCTGCAAAACACTGGCGCCTAGGGCCTGCAGAACACTGGCGCCTAGGGCCTGCAAAACACTGGCGCCTGGGGCCTATGGAACAATTAATCAACATTCAACATGAAAGCTCGTTCTAAGGTAGGATTCGAACCGGGGTCCACAGAGGTGAAAGGCATGGAAAGAAACCACCAGGCCAGCCTGATTCCCCCCCCCCCCACCAAATTGATTGTTAGCTCAGAATGCAGTCAGTAAATAGTGGCATGAAATTGGGCCAAATATATAACCACAGATTCTAACTCAATGTCTCTTACTCGGTACCTGCTGCTAATGGATTCGAACTGCCTCTAGCTATCGGGCAGTCTCGGTAGTCTAGTTGGTAAGGCATCTGCTCTAGAATGGTGGGGGTCGTGGGTTCGAATCCCACCCAAGGAAAATGCCTGTGATTTTTTTTTTCACAGGACTCAGGGAAAGTACTGAGTATACAGTGCTTAACACACTTCGGTGTATGGGTAAAACACTACAAATTAATATTCTTTATCTCCAATGCAAAAAAAAAAAAAAAAAAATTAATATCAATCATCAATGTTTCTTCTTGCTTTATGTCAAGGTCCTGTACGTTGAACTCCAACTTCCCCCAAATGGTGACCCGACACTCACCTCAACCACCACCGCAGTCCGTAAGACACTTGGTACTGGAGGTGGCAGAGCCCGCCTCCCTAAGCACTTCAGCACTGCTAAGGACTCCTTGGAGAAACTCCGCCCATTTCATTCCCTTCCCGGTGTGATCCTGGAGTGGAGGCGCATCTCGGCGGCTGTCACAAAGGTGGTGTTTCCCCTGCTGAAGGAGAAGAAGGCAGATGAGCGACTTGGTCAGGAGAGGATCTACGCCACCTGTCAGACACACACAGCAACAGGTAATAATAATAATAATATCAAGCATTTTCAATCTTTACTCCACCCCAACCAGGACTCCACCCTGGCCCCTGCCTGTAGGAGACCCAGAGGCCGACCAAGCAATATCTGGGTGCGCCAGCTGGAAGTGGACCATCAAACACGGGCTCAGCAGCTGTGGCAGGCTGCATCAGATCGTGTGGGCCGGGTGGCTCTACGTGCCCCATGATGGAGAATGATGATGGTGATTTTCAATGCGCCATCGATCTAGTTAACTATCCGAGACACAGAAATGCTCAAGACAGGTGTGCTAAGTTTTTGCATTATGGGAACCGTAACACCTCATAAGGGTTTTACAAGTTGATGTGGCGCAATCTGTTGCCAACACCGCGGCAGACCCCTTCTCTTAACGATAAGTGTAACTTGGTTCTTTAGCAAGCATGACACAACACATGGGACCTACAGCTTTACGTCCCATCCGATGGACAAAGCAATAAATGTTAAGTGTCTTGCTTAAGGACACAAGTGTCAAGACCGGGACTCGAACCCACACTCCGCTGATCAGAAACACAGAGCGTTATTCCAGTGCATCAGACCGCTCGGCCAAAGTAAACCTTTTTTATTCTCATTCCGCTGATCAGAACAAACATTTGCAACACGTGCTGATATATTATTGTCCACTCCAGCAGGGGGCTGTGTGATGTGTGATGCCTATCAGATTGTCGTGTCTTTTTACATACTTCAGATCAAATCATACTTATCTTTTCGAAGTAAAACTACAAAATATTACATTTTCTATTTTTTTTTTTATTTATTAATTTTTTTTGGTCTGTCAGGTCGTGTGTCCCTCTCTGATCCGAACATCCAGGCAATCCCTCGAGATTTTGAGATGGAGATGCCTTCGGCCATCGGTGAAAGCCCCCCCCTAGGGGCTGGTCCACCGACCGTAACTTCATATCATACAAGGATTGGGACCAGACACCGTCAGGGACCAGACCGACAGGGCCGGGGAACAGCCAGAATGGCCAAAGAGGGAGTTGAACCTGGGCCGTCATGTGCAGTTAGCGTCCGTCATGCTTTTTGTCCATTTCAAGGTGAGCAGGATTTCTGTCAACTTTTGTGTCGAGTTATTCGACTCAAACATTGGGTTCGTTTTAGCAATAAATCTCTCAGACCTGGATTTAAAATGAAAAAATAAAATTAGATATTGCAAACTGCTTACCAACCACAAGGACCTGTTGTATAAATGCACAAAATTTGTTAACGGCCTCACGTTTCGACCCTAGCAGAGTCTTTCTCAAAGGCTAAATGACAACACAACACACACACACAAGTATACTGGAGTAACAGAAGCAGTCAAGTGGAAAGAAGTGAAAAGAGAGAGGTAGAAAGCAGTCAGAAGATGTAAGGGATGAACAATGAAGAGGGAGACAAAGGGTTTTTTTTCTGGGGGGGGAAGAGTCTGGTTTAACCACAATAGGTTGGAAACACAAAAGACAAAATCCAAGATGGAAAAAGAAAAAGGCCTGGATTTACACGGAGGTATGACCTCTGTCACCCTGGTCTTGGCCTTGGTGCCCCTGCAAAATATTCACATAGACTTCAAGATTTTCCAATGGAAGTGCCTTTTCAAATTGAAAATGGCCTTGCCCTCTCAAAGATGAAATTGCAGGCCTGAACTCTTTGCCTGTAAATTTACTGACAGTTGTGACACTGTCTCCATCTGTTGACTTGGCTTCAGAAGGCGCCCTAGAGAGGGAAAGGGGACACACAGGTCACCCTCCATGTTGTTTTTATCCCGGATGATCGTCAGGGTTTTGTTCCTATTACATGTATGATACATAGTTTATAGTTTCCCTGTAGTGAATCAGGGATGAGTTTCCTCCGGATTTCAGGGTTTTACAAAGTTATTGTCGAGGAATTTTTTTTACTAAGAATTTTTTTTAAAAAAAGACTACACCAAGGTGCTTGCCCCCATCTACATTTAAGCACAGAATGCTGCCATTGATGTGGGTTATGGCGTGGTTGGTAGCCACCAAAACCTCCACCGGTGTTTGGTGGACTTTTCATTTTCATCCACTCTCATCACCGAGTGAATGGGTCTATTTCTGTGGTTCCTAACCCAGTAAGTTAACACATCCGTCTTTCTCAGGTGGGGTCCTACTTGCCGCCGACTACTCCCAGCTAGAGCTTCGCATCCTGGCCCATCTCTCTCGAGACACCAAGCTAGTAGGGATCCTGAACGGTGGAGGAGACGTCTTTAAGTGTATCGCCGCTCAATGGAGACGGATCACAGAGGGTGACGTCACCCCTAAGCAGCGACAACAAGCTAAGCAAGTAGGTCAAACACCATTCACAAATGAAAATAATAATAATAGTTCTTGTTCTTGTATAGATTCGAACTCACGACACCCCGTATTCTAGAGCAGATATCTTTACCACTAGACCACTGATTGTGCCTGGTAATGAGAGGCTAGTTTGAGTCCTATAATAAGCAGGGTTTACCACCAACAACTTAATAGATCTATGTAATAGTTTGAATTGGGATATACATATAGAATGATATTATTATTTATCCCAGTGCAAATAATTTACATCCTTTGAAGAACGATGTTAAATTTGTTTTCTTTCTGTAGAGAACATTTTGATACATCACACTCCGGGGCAGTGAGATTACAAATAATGGTTGGCCACAAACTGAAAACCAAAATGCACCACCGTCAGGGCCCAATAGACCGATTGCGGGACCCGCGTCACGTGACCACTTCTGGGTATAAAATGTAAACACACACACGACGTCCTCCATAGGAAAGTGCGGTGCGGTACACATGATTAATGCATTTAGTTTATTCGATCGAGGCTTTTCTTGCTCAAAATATGTGAAAAATATTCCAGAGTTTGTACCAGAGACCTTCGAGTGGCTGAATAAAGCCAGTAAGGACAGTTCCAGCAAGTCTTGAAAATTGTACAAGTAACGGATAAATGTGCACGATGTGTACATTGCACGACGGACGTTAGGCCAGACGACCGCAATCACCACACACTTATCAACACAAAAATTTCAAAGTTTTGAAGCTGAAATCATCATAAGAAATTGCTTTCCAAAACTGTGTGATTCCTTTCCCTATTTGAAATTTTGCAAAGCTAGGTATTAATGCTCACTTTTCCAACGTTGTTTATCCTTTTTAATCTTTAAAGCACTATTTTCTGCTTAAGCAGCTCTATGAAATTGGGCCCAGGATTGACCACCATGCTGAGCCTGTAGTTTAGTGAAGGCTGAAATGGCATTGAGGCTATTATTATTATTATTATTATTTTTTTTACCCATACACTGATGTGTGTTAAGCACTGTATACTCAGTACTTTCCCGAGTCCTGTGACAAAAAATCCACAGGATTCAAACTCATGACCCTCGCCATTCTAGAGCAGATGTCTTACCAACTAGACCACCGAGATTATAATGGTTGTGGTACCCACTGCTAATAGGATTCGAACAGCCTCTAGCTGCCAAGCAATCTCAGTAGTTGGTAAGATATCTGCTCTGGCATGGCGGGGGTCGAGGGTTCGAATCCCAGCCAAGGAATTTGTCGAAGGATTTTTTTCACAGGAGTTTTGGAAAGTAATGAGTATACAGTGTTTAACACACATCGGTGTATGGGTAAAAAAAAAAAAAAAAGAATATTCTTTATCCACGATGCAAAAAAAAAATAATATCTATTAAAATGTGGAGGCCTTTTCTTAACTACATTTTTATGAGTTTGTTGAGGGACACTCACATGTACATGAAATTTTCATGGTTGTTGTAGATCTGTTATGGGATGGTGTATGGTATCGGAGTCAAGGCTCTTGGTCAGCAGCTTGGAGTGTCAGAAGAAGATGCTGCAGCTTTCATGGACTCCTTCAAGATGCAGTACAAAGGTAGGTCTCCTTTCTCATGAACAGATGGTCAGACAGAAAAAAAAAGAAGTTGCATCACCCTTAAGGTAGATCCCCCTGCTGCCGCTTCCCAACATGCCCAAGTTATATCCATAGAGCTAGCTCTATGGTTGTATTGTATATTATGGGGTGTGATCCCTGGCTACACGGCAGTAACTGGTTGAATGGCTTCTGACCGGCACCCCCGAACAAAGATATTGACAAAGTAGGAGACCGCCAATATTAGGGCTGGAGTAGCTCAGTTGGTAGAGCGTCGGTACGTATAGCCGGTGGTCGCAGGTTCAAATCCCGCTCCAGTCAATTTTTCTTTGTTCACCCCAAAATTCAATTGACAAAAGAAAAAAGGCAGACAAAAACCCGCCATCATAGACTTGAACAAGACTATAAACCCTGACATGCGCTGTTGAAACAAACAGGGTCCACAGTTGATATGCAAATGCCACAGGCAACACATCGACAGAAACAATTCTATTGTTTTCACTCTTAACAATCACCTGGGCACCATGAACGTAGCTCAAGTTCCTGGTATCGAGCTGAGTCACGATGAGTCCCAGGGTGGAGTCCGAGTCAAAGTGCTCCAAGATCGAGTCACTGTCCAAGTCCTGAAGAAAAAAAAGGGGACCAGTCTGGAGTCCAAGACAGGCCTCAAGTCCTCCAGCACTGATCAGGGCCCAATTCCATAAAGCCTGTAAGCACAGAAAAATTTTGCTTAGCAGAAACAGGTTACCAGCCAACATTTCATTATGTTTACACTGTTGCGACTGGTGCCCCCACTCATTTTTTTGCTTAGTAAAGAAATTTGCTAAGCAGTATCAAACAGCTTTGTGAAATTGGCCCCAGTAGGGAATAGTGTGAGGCGTTTTGATGCAATGTTTCAAAGTGCTTAATAAATTCCTATTAATATTATTATCATTATTATTATTATTATTACTAGGACTATTAGGAACACACTTCCTATCAATATCAGACATTCCTTCAAAAAGGCTCTCAAGACTTACTTGTTTATTCATTAATGTTTGTATTAATTTGCTTTTTGTTGTTTTGTTGTTTACTTGCTTTGTTTTATTTGCTACCTTCGTAAGCACCATGAGCCTTCTGGGAATGGCGCATTATAAATGCTTTTTGTATTGTATTGTATTGAATTGTATTATTATTTCTAAAAGATCCTTCTTCTTACTCGCAGGCATGAAAACCTACATCAAAGATACCGTTGCCAAGTGCCGTACCAACGGCTACGTAGAGACCATCCTCCATCGTAAGCGCTTCCTGCCAGCCATCAATCATACCAATCCAGCAGCCAGGAACCAAGCGGAACGGCAAGCGGTCAACACGACCATCCAGGGCTCGGCGGCTGATCTAATCAAAGCTGCAATGGTCAGGATCGACCGGAGACTCGTGGAGGAGTTTCCCAACACTGCCCTCACCCATCGACACAGGCGGGACTTGGAGTTGGGTAAGCAGTTTAGATTCTTTTTACTTTTAACCCCTAAAGCCCCAGCTCAACATTGGTAAGAAGAAAAAGATATCTACTCCGCGGTGGTAGAATAATAACAGGACAAGTTCTTACAAGAACAATCTGTACTGTATTTAGCAGAGTAGATATAATCACACGGTGTTCCGCAAACCAAATATACAAAGAAAAACATACATGTTCACAGATTTACATATACCTCACATGGTATAAAGATAATGATGGTGAAAAACGTTCCCTGAAATATTTCTGCCTGAAGTGTTATCGTTTTTAAATATTAAATGAAATTAGATTCAAATTTATTTTTCGTCTCAGTGAGACAAAAAACTCTGCCTGTAGGAATGCGTACACAAATGCTGAATGCACTTTTACCGTTTTCTCGTAAATGAAACAACGAAATGAGCTGACATTTTCACAGGTTGGTTTTATTACAACTATCTTGATTTGTGCAAAGAATGGAAGCATTTACAGTCAGTTTGCCAATGTTGAGCTGGGGCTTTAAAGCATGCTGACAATATTGGTAACTGTCAAGGACCAGTATCTGCACTTTGTGTGACCCAACATATACATGAAATAACAAACCTGTGAAAGTTTCAGCTCAATCGGTCATCGGAGTCATGAGAAAATAGTGGAAAATGCCTCGTAGTGAAATAACCCAAGTTCTTTATAAAGAAATGATCAGGTTGGCTCAGTGGTTTCTTTCCCTGCCCTTCACCTCTGTGGACCCCAGTTCGAATCCTGGACCGGAGCCCGGCATGTGGATTGGGTTTTCAGTCCCTACCTGATTCCGTGGGTTTTTCCCCATTTGGGGGTTTTCCTCCCACTTCTAAAACTGAACATTTCTTCTCGTTTCCTAATCACCATCCTGTAATTGGCGCTCGCGCTGTTGGATGTGTAATGAAATAAAATGATCATGTATAAATACATGATCGTTTTTTTATGGGTAATAAAAGGTAATGAGCTGAAAACACAAGTGAAACTCAGCTTTAAACAGTTCCCAATTTCATAGAGCTGCTTAACCGGGAAATATTGCTTGAATCTTTTCTGCTAAGCAGAAATGAGCAGGATACCAGTCACAAATTGTACATGCGACATGGTAGTTTGGCTGGTAACCTTAGTCTGGTAAGCATAATTTTGTTTAGCTTAGCTACTTTTTGTGCTTAAGCAGCTCTGTGAAATTAGCCCCCCAGTACAATGGCTCTAATTTATCACTTGAGGGCGCTGAGACTGTTAGCTACAAATTGGATGTTTTTTTTTTTTTTCCAACTTGACAAAAATTGTTAATGGCCTCACATTTCGACCCTATTAGTATGATCATGTTTCTCATTTTTAAAGATCTTGTTTTTCAACAGAGCAAGAATCGATTTGATATCACTTCCTGTCCATGTTGAATACGCTCAAATCCATTTCTCATACACAAAGGTTCAATGCAAAGACGAAAAAGCCGTAGGTTCACCCCTGCCACTCCCTCTGGGGCATTCTTAGTTCTGCAACTACACGATGAGCTCATCTACGAGGTCCACAGGGAGGATGTCATCCAGGTGGCACAGCTGGTGAAGACGGAGATGGAGTCGGCGCTGAAGCTGAGCGTCAGGGTACCAGTGAAGGTCAAAGTGGGCCCCACGTGGGGTCGTTTGGAAGAGCTTGATATTTAACCCTTTCTCCTTTGCGTAATAGGATCCTCCCTCAGTCTAACCAAATCCAACGCCGTTATGGTAACTCAACAACCAAACTTATTTGGGAACATTTTGGCGACCCCGACCAGACCGACCGAAACAATTTTTTCGAGAGCTGCGCGAAAACTAGCCGGTAACCAGACACAGTTTGTATCGTAGGTACATCTCTTGAAAATATATAGCCTTTGTTTTGTTTTCAAGTTATAGATCGTAGTCTTTATAATTTTATCAACATTTATTGGATTGGTACGCTTCAAGGTTTTTCATTTAAAAAAAAAACGTTAATGGCCTCATATTTTGACCCTAGCAGGCGCATTTCGTGAAGGGTCAAATTGCAAGCTCAATTATTGCGCGTCGCATACTAATCATGCTAAAAGACTCTTCATTGAGAACCGGTATGTACTGATTGCGCTATGCGTAAATTAGGGCTGGCGGAAGTATAACTGCTGACTGGCTAGAAACACTCTCGGCCATGTCTTTACTAGCCGTTTAAACACCCCACTTGACAAGCTCTTGACCAATCAGAATGGATAAACTGGGTATTTATGAATTTTGAATTTAAATGTATTTTGTTTAAGTTTATAAAATGAATTTCAGGTGGAATGCATCTTTAAGAAGTTGATGATTTTTTAGTAACGTTTTGTATCACATGAATTGAGGTTCCAGAAAGATGTAATCAAATTGTACTTCAGGGAAGATTTAATATTATTGTGTAAGGAAGAAAGTCTTTCTTCCCGTTTATGTTTATAAAATGAATTTCAGGTGGAATGCATCTTTAAGAAGTTGATGATTTTTTAGTAGCGTTTTGTATCACATGAATTGAGGTTCCAGAAAGATGTAATCAAATTGTACTTCAGGGAAGATTTAATATTATTGTGTAAGGAAGAAAGTCTTTCTTCCCGTTTACTTATTTTAAAAATGAATTATTTAATTTAATGACTGCTTGCAGGCATGTCACATGTTGCGATTGTGCCATGCTCACCATTTTGGTATTGAACGGGTAAGCACGTAAACGCAGTGTCGCCTTAAATTCACACTACTCTGTATAACAGGATTGGAACTGCTTCTATCTGCCGAGCAATCTCAGTGGTCTAGTTGATAGGACATCTCCTCTAGAAGGCAAGGTCATGGGTTCGAATCCCCCCCGAGGAATATGCCAGTGGATTTTTAAAAAAATATTTTTGCTTTCCACAGGACTCGGGGGGAAAGTACCGAGCATTGACCCCTTGCACATAATAATTATAATAATACCGGAGTGTTATATAGGACACGTATCTACCAGCAATTAGGCACTCAAGGCGCTTACTGTTGTTAATTTCTAAGACAGGTTTTTGAAGTTTTTGAATTATGAGACCCATTTATGTAACACCTTACAAGGGTTTACAAGGTGCTGCAGCACATTCAGCAGCCACAGCCAGAAACACCGGGGCAAACCCCTTCTCTTAACATTAAGTGTTACTGGGTTCTTTTACGTGCATTACACAACACACGGGACCTACGGCTTTACGTCCCATCCGAAGGACACAGCAATAATGGTTAAGTGTCTTGCTTAAGGACACAAGTGTCACGACCGGGACTCGAACCCACACTCTGCTGATCAGAAACACCAGAGTTTGAGTCCGGTGCCACGACACGCCATACATCAAATACATCACACGCAGCAACTGTGTCATGCTCACCATTTTGGACATCAGTAGGTATATATATATCTATGTGTAATTCCCACGTACATTGACTCCGAACATGGCACAACCAAGAATATTGTGATGATGACGTCAGGTGAATTGAAGTTTTCTGGAATTAATAATACTGTATATCAATCAATGCGCAATGTGCAATTTAAATTTGTAAGAATTTACCAGCAGCTTATGAACTTAAACTTGAACCAATATTATTCTCAATTAGATTTTGGACTTTATATTGTATGTATTAAATATTCACAGACAATGAATTTAGTACACTCATGCTTCTTGTTTCATTTTGTTTTTGGTGAAGTACTTATTTATTCAAGTAAGAAAGATAATCACAACACAAGGAACTTATAAGAAAGATTGAACATAAACTAAACTCGTCAAAAAAGAAAGTTGGGATTTTTTTTCAATCACCTGTATTTTTGTTTATTTGTGACTTGTTTATATCATTCACAAATCTTTTATATGGCCAACCGTTTCGGCCCCAGCAGAGTCTTTCTCAAAGGCTTTTTGAGAAAGACTCTGCTAGGGTTGAAACAGGAGGCCATTAACAATTTTTTTGCATTTATACAACAGGTGCTTTTGGTTGGTTAAGTAGTTTGCAGCTAATTTTGTTTTGTTTTGTTATAACATGTTGCACATCAATGAAAGCTTCTACCTTCTCCACAACAAGACTACATTTGCAACAATCACGTTTTACGGGTCTGTGAAGACAAAGGAATAAAGTTTCCATTGATATGCCACATGTTATAAACAAGTCACAAACATTATTTGTGTTTTGGCCCATACACTGATGTTTGTTAAGCACTGTATACTCAGTACTTTCCCGGGTCCTGTCAAAAGAACTCACAGGCATACCCGAGGAATACACCTGTGTGAGTTGGGTTTTTTTCACAGGACTCGGGGAAAGTACTGAGTATATAGTGCTTAGCACACATCGGTGTATGGGCAAAAACAATAATATTCTTATCCCCGATGCAAAAATTTACATCTATTATAAGTCACAAATAACCAAAATATAGGCGGTTGAAAAACAATTCCAAACTTTTTTTGACGACCTTATATTATAGAATGATGTGAAAATAAATAATGAGTCTTTAAACAAAACAAAACACAATATTAAAGATGCTACCTTGTTTTCCCCTCTCTACTGACTAATCCAATAAGTCCCACCCACAACACCGACTACCAACATGGGTACAGACTACAGACATGTGTATCTCTGCCCCTCAGTTGTCACGCCACTGCAACAATAAAATTCACCAGTGCAGCAAGACATAATAGCAGCTTGTTTAATTTTTTTGTACTGAGATATTAAGTTTGACTATCTGAAGTAACACTTGCCAGTGAGTTGACCAGCTCTTCAACTGCACCGGTTGCATATGGTGGAATAACTGCACATACCTTTCTGTGCACTGTGTGGATGCATTCACCACATGATGTATTGTAGGTGCAGGCTGGCATAGTGTATAGTCATTTAAAACCACAGGAGGGTTGACTGTGTACTGTGTGGATCATTCACCACGTGATATCATACCGCAGGCTGGCATAGTGCATCTCTGATTCAAAACAACAGTGGATGGTTAAACAGTAGGAGGGTTGACCGTGAATTGTGTAGATGCATTCACCAACATATCATATTGCAGGCTGGCATCATGCATCCAATACAATGAATGCTATTGAATGGTTAGACAGTGGAAGGGTTGACCGTGAACTGTGTAGATGCATCCACCAACATGATATCGTATTGCAGGCTGGCATAGTGCATCTATCATTTAAAACCATAGTGGATGATAATGAATGGTCAGACAGTAGGAGGGTTGACCGTGAACTGTGTAGATGCATCCACCAACATGATAGCGTATTGCAGGCTGGCATAGTGCATCTATCATTTAAAACCATAGTGGATGATATCGACCGGTTAATGGATCATCAAACTCTAATACCTTAGACCTATCGGTGCGCATAATGTCATAATGTGTATGTGAGCCCTAACCCATGGGCAGAAC
The DNA here is from genome assembly GCA_911728455.2 of Marthasterias glacialis. NCBI lineage: Eukaryota > Metazoa > Echinodermata > Asteroidea > Forcipulatida > Asteriidae > Marthasterias > Marthasterias glacialis. The sequence goes on from OU452224.1 coordinate 25,698,941, forward strand.
CCAATTTCATACAGCTGTTAACCAGGATATGGTGGTTAGCAAATGTTTGGATTAATTCAAACAAAATTAGCAGGGAACCAATCAAAAACAACAAGTACATGGTACTTTGGCTGGTAACATGTTTCTGCTACATGTAAGCAATTTGTTTGTGCTTGACTTATAAAGTTGGGGCCTGATCAAGGGTAAGAATTTGATGGAATCTTCTTCAGTAAAAAACCTTACATGGTTGCACCTTCAAGTATATATACACATGGAATTTTGTACAGGGAAATATTGTACAAATAGTTGTGGAGAGTGACGGGGGAACATTGCTGCATATCCAACTGTTTTTTGAATCCAAACCAATCAAAAATACTAAACATGAATGTGAGGCCCGTGTCATGCCATGCAATGGGAGACTTTTGAGACGCTGGAGGGCAGCAGACACAACGGTCCTTTTTGACAGATCTGAGCATGCCCACACATGCTCATTATTGCCTGTGAGGTCCTGAGCATGCGTACTAGTAGTGAGAACTGTGAAAAAGGACTGCCCAAAAGTGTCCCTTTCACGGACAACTTGCTCCAGGCAATCTCTGTTCGAATACACTTTTGGTATTAAACATATCATGTACAATTACACAGTTGCCGACATCAAGGCGTTTGCTTTAATATTTCTAAAAATTGGTGCGTCACAAGATGGGGAACTGGAGCTCTATCTGTTGTTGGAATGTGAAATACACGTGGGCGCCATTTCAGCAAGTGAATGTTTTGTTTCCCATTGATAGCAATGGTCATTGTCTGCACTGATCTATTGATGTATCAAAAGAGGTAGGCGCCCAGCGGGATTTCACATTTCAGCTTGAGTTCCCCATCTTGCACCTCCGGCGTTCTATTATCTTTGCTCAACACCCAAATGTGTCATCTGACAATAGAGTTACTTGTTGAAATGGCGTCCAGTGGGATTTCACATTTCAGCCCGAGTTCCCAATCTTGCGCCCCAACCCTCTATAATCTTTGGTCACAACTGTTACGTGTATCACCATGTTCTTGTACAAATCTTACCAGGAACTCTTTCAAGTGAAAAGTCTACATATCTGTGTTATATACCACACATCTACTCAACCTACAATTGCACAGAAGTGTTCAAACACTGACCCTTTGTACAGCAAATCAGTTTTCTCCACAAAAAACCTCGACTGAACACCCAAGAACGTATTTCTCCACAAAGGCCAGATCAACGTTTGGCTCCGTTTCACAAATACATTTAGTGTTCTCCAAGTGTTCTTAAGTGTTTTCTTTTTGAAAAAAACAGTAGTTTATTTATAGAAAACGGCAGACTTTTAGGCCATGAATGTTCTTCTTATATAGGCCTGGCAGTTTCTTTCTTAATATGGAGGGATCCTACAAACCTCTTGTAGAAGTGTCTTACAGTCATTTCAAATCACAAGAAGAGCAAAGAGTGTGTACCCCCACTGTTCAAAATGGCACACACATGTAGATAAACGTGTTTCTCGGCAATTTCTTCCGCCAAACTGGAGCAGTAGTTGATGATCTCACTTGTAACAGGGTAAACACGAGTTGTCAATTTCTCTTGCCTGTATTTTGTTCCCTAATAGTTCACGCTTAGCGGAAACAGATTCTGTAAGCGGGTCTATGAAATTGGGTCTGTGATCATGGATAGCCAGACGATCCTCCTAAGCAGTCTGATGAGCAACAGGGGGTACCTGCCTCTGAGGGGCGTACGGGGAGCCCAGGAACTGGTCCGCTATTCTCCCGGCCTCCCGCAGTCCACTAAGCAGAGCCCCATGCACGGTGGCCGGGTAGTTCCGGATCGTGTGCTCCCCGGCAAAGAAGAGACGGGGCATGTTGTTGGGTTGGGGAGGTGCACCCGGGACCACTGGAGTCGGGGTGATGGGGGTTGCCATGAGGTCGTAATCGTTGCCGGATGACCCTGCGGCAACATAGGAGTAGGACCCCCTGGACCAGGGGTCAGCACGCCAACGGGTGACGACAGCTTCTTTTGGCTGGAAGTAAACAGAAAGTACCAAATTGGATTATTCTGGTGGTGTACATCTATTTGACTTATTCAAGAGTAACATTTCAGACTGGCCCTCCAGAGTCGCCCCAAACCAAATAGATTAGGAGCGACTCTACATTTTGGTTTCAGACGGATGAACTTAACTAAGATAAATTTGCATAAGGTTCGGCTCATGACGAGATCGACGTCTGAACCCAAGATGCTCCAGAGTCATGCAACAGTCGATCTTTTGACTTCTAGAGCGTCTAGTCGCTCCCAACTTTTTCAGACGTCAAACTTTTCATGTACTCAATTCAATAATTTGGTTCGGCACAACTCTGGAGCGCCAGTCTGAAACGGGTGTAAGCCATTCTATTCCCTACATGAGCTATAGGTTTTGTACACATAACAAAACAAAAAAAACTAAACAAAATTCTAGTCTTGCCTTTCACATAAAGTTTGCACAAGCATCATCATGCAAATAATAGACCTTTATCATGGTGCAGCCATCTTGTTTTTCTCCCATTCAAATCAATGTAACCAAACCGAGGCTGGAAAGGCAAATAGTCAGGTTCCTTTTTGAACAACGAACATCAGCATCCATTACTGTTATTGGATGCAGGGTACATGACCAAGATGGTGGCAGCATGATAAAGGTCTATTAATCAAGGTAATATATGTTATACACAAAGTAAATTCAACAGCTTTGGAGCCAGAAGAAGCAAAAAGCTTCAACATGCGACCAGCTTAAGTGCTTATAACGAATAGAAACAGAAAAAAACACCATGCCACTAATCACGCCACTAAAGCTTAAATGTGGTTTGGATTATTCCACTTTGTGATTTTTTTCCCTCGGTATCTTACCTGGGGAACAGTACTTGCTCCGAATATCCCCTTCAGCACAGACAGACATCTCCCCACGATCACATCGTCGCTGACGTTCTCCATGATCTGTGCTGCTTCACCGGCGACAAGGGCGAGGAGAACCGGGGCCTTGTAGAGATTCCAGAAGAGGAAGAGTTCTCCGCGGCTGGCTGTGGTGCTTCCGACATGACCAAAAAGATTCACTGAAGGGTCCCAGAAAGCCTTGTCAAAGCACAGGACAACCTTCAAACAAAACAAAATTGTGTTAAACTTTTGTGACGGTCATAGAAAATGCACCCCACCGTTTTATTTGTCATACTTTATTTTATTACGTAACATTTCCTTATGCTGTATAAATTATTCAATTATTCAAGAGAAGAGCCCTCTTTTGACAAATACATTATTTTCGCGCGCTTCCGTCACCCTCATATTGCGATTCAACGAAGACCTCACCACACGTTTATGTCTTCATCTATTACAGGTAATAATCTTTTGGTTTAATTCCATTTACATTCTTCTCAAAAATCATTATCTAAGTTTAATATTATAAAACGATGTTATCTTTAATCATTATTGATGCTATTTTGGTTATGTCGAGATTATTGACATAGTTAGAAGTCAATAATCAGTTTGCCGGACTAAAGATGTTTTCCGTTTTACTAAGTCTTCTAAAGACATGTTCATTTATATTTTGAACTACTCTTCTGGGTTTATTTGACAACGGAGCACTTTATAAGTATGTTAGTCTTTAGGACATTTGCGATCATAGGAGTGTGACCGGTTTAAATGAAAGATTTAGTTAAGTTTGACTTGCATGTTGTAGCTCATTGTTCAACGTAAACGATAATCCAAGATGACGAATACCGTCATGCATGTTAGGATTTTGAGACACAACTGTATTTGCCCTGTTACTGTTTTATTTATTATTGTTTGTATATAAATATTGTTCTTTAATAATTTGTTATAAGTTAATTGAGATATTGCGATTCAACGAAGACCTCACCACACGTTTATGTCTTCGTCTATTACAGAAATAAAAGGTCGTAGCCTACCAAAAGGAAACAGATTGCTGAAGCCTCTATCATTTTAAAGACTCCAAGAATTAGAGGGGTCACACATTGGTAAGAAAAACATAAATGCTCACAGATTTACACGTACCTTACATGGTGTAAAGATACTGATGGTAGAAAACTTTCCTTGATATATTTGAAATGTTATCGTTTTTAAATGTAAATGAAACAAGACCCAATATTAATTTTCGTTTCAGTGATGAGACACAAACTCTGCCTATAGGAATGCGTACAAAAATGCTGAATGCATTTTTACCGTTTTCTCGCAAACATAACAACAAAATGAGCTGACGTTTTCACAGGTTGGTTTTATTACAACTATCTTGATTTGTGCAAAGAATGGAAGCATTTACAGTCAGTTTGCCAATGTTGAGCTGGGGCTTCAAGATATTTTCTTTCAGAAACGTAAAAAATTCCAGGTGATCTTTTAACCCTTTGCAGCGACCCAGCAGATTAAATCAGCCCAATCTTTGGACTGTGTATTGGAAGGGCCGATTATAATGCCTTTTTATTGGTTAAAACACACCACGTGACCTTAAAACTTCCCTTAAAAAATCAAGTTTGTAACCAAAATAAAGTTTGGAAACTCAGCTTTGAACTTGTGTATGCCTAGACTGCAATCTTTGTTTCTACAAGTTTTATTTACAATTTCTATAAACCAAAAAGTATTAATTAAAAGCTTAACATGCATGACATTTCATGTATTTCATAAGAGGGCAATGCTTGGGTTAAGAAATTACGACATTTTCAAATTCAAATAACCAAGACAAATGTCATTAACATATGACCTGACTTAACTTGACAAGTTTTCCCGAGTGCAGAAACATGATAAAAGTGATTATTCAGGGCATTTAAGAAAAAAACACACACAAAATAAATAAATAAACAAAAAACAACAATGCTGACAGGTTTTTAGAGCATAGAGAAAGTGATGTTTAGAAAGAAAAGTTAGCCAGAGACTGCTTCACACTACTTGATATCAACAGATAAATACTTACATTTTTACATTTTTAAAAATGGCCGCCATGATCGCCATTTGACCTGTTTTAGATGGCTCCCAATCTTCAAATATTACCTGGAACATGGTCTACAACTCTGCAAAATTTCATGCTCCTAAGTCAAAACCCACAATTCTTTGCTCTTTTTGCACAACTGCTAGTACTTTTGTACAACTCTTTGGCTAAACACCAACCTTGTTGAGATTGCCGTAGCCCATGCGATGTATAGCACTCGTCTTCCACTCCGGTAGCGGCGGGACAAACTGTACCCCTGGCGGGGATTGCTTCAGTACCCCCAGGGGTAGAGTACACACCACTGCGTCTGCTTTGTAGGTGTACATACCACTTTGACTCTTAGTACTCTGGGTAAGAACTTCAACACCTGCAAGGAATCATACACAGAGATTTGAGCTTTTTTTTTCGTTTATTTTGAATGAGTCTGAAATTGTCTGTCTAAATAAAAGACAACATGTCGTCATCATCATCATCATCATCATCATCATCATCAGGCTTTTTAGCAAAAATGACGTCATTTATACGGACTGCTATTGACTGTATTCCCGGGCTTGGGTACGGTTTGGGAGCCGTAACCGGTTGCCGCAATTCGGTTCTCCATAGACGGGATTGGTCACATGCGGTAAAAGAGAACCGCTAAACGCGACGCATTTGCACTGCTAAGCGAGATTTTTCTGTGCTTAGCAAGTTTCTGCACTTACAGGCTTCATGAAATTGGGCCCAGGTATTTAGATGTTTTTTTTATTGGCAGTAAATCACAGAATCTTAACGTCACCCACCGTTCGCGCTCGTCTTGATCTGCCTGACGATGGTGTTCAGTTTGATGTCCAGTCCCTCAGACAGCGCAATCGGAACGCAGGAGTAGCCATTCCGTACGGTCAGGTGACTTCCTGTGAACTCAAAATCGTCGTCCTGATCCCAGTGCTTCAGGGAGAGGGTGGAGAGGGGCGTGGCGTTGGCAAACTCCAGATTGGCAAAGTGCCAGTCCAGGATCTGACGATCACGGGACGAGAGGTAAACGTCACTGCAATCCAAACAAAAAAACAATTCATGAAAACAAAAATCTTTGATTGATTCTCATTTAGCACCCACAGAAGTAAAACTGGGTACTTTTATTTAGGAGAAAGGGTTTGCCCCGGTGTTGTCTGGCATGGTTGGCTGCAGATTAAGCCGCACCACCATGTAAACCCTTACAAGAGTAAGAGCTGGACCCACCTTGGAGGATTATTTTCCAGTTCCTGCGTCTTCTCATCAAGCTCCTTCTGGTTAAAGACGAGTGAATCGTACTCCTTGAGGGCAGAGTTCAGATCGCGCATCTTGCTCCGCACCAGGAACTCAGCGGTGATATCCCGCGGTGATTTGGCCTCCGAGACCTCCTTGTATTGTTTGTGAAGCTCCTTAATCTTGTCTTGAAGTACAAGAAGCTGGTGAGAGAGTGTTACCAAGTGAATGAAAAACCTCAAACATTCTTATTTCTATTTCTATGCCGGTTCTAATCAAAGCCTGTTCGGCATCTCAATGAGGGGGCCAATTGCAGCCACTGCCAGAAACACCGGGGCGAACCCCTTTTCTTAGCGGTAAGTGTTTTGGGTTCTTTAACGTGCATTAATAGACCATCATACAACACACGGAACCTACGGCTTTACGCCCATCCGAAGGACGAAGCAATAATAGTTAAGTGTCTTGCTCGAACCCACACTCTGCTGATCAGAAACACCAGAGCTTGAGTCCGGGACCCTTAACCACTCAGCCATGACACACTACACACTTTGGTAACTTTTCCCGTCCATTTTGGGGGGAAATATAAGAGCGATAAAAAAATAAAAAAAAATTTTAAACATCAAATGAATCAACTCAAATTATTTTCAGTATAAGCCTTCATGTCCCTTCACAAGTTGAAACACTTGTGGCTGGTTTCAGGTACTTAAACAAAACAACCGTTGGAAAAACTGCTAACAGGGTGGATGCAAAGTTGGTACCCTGTATTGTGTTTCCTGTCATATTCCGTACCCTGCCCATTTCCATTGTAAAAAAATACCCTGAGTTGGAATTGAACCCACAAGCAGCCCTATTCTAGAACATCAGAGGATGTCTGGAAACATAAAGCAAGCTTGAATCCCTCATAGCAACATGCATACAAGTTTTTGATGTTAACGTTCTTTTTTAAACCCACAAAAAATGCGTTTGAGACAAAGCAATCTCGGCAGCCCACTACTTGTCATTTACGAAATACCTTTTTTAGTGACGATCAAGACAACCTCCTTCCCTTACCTGTGTCTGGTTCTCCTTGGTTTGATCTTGGAGATTGATCAACGTCCTTAGATAATCACCTTTCTTCTCCTTCACTTGCTTCTCCTGAAGCCTGTAAGAAAAAAAAATCACCACTTTACAATACCTTACAATGAATGAACTCACTCAAAACCATAATAGCTGTTAAATTTGCATCGGGGATAAAGAATAGTTTGCCCATACACCGATGTCTGTTCAGCACTGTATATCCAGTACTTTCCCCGACTTGTGAAAAAAAAAAAAAATCCACAGGCATATTCCTCAGGTGGGATTTGACCCCACAACATAAATCGTTCCCGCCTCTCAATGGCCACAAAATATGAGTATATTCACAACCTTTTGTTGTCATTGTGTGGGTGAATCAAAGCATTAGCAGCGTGTGTGTGGTCTGTGCACGCTCCTAAGTTGAAAGACCAGGCGACCTTCGGTCTGGTTTTCCGAAATTACATAATGGTGTCTTAAGAAGGCTTCCGTTTCCAGGCAGGGGAAACATTTGCGTGTAAACAGGACATCTGGCGCCAACAGATTAAGAACTAACTCAATAGTCTCAACAGAAATAATGATAATAATAGTAGTGTACATGTACATTTATAATGCGCCATGTCTGTCATAAATGACACTCCTGGCCCCGAATTATCAAATCTGGTGGAGATTGTTACAAATGATTTTATGAGATGAAGCAACCATTATACGACACCTTGAAAGGGATACAAGGTGAGGTGGTGCATATTGATGCCAGACCATGCCAGAAACACCGGGGCAAACCCCTTCTCTTTACGATAAGTGCACTGGGTTCTTTTACGTGCATTACACAACACACGAGAACAACGGCTTTACGTCCCATCCGAAGAACAACGCACTAATGGGTAAGCGTCTTGCTTAAGGACACAAGTGTCACAACCAGAACTGGAACCCACACTCTGCTGATCAGAAACACCAGAGCTTGAGTCCGGTGCTCTTAACCGCTCGGCCACGACACGCAACACAAAAAACAAAAACATTTGGTATTCTTAAGGTGACCTTACTTGATGACTAATTCCAGTGCCTGACCGAGGGAGACGGGTTTGCCGTTGATGAAGTTGAAATCAAGCTGATGGGACATGAAGGACGTGGCCTCCAGAAGACGATTAAACTCTCTCTCCACCATCTCATCCTTGTCTTTAGGAATCTGTTCAAGCAAGGAAACAAATTATCGTTCAGTTTTTCTCCAAAAGAATGAATGAATTTATCAACAAATCTAACTAATTCAAGCTGATGATACTAGATGTATTTTCAATATTACACTAGTTTTAATTATTAAGTATTATAAACTACAAGGGAAAGTGACAAAGTAAATTTAATTTAATGTTTGGGTGTAATCCCTGATTATACGGCAGTTTCAGGTTGCATGGCTTGTGACTGGCTTCTGACTGAACAAAGTTATTCACAAAATAGACTAATCCGAGCAGCTCGTTCGTGGGTGTTTACACCACCGCAGCTATGGCCGCCGCATGTGCGCGTCGACGCACACGCCCTGTGACTCCTCCATGCGGATTGGTACATACGCGCACCGACGCGCTTTTGTCGTGTCGCGCGCGCACGTGCAGGGGCCATAGCTGCGGTGATGTAAAACACTATGAACCAGCACTGCTCAGATTAGTGTATAGGGAGACCGCCATGATAGGGCTAGATAGCTTATTTGGTAGAGTGCCAGGTCCCAGGTTCAAATCCTGTTCTAGTCAATTTTTTTTTGTTCATCCAAAAATTTAGTTTTAACTATCTAACATTTGTATTGCATTTGAGTTGTTTTCTCTTGAAAAGTTGTTTAATGACACTGAATGATGAATTTCTCTAAAAAGAATTGGGGAAAGTATCAAATATTAATAAGAATGCATTTCACAGTCCTTTTAATTAAAGTACAGGAATATTTTGCAATTTGTTAAGAGTATAGTACAAGGATTTAGTTTGAATTCAGTAACATTTATGGGTGCTGATTTAAAATTAAAACAAATTAGTAGAACATTAAAAACTCAACCAAATACAGTAAGCTTTAAATTCAAAATTAACCATAAAGGGATGGTACAGTTTTTTTTTTTTGTTTTTTTTTGGGGGGAGGAGTAAATACTAACAGTCTAAGCTAGTCCAAACTAGAAACAACAAATTGCTATTGGATTTTGAGTAATGGATCTTAAAGAATATAGAATGCAAGTACTGATGTTATGGCTGTTTTGGTTGTCTCTACTTTTAATGCTATTTCACTATTTCTGAGAGGTGTTCGTTTTTGGCAAGGGACGTGACATACATTGTTAACAATGTGTTTTGTGTCCTTGAGCAAGATGCTTTACTATAATTAATGGTGTAATATGTACATGTAGTATGTCGTGGCCGGGCCGATAAGAACACCGGACTCAAGCTCTGGTGTTTCTGATCAGCAGAGAGTGTGGGTTCCAGTCCCGGTCGTGACACTTGTGTGGATTTGTATCAAAACCAACTTTTTACTACATGTGTGTAAGCTTATCAGGACAAAAAACTAACAATTCAGTACGCTATTTTAACCAGTCCCTTTCTATCTCTAAGGGTAAGGCACAACACGTTTTCCATGGCTTCACTGAAAACAGTTCACTCTCATGAAAATAATGAATATTGATGTCATAGTTTTAACCGGGCAACTTAGGGATGGGCACAGGGTAACATTCTTAACAATAGTGAAGGAAACCATTTAAAGAAAAGAAAGAAAAAAAAACGGAACAAATTGATCAGTTTCTTTAAACTAATATCAAAAAGATCCAATAGAAATGAGAGACTTTGGAACACTTCATGTAGGTGGCAGCAGACATATATACATGTACCAGGTAAATTTCCGCTATTTACGTAATCTGACATGTCTGAGCATGTGCACATTTATCGCGGGACAATGGATTTACCTGGAAAGTCTGCTGCCACCTAGTGTCCTCAAAAGTCTCCCATTGGATACATTTTGCAAAGATAAATGCTCACAGAAGTCAGACCTGTACCTTCCCCTTACAAACTTGTTAAACAAACTATTTAAAAAAAGGGTTATTTAAACCACCACCAAATGCCAAACTAAAACCAAGAATGTTTAAAAACAAAACGCAACTAATAAGACAGATGCACGTAAGTTTTTTTCAGAAAAATCATGATCCAATAACCAAGCTTTAAATCTGAGCTGCAGCAGCCATTGTAAAATTGTTTGTGATATTGAAAATTTAACTACTTTCACAAATCCTCCACAATCTAATTCATGGTCTTACTTAAATTGACTTGATTTGGTAAGAAAGTACAAACTGTACTCCTTTCCATGAGAAATCTTCTTTGAAAGTGAGGGGAAAAGCAGAACTTCGCGACTAAATGCGCAAAACATTTTGCCTCTGCCAAAAATATCTCTGCTGCAGTATTTCTGTTAATCAAAAAAAAACTTACAGAGAAAACATCTGTGAGATACACACTAACAATACTTAAACTTTAAAAATAAAAGGAGTTCAAGACTTATGATCCGTGCTCAAGCCGATTTTACCTTAAAAATGAATTGATTCCAGCGAACGAAGCTTAAAAGAGCATGTTATCTTATAACTAATTTTTTAATGTTTTTTTATGGAAGTCGCCAGACACACAAGGCCAGTAAGCCACTCAAGGTGTGGGCTACAAATCAACTGTTTTTTTCCAGGGGCCGTTGCCACCTACTCCTGGGGCTGAAACAGGGTAACCCCCTTTACAGTCCGTAAGGATGTAGGCTTGGGTATCATCCATCAGAAGCCTGGCTGGTAGAGCAGAAAGCTCTACCTCCCAAACTTAAAATAAAATTAATACATTGCGTTTTGACCTTGCAGATGGCTATAAAAATGTTGTTTTTGAAATGATTATCCCGGCCAACCATCCGACGTTAAAATGTATGCGACGGCCACGCCCGCTGCTGGTACCCAGAAGTCAGCTATATCACAGCGACATTTTGACTGCATTTCCTCTCTGTATCGCACAGTACACGGCTGAAATTGAGAAGGCAGAGCGGAGTTTATTGCACTCCACACCAAAATTCTTTTTTTGTAATAATAACTCTGTCAGTATTCATTGATGGATTTTTTGGGAGGTCGATATCTCATCTGAAAGTTAATAACTCTGAGCTTCAAACAAAAACAGCAGTTTAACATTTGGATGAATTTTTCAAGGTAAAATCGGCTCGAGCACGGATCATACATCCTTAATGTAACGCCAATACAATGGGGTAATACATCAGTGTTGGTGTTAGGCACACAAGGAAACAGTCCCAGCTGCTTTAACTATCGAGAATAAAATCTAACTCTGGTGTTTTTCAGAACAACCTACGGTAAAGAATTTTGCGGCCTATCTGTTGTTTCTACAGGCTTTCCAAAAAAAAGAACCCTAGACTAACCAAAGAACTGACCACCAAAAACTAGACTTGTTCACAATGCACGGTTGAGACTTTCAGACTAATAGCTATTGATTTAGTTTTGGTTTATGTACATGCATCTGCCTTGAGAATTTTTATGAGCACTGGAACGTAGGATACAACATCATAATAAATGTACATGTAGATGTTATTTTTTGCATCAGGGATAAAGAATATTACTTGTGTTTTTTACCCATACACCAATGTGTCGTGGCCGAGTGGTTAAGATCACTGGACTTAAGTTCTGGTGTTGTTGGCAGCAGAGTGTGGGTTCGAATCCCGGTCGCGGCACTTGTGTCCTTGAGCAAGATACTTTACCATAATTGCTTTGTCCTTCGGATGGGACATTAAGCCGCAGGTCCCATGTACTACATGTAGGATAGGTAGTGCATGTAAAAGATCCCAGAACACTTATCGTGGAAGAGTAGGGGTTTACCCCGATGTTTCTGGTTCACATGGCAAGCACCCTTATCTACAGGTTTCCTCAGGCCTGAGAGCTACAGTGATTAAGTTTACTTATGAGGCATCCTTGGTTTCATTACCAGAAATATGTAATAATAATAATAAAAATAATAGTGTGTTGAGCACTGTATAATTACTACTTTCCCGAGTCCTGTGAAATAAATCTACAGGCATATTCCTTGGGTGGGATTCGAACCCATGACCCCCGCCATTCTAGAGCAGATGTCTTGCCAACTAGCAGCGGGTGCCGCAACCATTATAATAGATGTTATTATATCTTTCTGGTAATGAAACCAAGGGACCATGTAAAGTGCCTTGCACTGTAAACTGTAGCCCTGAAGATTCTTCTGTTGTGCACAGAACACATTGAAGAAATCACAGATGTGGGAGGAAAACCCCACATTAATCAAGAGACAAAGGGTCAGGCCCCCTTCTCTGATTTCTTTCACATGAATAAGCGCAATGGATTCTTTGAAGTGTATCACGAAAAAACACAGGTTTTTACATCCACTCAGGATGAAACAATTCTGACACACAACAGCACAATTGTTTTGTTGTAATTTTTTCGTACTTCTGTTGGTGCAAATCCCACAGCAGTGGTCTCCGTACAGTCGTGTAAAAGTGGTTTAACAGTGTGTTCCTGTCTACATTGTTCTTTGGACTCAAGGCACTGCTCAAAAGGCCACGAAACTTAATGATTAATCCATACCGTTCACGAAAATCATGTACGTGAGTGTATCGGATACGAGTGTGTGGCCGCAACCAAACCACCACTGCCATCGTGGGAAGAAAGTCACGCCATGTGCTGTTGCTAGGCAGTTGCTAAGGTAGGCGGGGCTTAATGGATCGGTCTATTGAGTGTCGAAAATAAGAACCTAAATGAAGACTAGTGTTTAATTTTAAGTACCTAAGAAAAAACCTAATCCTTGAGAAAAAAAACTCAACCCTTGAGAAAAAAGCTCAACCCTTGAGAAATAAATCAACCCCCGAGAAAAAATTCAAAACCTGGAGACTAAAAAAACAACTAAGCCTTGAGAAAAAAGTCAACCCTTTAGGAATAATTCAACCCTTGAGAAAAAAACTCAACCCTGGTGTCTAAAAAAACAACTAAGCCTTGAGAAAAAAGTCAACCCTTGAGAAAAAACTCATCCCTTGAGAAAAACTCAACCCTTGAGGCTAAAACTCAAACTTTGCATAAATCTCTTGGCAACTAAAATCTGGGGGGCATAACTCAACTATTTAGGGCTCAGTACTTAAACTTGGACTCCGACCAGAATACGAGGACTTCAAACCTGAACTAAAAGATTGCGGGCTGAAGCATTAAGGCCATTTTCAAAACCACAACTCAGGCTTAGGCTTCGGCTCAGGAACATTCCACATATTCGTACCGAAAGTGTACTTTTTCCAAAATAATGACAGAGTCCAAGCCAAAGCTAGAGAAGCCCAAGGTGTGGTTTCGAAACGGGCCTAAGTCTACCAACTTCTACACTCAACTGCTGCCATCTCAGGTCAACTTCAATGTTAGTAGAACAGTGCCGATATTAGAGAAGTCCAAACAAACAGAGAGAAATACTTGCCGTCCATACCGTTTGACCTCCGCTTTCAAAAAGTGGGCACTTCTGTTTAATCTTGGCCAACTCCATGTTGACCTGTTTGCTTACGACTGTCATGGGGTTACCCCCGAGGCCCGTCACCACCATCGCACCCAGATCAGCAACGTAGTTATTCTTACGGTACGTGGTGACCCTACCACCGACACGGTCCCGGGCCTCCAAGATGGTAACGTCCATGCCGAACGTCTGGAGTTGTGAGGCCGCGGCTAGACCCGAGATACCCGCCCCGATGACGAGCACCTTCCCCATGGTCTTGGTGGGGAGGGGTTTTAGACGCTTGTAGATGCCGAAGTTGATGAGACCGTGGCGCTCGAGGTATGCGTGGACACGCATCACAAGCTGGACATCACCTGATGATTAAGAACAATCACTCCATCAATGGAAGACCAAAGAGCTTTGAGGTTGTTGGAGAAGCACAGTGGGTTGGCATACATGTACATATCCCACCACAATAGTCAAAATTAAACGGTGGCTGGCTGGCCCCTGACTGGTGAAAGCGTCTTCGGGCCACCGAATACACCAAAAACGATACCATGATGGGATAGTGGTCCACCTTCCATCGTGGTCCAATATCACTCAGACTTTTCCAATTTAAAACATGTAAATCCAACTTTTTAATTATTTACACCCAAAATCTGTTTTATTTTTTTGTCCTGACCCCACAAAGAAAATTGTTTTCTTGGCTCTGGCTCGTGGGACCAACTAACAGCCATAACTCATGGGCGAGGTTTTGCACTTCATGCTGAATGAATCTAATATTTTCTCGAAAGAGAAACAAAAAATCCCGGTGCTTGAATGCAAATCTTTGGTTTCTTGGCTTTGCTTCTTTGTGCCAGCGGTATTCTCAAAGACAAAAATGATTCTGCCCTTTCCGAGAAATTAATCCCGCCAGGTGGCACGGAAAAATGTCGAGACCGCCGGCGCTAAGTGGCTAATAACCTTTCTGCAGATTTAAACAAAAGGAACACAGAAAGAAAGAGAGGAACTCACTGTTGTACGGAGCTTCAATCTGTGGCAATGCATTCTCAAATATCAGCTGCACCTTGGGATTCTCAAACCATAGTTGAAGCTGCAAAAACAACATGATAATTACACCTGAAGAAAACAGATTTCTCAACATGCCTGGACGAGTATTTCTTAAGAATAGTTGCATCACAGAGCAGGAGAGCGCGTGATGGGAGACTTTGGAACGCTAGGTGGCACCAGACTTACCAGGTTAACTGCCACTGTTTGCAGTTCTGCGCATGCGAACATTTCCGAGAACAATAGATTTACCTGGTACAGGCCTGTATGCTTCGTTCTTGAAAGGGCAAGGGCACTAAGGCATTTTCTCCATGGTAAAGGGCACCTCTATGGAGGAAATTGTAAATTCCTAGTGGAACACTTTAAGGGCACCAAGGCAATGACCAAGGGCAACGAAGGCAATTGCCTCCGTTGCCTCCAAGAAGTATCAGGCCTGCTGGTAAGTCTGCTGCCACCTAGTGTCCTCAAAAGTCTCCCATTCAATGAAAACTTTGAAACACAGGGTCGTAGCTGACATACTAAGGTAAACATGGTAAATAGGTTAAATTTACATTGTTGACGAAGTTCTGAACATGCGCACATTTCCGAGAACAATGAATAACATATCATACCTAGCAAGTCTGCTGCCACCTATCCTCCTCGAAAGTCTTTCATTTTAAGCATGAACGACTGTCAGGGTACACTTGAACTACTGAATGAAGGGAGAAGGGAGGAGGGGGGGACAGTTTACATTTTACCCATCCTTTGTTGATGAGTAGCATTATGGGTCTGTGTTGGACTTAAGATAATATCAGGAAAGCTCGCTGGTGGATGGCGTTCGGCAGGGATTGGGTGGGAGCGGTGGGATATAACTAGATTTTACCAGTCTGTTGCGGATATACAAGAAGAGCTTCTGAGTCTGTGTAGGGCTTTGGATGATATCTGGAAAACAGGCTGCCTCTTGGGCCGTCATCTTATCGCTCGGAAGACGAGCTGAGAAAGCGGCTCCTTCAAGACCTGACGGAAGAAAAAAAAATATTGATGACTTGTTAGTTCACTTTAAGGCATTCCTCTACCCTAAAGAGGGGCTCCAAGATCAAATCCAGTTTTGTGATGCACTCATTTTTGGATATTGACAGCATTTACACTGGAAGAAATGACAGTTTACACCAATCTAACATGAGGTTAGAGACTCTAATTTGTTTCCTCTCACTTTCATAAGGACTCTATTTATTGGAAAATGAGTGCATCACAAAAACGAGTTTGACCCTTGGAGCACCTCTTTAAACCACACCCCATCGAATATTATCCTGGACATTTAAAACCAGGAAAGCACATACTGTATTTCTAGGGTAAGCCTAGGGTTTACAATAACTTCTGTAAGTAGATCCTGTTTGTGGCAAGACATGCAAGACGTGATTGTACTTGAAGTGTGATGCTTATGGCCATGTCTCTCAACGTTTCTTAGTGAGTAAGGCATAGTCCATTCATAAATTCAAGTGTCTTTCTTGGTCTTTTTGTTTTGTTGTGGGATCGGTTTGTTAAAATGTTATTGGATAAGAAACACAATAACAGGGATCACTTCGCATCCGTCAAATACGCATTTTTTCCAATGGTTTGTTCATTTCAAGTTCTTTTTTTTGTCTCTTCCTTTTTAATAGGTTTTTTTGGGCGTGTCCTCACATCATCCAAAGTGAACTACATGTAGTTAACAAAACTTACAGCCATTGAAAAAACTACCAACTTGACGGATGCAAAGTGGTCACCTTTATAGTGTTTCTCGTCATATTTTGCTTTCACAAAGGGATATTTTGTTCATTTTTGTAATTTTTTTTTTATATTCTGTATGATTGCAGGACCCAACTTCATGGCTCTGCTTACCGTAAGCGAAAAATCGGCGCTTGCGGAAGCAGAAAATTCCGCGCTTACTTAAGCGTATTCCACGGGTTAGCAAGGAATTTTTGCTTGTGCGTGTGCGTGGTTCATGTAACTAAGGATTCCTCGCTTACACAGCTAGCGCAGAAGTTCGGCACTATTCTAGTAAGCGGCGAATGGTCTTCGTAAACGCAGTATACTGCAGTAAGCAGAGCCATGAAATTGGACCCAGGTTTTTAAACACTTTTAATAAATTGGGCTCAACCATGTCAACAGTAAACACTTAAACTGTGTGTAATCTGACCAAATCAAGCAAAACTTTCAGTTAATTTTTGATGGGTTCAAGACAGATGACATACATAGCACCAAAATGGAGCCTAGGAACTAAGACGTGACATGCAAAATAATATTGTATTTTGTTTTTTTACCTTGTGGATACAAAATAACATTTAGTGCCTTTCCATTAAAATAGAATCTCATGGCCATAAAAGACAGCATCTTGTTCCAACAAGATTTTATCTCATGAAAATACGGTATATTTAGTGTACTATATCGTGGCCTTGATATACAAAAACGTCGGTTTGTGTTCCTGGGCATGCTGGGAGTGGCATCCATGGCCTGATTGTGTAAAGTTTACCTTTAGGCTCCTCAATGTCGCTCTCCTCTGGCTCCTCTTCGATGTGTTTCACAACCTTCTCTTTCTTCGCTTGCCTCTCTTCCTCGGAAAAATACTCATCTTCGGAGAGATTTGCCAGTTTTTCATCCATTTCCCGATACTCAACCTTATGGAAAGAACAATGAGGCCACAAGTTATTCAAACATCTTAAACAGAGAGCCAAGGAACTGGCCGACAAATTTCCACCATTTCACAGGTTTCACAAATCTCTACGGCAGCAAATAATGTAGAGTACACAAACAAAAATCAATTTCAGTCAAATGAAATCTAATTAAGTAAAAACACAAATTTAGAACACAGAAAAACTTTGCTTTAATAGCAAGAACTATTTACTGTGGTGCAGAATTACAGACGCCCGAACACATCATCACTGCCCGCCCAAAATGGCGTCTTCTTGGTGGTTATGGTGCTCTGAGTGTCAACAGGACGCAGTGCAGTGGCTGCATTTATAGGCCTCAGACATTTCGGTAGACAGGCATATATGCAAGAACAAGAGATTCACTGTATATCCCTTGAGCCTAGGGTCCAATTTCATGGGTCTAATTCTGCACTTACTGCCCACCCTGTACATGTACAGTCTTAAAACCCTTGACAGGGCTTCTTAAGCATGTTAAGCACAGAACTATGTGCAGGCCTTGATCTTATCTGAGGCCACCGAGGCCATTGTCCTCATGCCCTGTCAAGTTTGCCAGCATGCCCTTCAGAAAAATTGCACTGTCACAATCAACTTGGCCAGCATGCCCTTATACAATTTCTCTGATTTGGCCAGCAAAGGCCTACCCCTGTTTTTCTTAAGATCGAGGCCTGTATGTGGTGTAAAGCAGAGCATTCAAATTAGACCCCAGTTCTTGTCATTTGTTGTTCAAAGCGAAGACTTTATTCGTGTATATTTGGTTTGCGGCAACACCATGTGATTAGACATGTATCTACTTTGCTTTATGACGGGAAACACAGTAAAGGGTCACTTATCTACCGTCACATTAGCAGTTTTTTCAGTGGTCCTAACTTGTATTTAACTACCTGAAACCACCCACTAATGTTTCAACATGTGAAGGGACATGCATACTGGAAATAATTTGAGTTACATGTAAATAGGAATTATTAATTTTTAAATTATTCTGAAATTTCAAGTTAAAAAAATGGACGGAAAATGCAGTTAGATTTTTGCCATCCAAAATTGATGCAATTTTGAGGGTGATTTTTAAAATAAACACTAAAAATATCAAATGAGTCAACTCAAATTGTTTTAAGGACATGAGTGACCAGGATTTCATGCAATACATGTAGGCTATATTAGTTCACCCCACGTGACCGTGTTTCAGCCAATCAGGATAAAGAATCAGGGAGAGGTGTGTTATAAAGTAGAATAATCACAGGACAAGTTCTCACAAGAACAATCTACTGTATATAGCAAAGTAGATATCACATGGTGTTACCACAAACCAACCTCACCATGCAATGCCTCAAAATCTGTAGACTTATTCATGTTACCCACCCCCACCCCCCCCCCCCAAAAAAAAAAAAAAAAAAAAAGAAAAGAAAAGAAAAACAACAACAACAACAATAATAATAATAATAAATACAAAACATTTTGCTAAATACGTTCAGAAGTGTTTGCCTTACAGTTACAGATTTTCAATGGACTCATTGTTGAATAATCATCACCAAGTCCAAAGTGCAGTACACACTGATTGTCAAAAGATGAACTGTTGTTCCACAAACTCAATGACCCTGACGATAGAGTTACTCACAACAACAAGTTAGTTTAAATGGCTGTCATGTAGCAGCACATGTACATGTACATGTACATGTGTTTTGTTGTAGACATGAACCAAGGACAAACCTGTACCATACAGCACTGTTCAGATTTTACACAGCACGACTAATATGACTAAGAGGTCAACATGGACAAGGTCAAATGAAGTCAGTTCTTCGGTCAAAAGTGATTTCATTAGAAAGATTGAATCAAAATATTCTGGGGGGTGTTTTTCACAGTACCCAAATGATTGTATGGCTTTTATTTGAAAGTGACTAACAGCCGACTGCCTGGGTGTCCATTGAATAATGTTATCGTGTACACTCAACACACTTTTGACATGCTGACTACCATATTCCGTCATGTTTCCTGTGTGCAGTTAACAAACTGGGACTACTGTTTCTCATCATACCAAAAGAGAACCAGTTGGACTACTTTCCCATCAAACACTTTGATTTGAATGTAAATACAAAAAGAAACTATTGTGTATTTCATCAGTGGTGTTTGTGAATAGTGTGATTTAGGCAGTGCATGCACACGAAGAAAAAACTACATAATCTAGACCACCACTCAGCTCCGAAATGCATGCTTTAGTAGATCAACATCAACTAATACATAACTACATGTAATTGGTAAAGAATAAAACCCACTCCCCTACTTATTTCTTTGCCCCCCCCCCTCCTCAGGCTGCCATGCCCCACCCCCTCAAATGAAATGTCTAGTTACGCCAACTGCATTTCATCCTTTGACAGTTAAGCATTAGCTGTCATATCTTCTGCCACTTTCATGGAAAGATCTATTGTGAAAATAACTTCCATGTAACTACTATAGCCTTGTATAAAAAGATGGTTTTGGAAAGTTTGTCTTTTTTCAAACTCTCTAATTATTAATTACGAAGCAGAAAAAAAGGGGGAGGAGTGTGAAATTTTCACAAATGGAACAGTTCCCGCCGGGAGTCTTCAAATTTTTCCCGTCAAGCCTGACAGGATTATTTCCTTGGAATCTTTTTTCTTTGAGAGTGGCACAAACAAACCATGACTAAACAAAGCCAAGAGAACGAAGATTGTCTTCGAAAGCATCTGGATTTATTTATTCACTTTCGAAAAACCACCATATACAGGCACCATGAGTCGCAAAATCTCAGCCGTGAGCTACCGACGAGGATTGTTCCAAAATTCGGAAGCAAGGCTGGACATACTCAATTCACTCGGACTTACCTCCATTGAGCCAAAATACAATTACATGTATACCATGCCCAATATGTGGCAGAGGGAGGCCCCCCCCCCCAAATGTTCCCATTCTCTAATACACTCTTCCCCTCTTGTACAGAAGCAACCCCGCCCTAAAATCTTCAAAAGAATTCCAAAGATTTCTAGAACACAATGAAGACATGATAGGAGGGGGGGGGGGGTAGACCCTGCCACAATATCAAGCACCAACTGAATACAATGAATGAACAATGGTGGAAGCCTCTAAATGTCTCGTAATCCTCTTCTTGGAACAAAAGGACAAAGGTCTGGAATCGAGGATTACACAATAACCCCCACACAATGGGCAAAAATCAGCAAAATATTCAGTACCATCTGTCCTCTTTAAGTAGGTGAAACGAAGCGTTGCACGGTGAGTGCACGGTATGTGCACACTACGAAATAAAATGTCCAGGCGTCACCCGTTCACTGGCTCGGCAAATAGTGGCATGTGTATACGACATCCGGCGCCAACAGGTTAAAGGCGCGGTTTGAAAAAACGGTGTATTAAAAATACAGTGTGATTTTCCCTGGAATTGCAACTCAAAACAGTGTGACAAAATGGCCACTTGAGGGCGCTGTGCGGTGCACAAATTAAACTGGAGCAGTTGCATATACCGATATAACAAAACTGCTTTTCCGAACAAAATCAATCCAATAAATTCAAAATAATTTATACCATTCCTATTGCTACTCAACTTAATTAAACCATAGAGTAAGCTTGAAAAATACCACATTGATAATTTTTCTTTTATAGTTTTTCGGTAACACCACCTACCTTTTGACGCCTTAACCAACACTTGTTTATCAACGTACAGATACACAATGCTCACAAAGCAAAATGATTTGTTTACAGAGGAAATAAATCAAATAATAATCTTTATATTTCTTGAACAATGCTGTACAATTTTTAAAGTCAAATTTACATCAAAACTTTACAACTGTCTGCAAAAAAACGAAAATAAAAATGAATATATATTACATAATTTTGTGAATATTGCACTCCAGCATGTCGGAATAGTAAAATAATTTGGTATCGTTTTGGAAAAGATGCCGCTTCCGTCTGCCATTTTTCATTAACGTTTGGGCTTGTCTGAATAGACTGCTCTTGCTAAAATGGGCATCCTACTTATGCTTCAACAAAATGTTCACCAGATGATCAAACTGCAGCCGCTAAATCGAACATGACCTCAGTCAGTTTATGAAAGTAGTGTACAACTGTAATATTATTATTAATTTGATCTATTGAAAATTTTGCTTCGACATCTTTTCAATACATGCATTTCGTGAAGGCATCCATCAATCATCATGATCATAAATATAGACACTTGTTTTATGAACTAATTTAATTAAACAACTCCATAAATATTGTACTGTTGAAAAACAAAATTATTCCAGTCATGAAGATAGCCTGCCTACTTCATGTGCAAACAACTAATATTTTAGATTTTAATAAAAATCTCTTATCTTGCCTTCGCCCTCTTTCGTTTACTCTGCCTCCGTGGGGCATCATGCATTCCTGGGGCCAACTTGAATGATTTCTGGGACCCAGAGCCATGTCCATGGCTACTATGCATTCCTTGCGAGATGGCATGACTGTGACCACCGTGTCCGTGGCCATGGCTCCCCGTACCACCACCACCACCACCGTTAGCTGCCACCGCTACGCTGGGGCCTGACCCCGTGCTTCCCGATGCTGAACTCCCGGCATCCGACGACTGTGGACTTATTCTCTTTTTAGCCTCATCCCCGCTGCCTCCGTTGTCCTTTTCCTTCTCTTTCCGTTCCATGGATTCGTAGTACCCAACCCTAGGAAATTATCATGTATTTTGATGTTTATAACCTTTAAAGTATTTTGTTTATCAAACTACGATCAACACCCAACCGAACCACAGTCACATCTTTGAAGGAACCACCGAACAAAGAAAACATCTGCGTGTAGTGTGCATTATGGATGCACCTTCAATCTGCATGCACTCAACAAAACACTGCACAGTTCTCTGTGTGTATGATGAGAGTGCTGTAACATTTATTGGTGAAATCGAATATCGATTACAACTCTTCAATATTGTTTTTTTTACGATACCATCGTCTGGGCCGTTGAGATTGTATTTGCCTTTCACTTCATTGTTTATAACTATGACATTTTCAGTTTTCACTTATGTGGCATTAATAAGGCAAATGAACAGAAAAACTCGTCACACTTTGGAAGTTTCTTTATGTGTCAGGTATCTTAATCGATAACCCCAATTTTGAAAGATATCGACGACTTTACATAATTTACAAAAGAGGTTGTCAACTTTTGTTCACAAAGAGCTTCAGAAAAAAAGTTGATTTTACCCCCAATTGGTGGCAAGTCTTTAAAGTTTGGATATTAGAGCTCCTCGGACGACGTTCATTATTGCATTAACAAATCCATGAATTTTGGTATGAATTAGAAAACAGAAGACGCACATGAACGCAGGGCGAGGTCAAATCAGATTGCATTGTGGGTAATTCATAAATGATTGATTAGATAAATAGATTTAGATCGTCCATTTTGATGCATGATTCTGGGGATTCCGTGCGAGCTTTAAATTTCTTTGTCGATCGCCGAAAGAAAAGCTTGAAAAGCGACTCGCCTGCTGCTCGCCATGGAGTTCACCAGGATAGAGGGGGCTGCTTTCAACCCTTTACCGCAAAAAGTAAGTCGTGCTGCCTCAAGTTTTGTCGTGAAATAATGATCACAAAGCGAAGAAGCTCGTCCAGTGCGCGGTGGGTCTTGCAATTGCATGCTTCGGTGACTGATGAAAGAAGTCATTGTCATGTTTGGGGATGGATTGGAATAAACAAGGACTGTAAAAAATGTAAACATTACGCTGGGGTGCATTCTAACATAGGGTGACCATGCCATGTGGGTTTGTTTTGTTACTCATCTGCTGTCAGTTGTTTTCCTTCGTCACAATAACTGACATGCCTGAACTTCCTGAAGTGTTCAATATTTTAAAATTAAAACAGTGATGAAGAGAAATAAATTGAAAGGGAAAACTGAATGTAATATTATTATTTGTCGTTAATTTTTTTTTTTTTTTTTTTTTTTATATTCGACTGCTGTCATTTGTTTTCCTGTGTGATTTGCTCAAAGTTTTCAATATTTTAAATTTAAACAGTGATGAAGAGAGAACTAAAACTTAAAAGGGAAAACTGAATTTAATATAAGTCGTTAATGATTTTTTCTCTCCATTATTTAATATGAACACTCAAAAGTTATTTATAACAATCATTAAAGAGTCAGAAATGTTAATGTAGGCCTACTAGTAGTACTACTTACTAGTGTTTACATCTTTGGCCTCCCATATTGTCAATAAACTCATTCAATGTGTGAAATTATTAATTTGTAATTATTTATAGCTATTTTTATTTATTCTTTTTATATTGCTGTCTACAATTTAATGAAGATTCTTTTTCTTGTAACTAATTTGAAATTTAGAAATGACCCCCTTTATAATATTATTTATCTATTTATTTTTTTTTTTTTTTGGAGGAGGGGGGTACAGAAAATTGTTTCAAAGGAAAGTTTTAGCCAAATACCACAACATCTAACTTGAGTACTGTGTTTGGTTTTTTAAATTCAAAATCATAATCGGAAACAGGATTTATTTTCTTGTAATATGCATTTCGGTTCAATAATTGTCAAGGGTAAGATAAGTACTGGCTACTGTAGCTGACCTCCACAGTCAGTTACTTCTGTACTTGTTATTTACCGAAAAATACAACCTTGTTCAGGTAATTCATTAGATTCTTTTTTCGGTAATGAAAAAGTGGCTCTCAGATTCACATTCTTTTCTGTTTACAGTCGTAAATCAAGGTTTAAAAAACATGAAATAGAAAATAAGTTTGACAGTTTGAATTGGGCCGTTTTAGATGTTTGGCGGAGATTATTCTATCACTGATGCAAATTTAACATTCATCTATTTTAAAAAAACGTTGCGGTACCCACTGCTAAAATATAGGATTTGAAATGCCTTTAGCTACCTGGCAAGCTCAGTGGTCTAGTGGTATGAGATCTGCTCCAGAATGGCAAAGGTTGTCAGTTCAAATCCTACCCAAGTAATGTGCCTGTGGATGTTTTTTTTCATAGGACCGGGGGGGGGGGGGGGGTTGAAGTGGTAACTCATACATCACAGTATGGTTTTAAATGGTTTTGGGGGCTAAGACAGAACAAAGTATGCAAATATTGACTGCTTTGTGTGCTATTGTTAAAACTACGGTGCGTTCTATCTTCCTGAAGAACGTACCAGGGATCACCGAGGGAGTTGTAGTTTTTACCATAGCAAGAGTAAAAGCAGTCAAGATTTGTTTTATAACACCCCATACATACGCGTATATTGTGCCTACACGTCTAGGTACCAAGAAAGTGCTGTTGCTATGGGTGTAGTGTTTACACTGACCTATTGCTAACATGCAAAGCAAGTTGACCTCATTAAGCATGACCTGGCCTTACATGTACCACTTATTATTATGGGATATAAAACAAAGCATGGTCTCGGAACAGGAATAATACTCAGAACATGTGACTGCAAGACTTGTGATTAAATTCGTCTTTCTTGAGTTAAATCTGGTTGTTGGTCTAATGACAACGCTACAATGGGTATAGTATATTGATTGCTTTGGGTATAGTACATTGGTTGCTATGGGATAGTGAACTGGTTGCTATGGGTATAGCGCAATGCGTTCGCACGGATTTCTCATAAAAATAAGACATATCATGTGGCGCCCTAAACCAACCAAAAAGC
This sequence comes from Marthasterias glacialis, assembly GCA_911728455.2. Taxonomy (NCBI): domain Eukaryota; kingdom Metazoa; phylum Echinodermata; class Asteroidea; order Forcipulatida; family Asteriidae; genus Marthasterias; species Marthasterias glacialis. The sequence continues at coordinate 25,723,984 of OU452224.1, forward strand.
AGAATCTTTGTGAGGGGTTTTATCATGTTTATAGAGCATAAAGTTCCTGTCCTTGCTCTATACATAGACAAAACTTGTAACTAAAATTGATTGCAATTTAAAGAGAGAAATAATCAAACCAGATTACTTTAAATGTTTGTAACTTTATTTCGCTTACTGTTAACGTTCTACAGGTTCCTATGCGGTACTCGTTCAGCTTGGACCAGAAACGCATCTTAATGAAGCATTATGAGAATGGAATGTTCGGGCAAAGCTTGGCGTACCAGGACAAGATTGTAGCTTGTGCTCAAGAAGCTGGGGTGGACTTCGATATCGTCAGGGTAAGCAGTTTAAATACTAGGTCAATCTAAAGTTGATCGAAGTTTCAGTCGGTGCCTGAGTGCTATGTCAGTTCCTGTGGAAGTCCACTTGCTTGTCAGTAGTTTCTTATTTGTATTTTCTTCCATCATGTCCATGGATGAAAAGATTTGTTGTTCATTGGTTTTCTCCCAAAGTGTCGAAATTACAGTGGAAAAAAAAGAAGAAAGATTACCCGATGAAATTGTCATTCAATTGTTTTCTTTGAAAGTGCTTCATTTGAAGGGGCTGCGTCGTCATGATTATAGCAGTAAATGGAATAACCCAGTTACTCTTCGCGCGTGCGCACCGCCGGTCACATCACAGTTTGACAAAGACGGCACCCTTTGTGATTTGACCGCAAGCTCGCACGTGTGCAGTATCAGGGTAAGTTCACCTTTCCATGCACAGCCACAAGCCTGCTGTAATCATGATGACACATCCCGTTTAATGCGGAGGTTGCAAGTTCAAGTCCCATTCTGGTCAATTTTTCTTTGTTCACCCAAGATTGAATTAAAGGAGAATGTTCTTTTCAGAGACAACACTCCTCCCGAAAGAGATTTACACAATGGTTGTATTTCCTGCAAGCTTATTAGTAATAGTTTTATCCACACACCAAAGCTTCAAACATCGCTTACTTTTTGAGACTGGTTGATGCATAACTAGCAATCAGGTAACTCTTTTTTTAGACTAACATGTTCTGTATGCAAATATTTTTACTTCTGTTTGAATAGTATTAGAGATAACAGATAAAACGTTGTGTTATTGTCATTCGCAACTTTTTATAAGTGACTTTTTTTAACAACCCCTTAGAACTGGATTGGCAACATGCGACGAAAACGCCGAATGGAAGATGCCCAAAAGACTAACATGACAGACCTCATGATGACGCACGATCAGTGCGCAGAGAACAAACGTCGTTTCTTGCCTCCGTCCGGTGCCTTTCCAGGATCTCTCTACCTGGTCCGCCAGCCAGCTGGGAGAGTCCCACAACCCCGCCCATCATCAGGCCCCATCATCAGGCCCAACACCCCAGGTGCACACCTTCCTCTACCCACCGGCCTTGTCAAGAACACACCCCTGGCCACGCGGGACCAGAACATCGCCTTGCCAAGCTCTGGCCAGCCCAGCGTCACACAACCTCCGGGGGGCACGCCTTCAGTGTACCGACCCGTTTCGTCGAAGCATGAATCGGATGATGAAAAAAGCAGTTGCCAGGTTGCTAGCACTGCCCATCAATCGACTTCTCAACCCCAGGTTCCTGTGCACGTTGCCGGGGTTGAAAGACGAGAACAAATGTGGAGTTCCCAACAGTTCCCCGATGAGACAATACCATTAATGAGGGGTCAGGGGTCAGGGCAAGGTCAAGGGTCAGGGTCAGGGTCAGGGTCGGGTCAAGAAGCTATTGATAATGATTGGAGGCAGCAACAGATTCAGAATGTTATGAATCAAGTTCAGCAGTCGGTGAGTAAGCAGTAAGCTCTGTTATCAAGCTGGCTCACTTTTTAAATCTGTTTTTACTTACTGACACTGTCCTTCAATGTTTTTATTGCTCCTGTTGCTGTGGCCAGATGCTGAGGATCTTGGCCAAGGGTGAATTGTGCTGATAACCTCTCCCCTTCTAGCTTTTTAATTGTTTTCATCGCATAAGGCGCTATGTAAATGTTCTGTTATTATTATTATTGTTATCATTAAGATGTTTCTTACTCAAAACTTTCTTGAACTGTATCCCCAACCAACCCAAATTCATTAACATCCAACAACTTTTGGTTTGAGTTTGAAAATTTTCTGCATTTGAGGCCTGGGATGGATTTCACAAAACTAGTCCTAACTTAGGACTAGTCCTAGCATATGACTAGTCCTGTAGGACTAGTCCTAACTTAGGACTAGTCCTATAAGTTAGGACTAGTTACTCGTCCTAACTCGAGATAAGACTAGTCCTAGCGCTTTGTGAAATCCACCCCTGGACCATCAGTTTGATAAAGGTGATAGATTGTTTATTCGGTAATGTGTCATTTGAGTGACTGATGACGTTTTAGACCTGATAGGATGGGATTCGAACTGCCTCTAGCTGCCGGGCAATCTCGGTTGTCTAGTTGGTAAGACATCTGCTCTAGAATGGCGGGGGGGGGGGGGGGGGGGTCGTGGGTTCGAATCCCACCCGAGGAAGATGCCTGTGGATGTTTTTTCACAGGACTCGGGGGGAAAGTACCGAGTATTCAGTGCCTAACACACATCGGTGTATGGGCAAAAACACAAAAAAATAAGGCAGTTTTCTCCTTGGCAAGGGGCACCTCTATTTAGGGAAATTAACAGTTGTATTAGAACATTTCAAGGGGCACCAAGTCAATAACCGGGGACATGGGGGCAATTGCCGACATTGCCTCCGTGAAGTATCGAGCTTGATATATTGTAATAGGATCACCTTCATCATTCTCAACAACTGGGCCCTGTTTTGTAGGGCTGCTTAAGCAGAAAATATTGCTTGAACAGTTTCTAAGTCACAAACTGTGCACATGACATGGTATTTTGGATGGTAACTGTTTTTCCACTAAGCAGAGCTGTTTTGTGCTAGGTAAATTGTTAAAGCAGCTCTATCATTGTCTATAGAGCTGCTAAAGCAGAAAATAGTGCTTAAACAATTTCTTTTAAGCAGAAATGAGCAGGATACCAGTCACAAATTGTACATGTGACTTGGTAGTTTGGCTGGTAACCTTTTTCTGGCGTGTCTGGTAAGCATAATTTTATCGTGCTTACCTACTTTATGTACTTAAGCAGCTCTATGAAATTGGGCCCTCTGGTATAAATTAACTAAAGCCCATTCTAAGTTGTCCATGTTTACATTAAATTTAACACTTGTTTTTCGCAGAGTAGTTGACTTGTAACTTGAACAGATTTAAAACAATTTTAAGTACATTGATTAATTTGATCATATTATAGGTACAGCAGCTAGAGGGCCTGGGCTGTGAGTGTGTTGTAGCAACCGTCATCCCATCAGATGGGGGTACTTACATCACCGGTACCCCGATCGCGGTGCAATACTTCTCCGAGATACAGAAGATTCAGGCCATGGCAGACTACGTGAACCCCTTCGGCCCATCATCGGTTGAGAGCGACGACATACAGAATGATGCAATTGAAGAACCAAACAGTACGGATCGGCAGAGGAACCAGCCTGGCCAGGGTACCAAGAGCGACGGCATCAAGCATACGGCGCACGATGATCCGGCGGAGGCCAAAGACGAGGATGAGGTGAATGAAGAGGGGGAGGGCCAAGCCGACTCGGAGAAGAAAGAAGGAGAGGTCATCAGGGCTGGTAAGTTTATTCAATTAATCATTTAAAAAAAAAGTTTTTTTATGGAAGTCGCCAGACACGCAAGGCCAGTTAGCCACTCGAGGTGTGGGCTACAAATAAACTGTTTTTCCAGGGGCCGTTGCCACCTATTCCTGGGGCTGAAACAGGGTAACCCCCTTTACAATCCGTAAGGATGTAGGCTTGGGTATCATCCATCAGAAGCCTGGCTGGTAGAGCAGAAGGCTCTACCTCCCCAACTTTTACGGAGCAATTATGGTTAAGTGCCTTGCTCAAGGACACAAGTGTCATGACCGGGACTCAAACCCACACTCCGATGACTCGGCCACCAGAGCTTGAGTCCGATGCACTAACCACTCAGCCACGACACGCCACAAATCATGTAAGGATTTGGTAACGACAAGTAGTGTTTATTCTTTGTTTTCACTGCCCCCTCGTTCAGTGCCAGGCCTGACATGTACTTCATGGAGGCAGCGGAGGCAATTGCCTCCGCTACCCCTGGTCATTGCCTTGGTGCCCTTGAAATGTTCCCGTACAAATATAATACACTTTCCTCTTAGAAGTGCCCTTTATCAAGAAGAAAAAACCAGTCTAACAGCGGCCTGAAAGTCGAATGGTTGTGTTTTGTCAAAAGAGGGCGTTTGGGACTGCTGTATATAGAGGGAAAAGTTTGTTTTGCAGCCATGTTGGGTACAGCCATGTACAAACTCAATGGCTAGCGCGTCGACTGCTGAATGATTTCCAGCGCCTGTTTGTGCACGCAGAATCAGAAAAAGATATCGAGTGACGTCACGTGAAACCTCTCTATAAAGCATGTAGTGGTCTAGGGTGTAATAGATCAAATCGGTTGGAATGAAAAGTACACACTACACAGTTAATGGAACCAAACCTACATCTGAAACCTATTTTGTTTGTTCATTTGTTTGTTTGTTTGTTTTTCCAGGGGAAGAGGTATACATCGTCAACAAGGATCATTTTGTCATCGGTACGGGCACTTTACTCCCAGCACCTCACAGACGCATTGAACTTAAAAACGTCCCTCTACCCTGATGGTACTGTTTGGACATTTGACCTTTCATTTTGGAAATCCCAAGTCTCAAATTTTTTTTTGCTTCGTTGATGTTATGCCTTAGCTGGATACTTTGCCAAACCCTCAAGTAATGGGTCGAAGCCAGCTATAGTTGGGCCAAGCCCAACTTGAGTTTACTCCATTGTGAACAGTGACTAACTATCATTTGGGAACAGTTGCTTCAATTGGGGCACAACTTGGGCATGCAAGTCATCGAAAGTGAAATCGTGGTGTCGCTCTCAACATCTGTTATGGGAAGTCTGGCCACGCCTTCATCACATGCAAACATGCAACGACTTCACTGCGTGTGTTCACCTAGGAGTTGGCAGGAAATTCATACCTGGCTTGGAATTTCATCTCTGAAGGGGACAAGGCAATATTCTTCTTGTGAAGAGCACCTCTACATTGTAAAATCTTAAAGTCTATAGGAATACTTTGAAGCCATGGGCTGATCCAGAATATTTTTTAGAGGGAGGGAAGGTGGGTTGAGAATCTTGAACGATGCTTCAGCGCTAGGAATTACAATGAAATAATCAAAGGGAGAGAAAGCACAGTGAGGGGGGGGGGGGAAGTGAGGGAAAACTGGGGAAAGGGGAATACCCTCCTGTTTGTATCTGATTTTGTTCATCCTCTCCCTTCTCCCTCTTTCTTTTATAACGAATTTGGGGAGGGGGTCTACAGCCTTTCCCATCCTCCAGGGATCTGCCAACGGAATAACAATAATAACTAGTTCTTACAATAGCACATTTCACAATAACGTCTCAATGTGCTTTACATTAGTGCCCTGGTCATTGGGCCAAACACATTCCTGTAATCTTTCTCAGCTCCCTGGGGAGTATACAGCCCCGAGCTGCTGTGGCACTCCGCAGGCTTTTACAAAACACAATATCATCCTGTATTCTGGCAGGTACCCATTTATACTTCTGGGTGAAGAGAAGCAATTATAGTAAAGCATCGTGCTCGAGGACACAAGTGTCGTGACCGGGATTCAGTGGATATTTTAAACATCTCTTGTAATTTGTATTCATTCACTGCTTACTCAATTCAAGCACATATATATTTAAGTGTCAAATTTCTTGCCTCTTTTAATGTGATTGAATATTTGAATGGAATTTAAATGAATATTTTGTGACTGTTTGAATAAAAGGTGACTGGTGATATTGCTTGAGACAAACGAACTCTCTGAAACATTTAATAGGCCCCAAGTCACTTTCTTCTTTTAGCTACTGAGCATAAACAAAGTTGTCTTTTTCCCCCCATTCTGTGCAATTGATGAAAGATTTGTGAACTAATAAGTGTCAAAGTTTATATGTGACTCGCTCTCCAGAAATGAGTCTGATGTGGCAATGATTTTTTTAAAAGTTATTCACATGGCTTGAAAAAGCATGAAATAAACTTCTAATAGACCTTTATCATGCTGCCACCATCTTGGTCATGTTCCCTGTATCCAATAACAGTAATAGATGCTAATATTCATTGTACAAAAAGGAACCAGACTATTTGCCCTCCCAGCCTCAGTTTGGTTACATTGGTTTGAATGGGAGAAAATCAAGATGGCCGCACCATGATAAAGGTCTATTGGTGTATGTCAGAGCGCCGAAGTGTAATGTGTTGATTTTTGTGTGATTTTTTTTTTGTGTGATTTTTAGGGTCAAAAAGCCCTACGAGAAAAAAAGGCTTGTTAACGTTCATTTGGTTATCAACTTGACTCAAAATAGTTGACAAAAATGTAAAGGAAATAGTTTTGGGATTTAAAATTGTTATTTATTTCAATGTCATCTCAAATTATACATGTTAAGAAGCAAAAAAACAACAACAAAAAAACAAAAAAGTAAACAAAATTGTTTCTTCTAATCGCTGTTTACGTGTTGACAAGGTATACTACATCAGTCTCATTTCTGCAGAGCAGTTCACATATGGTTGTGTTAAAACAAACATGATACCACATATTTTCTGCATCTCTTTAATTAATCTATTTTATTGTACTTATTTATATTTTTATATACATATTTTTTCCCCATTTTATTTTATTGTAGTTTAGGGTGGGGGTTTCTTTGGTTTTGTTATTCATAGATCAAAACAGTAATTCAAACATTGTGACAAATACATGTACTCTGAATAATGTTTTCAAAAATTAGGCAAAAAATACCACTTAATTGCTGCTAACTTTTCAGTTCGATCAGTGAAGCGGACAAACCAATCCATGCAAATTGACAACAGATTGACAACAAATTGACGAACCCTATGGCGTTCTTGATGATGAGTGTACATGTAGATTTTGTATCTATTCTAGAACTACGAATTTGATGATTGCCCACCTTGCCACTTTTCTTTTTGAATTAATTTTGTTATTGCAAACACTTTTGAAATACAGTATGGACGGACCTACATGCATCCGCAATTTGGAATGGGATAGACGGAATGGGAGACTTTTGAGGACACTAGATGGCAGCAGACTTACCAGGGGTCGAGTTCACACAGAGTTAAGATTGATCTTAAGTGCAAATCAATCTTAACTGCTAAGCAAAGTATGATGTCACAATACAAATCACTATGGTAATACTGACAACTCATCTTAAAGATGAATCTTAGTGCTTTGTGAAATCTTGGAAATGTGGGCGTGATCATAACTACGTAAACAGTGACAATTTACCTGGTAAGTCTGCTGCCACCTAGTGTTCCAAAGTCTCCTATACCCTTTATAGTACGGCAGGCCGATGATGGGATTGTGCCTTTGATGATAAAAGCATAGAATTGGACACACAGTCAGAGTTTGTCATGAGAAAGATATCTGGCTATTGGGCCATCGCAGATTTGTCTTTGGGGGAAAAAAATATAGGTAGTATAACAAGCAATGGCAGCCATGGTTGAAAATTATAAATTGCTTGATGTTCTACCGATATTATTTCAACGGACAAATTTGTGATGGCCCTATAGCCAAATATCTTTCTCATGACATACTCTGACTGTGTGCCGAATTCCATGCTTGTATATCATCAATGGCACAATTCCCCAAAATATTTTCCCAATCTGCCGCAATTTTAGAAATTCTATCTTGTGCATTTTACGTTTCTTCAATCAGCCTATAATGAAGGTGTGTACTAAAAAAAAAACTACATTTATGTACAACTATATCAAACTAAGAATACACTATTAAGTAGTAAACTTGCGGGTACAACCATGTGTTTGAATCTCTTTTGGGAGGAGTGTTGGCTCTGAAAAGAGCTGGAGTGGTCTCGACGTTTCGATCAGTATACTCTGATCATCTGATCATTCTCCTGAAGACGATCAGAGTATACTCTTTTCAGAGCCAACACTCCTTTCAAAAAAAGAGATTCAACACATGGTTGTACTCGCAAGTTTACTAGTTAATAGTGTATTCTTAGTTTCCTACACCGTGCAAAGCTTCAAACATCACTAACTATATCAAAGTTCTTAAACCCCAAAAGTGTCTTTGGCTAGAGAACCTCCCGCCAAATTACTCCACTATACCGCAACTAATTAACACCCAAATGTTTGGACTTTCAGGTAAAATAAAGGATTGGTTTTCATCCTCCAAAAAAATTCTGGAATTTTGGAATCGCTCATTTCTCAAAAAACTTAAAGGGGCTGTGTCATCATGACTGTAGCAGTAAATGGAATAACCCAGTTACTACGTGCGCCGGCGGTCACATCACAGTTTGACAAAGACGGCACCCTTTGTGATTTGACTGCAAGCGTGGCGTGTGCAGTATCTGGGTGAGAGTTCATCTTTCCATGCACAGCCACAGGCCTGCTATAATCATGACAACACAGCCCCTTTAAAAATACCCGGAGGTCAAACATTCCATCACTCACGCCATCACTGCATCGGTGCGCCAGACCGCAGTAGTACAGTATACAGCGCGTATTGTACACGATCAACACAATCATGTCGACGCAGCCCATTTAAACTTTCACAGGTTTGTTATTTCATGTATATGTTGGGTCTCGAAGTGCAGACACTGGTCTTTGACAATAGACCAATCCATTAAGCCCCGCCCCTAAACATATTGACCAATCACAGCATTGGCTAAATCGCCACTGTACACGTGGGCAAGACAATGTGCGTCTCTTCAATGCCACACTGCACGATTTGAACGTGCGCTATAAGTACGCGCACTCATGTTGACATTTTCCAATAGGATTTTATCGTGTCGGACTTTTGTCTGACTTTTGCTGGCAGACCCAAGGCTGTGATTGGTCAACACATATGGGGGCAGGGCTTCATGGATCGGTCTATTGCCAAAGTTGTCCACAGGCTTTAGGAGTCACCCCTCAAAAGAGTCCACATTTTCCACTTTAATTGAAATATATTTCTGTGCCTTTATATAACCATAACGTAATTACTCAAACGTCACGGTTTTGAGAATTTGTTCCATCGGTGAATTAATTTTTTTGTCATTTTGTATTATCAGTATCACGTCTCGTAATTGTTTTGTTAAAATAAACTGAACTTGAAATAAATGTCATGAGTAAGGTATGATGACATTGTTAATAAGAAACATCATGGGCTATATCAAAGGGCAGAGAGCACAAATGAACAGCCATATTTTGCTCACCGAAAAAAATGGATTAAAAGCCATATTCTATGATGTGTTTTTTTGCTATTTAAAGGGTCTGTATACGTTTGGTAATGACTCTGAAAATTTATGGCAATAATAACTCTCTTGGTAAGAAGTACAGCAGCTTTGGATAGTATAATGCATTTTGAGAAACGTGTCACTTCGAAGTACTGCAGTTATGGAAAAATACATCACTTTTTATCCCCCCAAAAATTGAATCTGAGAAGCGTTATGGCCATAACGCTTCTCAGAATGTGTATTCCAATGACGGATACTACTTCTGCGTGAACACAACCGCTCCAGATTTTTGGTGATATCTCAAAAACACTGCCACCTTTTGAACTGAAATTTACACAGGTTAGTTTTATGGCATATATCTACAATTATATAGCATTAAGGCAAATGTACGGTTCCAAAAACCAAAGGTATACTTTGCCTTTAACATGAATGTAGTATGGCAGGTAGGTGATGGGATGTGCCTCTGAATGATACAAGCTTGGAATTTTACACAAAGTCAGAGTATGTCATGAGGAAGATATTTAATTATAGGGCCATCGCAGATTTGTCATTTGAAAAAAATATAGGTAGAATACTGCACGAAATGGCAGCCATTTTGAAAATTGCCTGTTATTCTACATTGAACAAATCTGCAATGGCCCTATTGTTATCTTGTATAACACACAGCGACATTGACTTCCAAAATGGCACAACCAAGGTTATTGTGATGATGGTGTCGGGTGCCATGAAGTCCATGCATGATCATTAAAGGTACAAATCCCCCAAATATTTCCCCTATCTGCCCCACCAATAGATGTTTGCTTAGATAATTTGCTAAGAAAATAATGTTCTGCTAAGCAACTAATGTTCTGCTAAGCAACTCAGGAAAAGATGCTAAGCAAAAGAAATTGTCTGGCAGAAATGGGCTACCAGCCAAAATACCACTTTTGTCTACAGTGCGTGTGACTGGTGCCCTGCCATTTTTGGCTTAGCAACATTATCTGTTTAACAGCTTTATGAAATTGGGCTCAGATCTAAGAGATGTACGTATTAAGAACAATTTGAAATAAATGTATTTCATAAATTTTATCAACGGTCAAATTGTCCTCGTCACTTCCTTCCATGTTCTAATTTTCAACGAGAAAGAGAAAAGAACAAAAATTCTCTAAAAAACCCCTGATCCTTCTGGTCATAATGAAACCAAGGGATCCTCAAAAGCAATTTGCACGGTAACCCATCTTGAAGATGAAGACATGCTCAGTTTTATTAATTTGTGGGAGGAAAACCACAAAACTGGGGAAAACCCGCGTAATCAGGCTAGGGACTGAAAACCCAATCCTCACATGAGGCTCTGTCCAAGGTGGGATTCAAACCAAGGTCCACAGAGGCCGAGGCAAGCTAATCCAACCAAATACTTTATGAACCACAAACCCCCAAATGATCACAAAAAAACTACAGTACAACACAAATATTTTCATACCACACAGCAGACAGAAATTTAATTTCCTGAAAACGTTTAACAAAAAAAGGATCAACAATTCCACCTTGACCTTAGTTAAAAATACCTCGACTTCCTTCAGATTTCTATTACAATTTACGCGTAAAAAATACCTCCACTAATTAACGCATTTGGTATTAAACATACGCTTTGGGAAAAAAAAAAAAAAAAACGTTCCAAACTACTCCTTTTAAACAAGTTTTACTTATATTTATGCAAAACATACATTAATAATACTTTGGGTTTATATTTACTAAATATTAGTTATTACACAAGCGCGAGTGGAATACGGGAAAATATAGCGCTTCTGCGTCCCATATCAAACAAGGCCAAAGACCGAGTTTGATATGGGACGCATGCAGACCCGCTATAGTTTTCCATATTCCACGAGCGCGCATGTGATAATGAATTTATCTTCCAGCTGACTAAAGTGTGATCATCACACGATCAAAAAAAGCTGACAAAGATGCACAAAAGTTTGCGTCTTGCGCTTATGTGCACTCGAACATTAATAACGCACCATCTAAAATTGCAGCCGTTGTTTATGGCTCAATAAACCACGGCTGATGAGCAATCTGATTGGATGATTAGCGCGTGCTGGAAGATAAAAACTTGTTAATTTCAGCTTGGGACATAAATGTCGGGCCCTGAATGTTAACAGGAAGTTTAAAACGTTTCAATGGCAGTAAATTGCAGCAATTCAAATCGGAACTATTTCAACTGTAACATTGTTGACATGTTTCCTATCATCTTTTTTTTTAACAGTTCCCTTGATTACATATTTTTTATTTTTTTGTCCAGCCCTTCTCAAGGGTAGATATTTCAAATTTCTAATACCTGGTTTTCCCTATGAAATTTCTACATATAAAGTTTCTCCCATCAAGACATCTATGATGGCTTAGCCACGGAGTTTCCAAAATGGTAATTTAAATGCTTCGACAAAGATCTTCAAGGGTTCTACAAACTACAGCTACTACTACAAGGGCTCTACGCCAGAGATGTACAAAATTGCAAATGCACTTAAAGTTGAACGGCTGCCAGAAAAATGAAACCTTCGCTGTCGATATAATTAATTAAACAACCTCATCATTTTCATCACCCTGAAACCATCTTTCACTGAGTGCCGTCAATTCTCACGGAGTGAGAGTCCTTTGGGATGTATGATTGCTGCAGACTAAAGCTCGGTTCATACTTCACGAGAATGCGAAGGCGAAGTGAATTTGATGCCACAAATTCGGGATGAACAATTCGTTAAAATGTGTTGAACTTTTTGATAAGTGCGCTTCGTATATGTAGGAGAGTGACGTCAAATTCGCTTCGCGTGAAGTATGAACCGCACTCAACTGTGTAAAATCTGTTGTGCTTGAAAAATGAAAAGTATGGTCATTCTTTACCAGTGTAAATTTACCCAGTAGATGTCTACTGCTATTTTGTGTCTCAAGGCTCCCACTGAATCACAGAAACAAAGATGGCTGCTTTGTGATCAAAAAGAACCCAGTCTCAGTCCTGATCCTTTCCCACCCCGCCCACATTTTTGGGTGGTGTGTTTTGGCCGTCAGATATTCCTCATAAATCTGCCATTATCATGAAATAAGTCAGCTCTCAACGTTAAACAAATGTTTGATTTGTTCATTCTCTCAAACGTGCCTTTCGTGCGTGTGCCTACCTAGAGTATTGGCGCAGGACGGTTGTGCGTATTTCCTCCGTATGTATGTGCGTATGCATGATAACGCGCAAACACGCATACTAGGCAATGCTAGGTTTGCATGATGAACTGTGTTTAAAGTTTGCAGAAATATTTAACGTTGAGAGCTGAAATATTTCACCAAAAAATGCCTTCCGTGCGTACGCTAGGCACGCTTACGCACGGAAGGCATGTTTGAAAGAACGAGGAGAATGGAAATTTTTCAATATTAAGTGCTGAATTATTTCACAAAAATGACGGATTTATGAGGAATATCTGACATCCAAAACCCACCGCCAAAAATCGTATGCAGCCATGGAATGTTAATCCGGAGAGATTAGTAGCTTCTTACAGGTAAGATTTGAATTACGGTGCTCTGAAATCCACCCAGAAATGGACCCTCACATCCTGGACGTCACACTCCAGTATTTATACGAAAGTGACAGGCTTCCAGGGCTACCTTGCAAAGCAAAGTTTTACCACAAAGAGACAGAGAAGAGAAACATGTGAACCTGGCTCAACTGAAGTGCTCTAAACAGTCAGCAAACTATTAAAACTTTTGGACAACTGGTGACATATACCAGACATTCTCAGTCTATACTCCCACCACACAATCAGTGACACCCCCAGCATGCCCAGTAAAACCAGCGTATCAAAACTTGATGTTCTAAAACATTTGAAAACACTTAAAGCCCCAGCTCAACATTGGTAGACTGACTGTAAATGCTTCCATTCTTTGCACAAATCAAGATATTTGTAATGAAACCAACCTGTGAAAATTTCAGCTCTTTTTTTTGTTTCATATGTGAGAAAACGGTAAAAATGCATTTTTGTACGCATTCCTATAGTTTTTGTCTCACTGACACGTTAACTATTTTAGAATCTTATTTCATGTATTCTTTAAAAACAATAACACTTCAGGCAGAAATATTTCAAGGAAAGTTTTCTACCATCATTATCTTTGTACCATGTAAGGTATATGTAAATCTGTGAACACTTATGTTTTTCTTCTTACCAGTGTTGAGCTTGGGCTTTAATCGGGTTTTCACTATTTTCTCGTGGCTCCAATGACAGATCGAGCCAAAATTTTCACATAAAGTGGAGACACTTGTTTCTGACAGTTACCAATGTCAGCTGCAGGTTTTAATAGACTTCATGCATCGCAGCCATCTTAGAGGTAAAAACAATGATGAAACATTGAGGGCGCCCTACTCCAGTGACTTGATGAGCATAAGGTCTATTGTTTGCCCAGACACCTGTGTCAAAGGAAAGATCTTTGGACAAAACAAAAAATCCTGACAAATCATTCAGGCATGCAACTTTTCAGCAGATCAGCTGATTTCCTCTTTCTTTCTTCATGTTTGGTGTCATAGAAAACCGAAAAACACTGTACAAACTTATGGGTGCTTGGCCTAGTTCCTCGCTTTTTTTTTGCAATTTCAAAGTTGCATGCCGAATAATTTGTAAACAAACCATTTACTCCCAAAGTCACTCCAAATATGAACCAAATGGGGGTGTCACTGCTTTTGATACACAACGTCATAAAAAAAAAAAAAAAAAAGAATTATAAATCAAACCAACATGTGACAACTTTCCCTTTCCATTCAATTTGTATAAAAATCCAAGCTTTAAATACTTTCCCTACAACTCTTTTCTAAATACATTTTTTGTCTACCCATTCTAATCTTTGAACACTTTTGACACTCCGTATACAGATAGATTATCTCTTTTCTATATAATATATCCAATTGCTTTCCAGACTCTCTAAAGCATTTTTTGTTTGTTTTTTTGTTGTTTTTTACAATCCACATTTTCACATTCTTTTCACAATATTATGATTCTGTTCATTACACTCTACAAAAGTTAACAGTACGACTCCTCCATGGTTATGTACACTCTGTTTCCATCGTCTTACCTTTAGTTTTAACATCCCCCGCTTTTTTTTTTTTTCTTCATCGAACTACATGAGCCAACTAACTTGCCTTTTTGGCGCAACAAAATTTGGTTAGCAGTGACAGGGTACCAGCCAAATAACGATTGTAAATGAATGTGTTTGTGACCACTCCGCCAATCGATCTGTTAGGCCAAACATAAAAAATAAACAAGTCTAACATCCCACGGCCACTTTTTTTTTTTTTTCCTCATCAAAATTTCTGGGGAAAAAAAGGTCGACCCGAAATTTGTTACTGTTCTTATTTTTTTTTTATCTACGTCTGAATTTGTAAAAAATATGCTAGTTCCCTGTATTATGGAGCGTAAAATGAGCTGGCGACCACCTTGGAAAAATGAGTAAAGCGGCCATTTTGGAAAAAAATAAATAAATGAAAAAAGTTTCTTATGCTAAGCAGCTTCATAAATAGTTCAAGAGGATATGTTCCAAACTAGCATCCATCCTCCAACTGTACAAATGTCAACACATGAACTGAAGCCGCGTCCAAATTGAGCAACTTCGGCAGCAACGACAACGTTAAAGAACAGGCCTTTTCAGCAATCCAGCCATGGCTACTGCAGAAGCTATCAATTTGGATATCACCTAATACGGTACCCATAACATAAACGCATCAGTCTGGTTTCCTGAAGACACTTCAGCGTTCATATCGACTTCTGTCGCTACAACAATGTACCAGTCTACTTTAACATGTGTCCCAACCAGGCCTAGGTGGCCGAAATAGAGCGACTCTGGCTTATGGCTATTAATGACTTCAGTGGTAATGAGGAATTTGGCATTGATAAGCCATAGCCACAGCCAAAGCTGCCAACAGACCGATCCATTAAGCCCCACCCCCTTTAAGATATTGACCAATCACAGTATCGGCTAAATCACCACTGTACACGTGGGGCAGCACAATGTGCGTCTCTTCAATGCCACACTGCACGACATGAACGCGTGCGCTGTAAGTAAACGCACGCATTCTTACATTTTCCAAAGGGTACATACTGTAATACACAGAACAGGATTGAGCGGTATAGGATTTTATCGTGTCGGACTTTTGGTGGCATAGCCAAGGCTGTAATCGGTTAACTTGTAAGGGGGGCGGGACTTGATGGATCGGTCCATTCAGACACCTAGAGCGTTTAAATCTCTCACTCCAGACAAGTTAAAACTGTACAGGATTAAACCGAAAAGGTTACATAATACACAGAACGAGATTGAGCTGTATCACTTGCAACATAGCGACGCTTTTGACAAACTAGAAACTGAACTTTGTAGCGGTATCCACACTGACCTCCTTACTCATAAACCATAAACTCATCAGCATTAAATAGTTCCCTCCGTGTAAAATCCACCATCTTTACGGGCAATGATACTTATTTTTATAATGCACAACTATGCGTTTCTAAATACCACATGCGGCATGTGGGTGATTTATAAAAAAAACCTTTATAAAAAACCTTTGGTCAAGGGTCAACCACTTAGCTGCGTAGATGAATTGGAACGCTTGACGCAGCTGGAAGCCAAAACACAAGTTGTCCCGTAAAGATGGGATTGATCGGGATTTATCTACAGACCGTACCATTAAAGATGCCCGCTCGTCACCATTACCCGACGACGTGGCACAAAATGATCATGTACCCGTACATAGTTTACGTACAATGCGTGCGCCGGTCAAAGGTGATCTTTCGTGGCACGAATTTGTTTGTCGCGCGTTGACGAGTGAGCGCCTTTAAGCTCCGCCCACTGGATAGACACATTGGTTTTCCCCGCTCAATCATCAAACCAGTTCAATGCACTAAATACATAATGCACAACACAGCTATCTCACGGGCTGCAGCTTACATCTAGTACTAGGATTTGAACATATCAGACTTAAGGGCACAAAGTTGAGGCTGTGATGAGTCAATCATTAAGGGGGTGGAGCTTAATGGATCAGTCCATAGACCCCTTGCATATGACATCAGGAGCTCAAACAGCGCTCTCTACGAGGTCAAAGAAAGACCTCTCATAGATAGTTCCCACTTGGCGTCGTACGGTGTAAAGTCGGCCATCTTTATGGGCAATGGTGGCCATTTTGTAAACTCACAACTATGCGTTACATGCGTAAATGCCACGTGCAGCATGCAGGAGTACTGTCAAAATTCCTCGCATGATTCATCAGTGAACCAATCGGCTGCCTAGACAAAATTGGAACGCTTGATGGGAGCCCAAAGCCAAAACCCAAGCTGCCCGTAAAGATGGCGTCCATCGGGAACTATCTATCAGCTGATAGTTGTGTTTGACCCCCCCACGCACACACACACACACACACGTGTCCATTGCCATCATTTGACCTCAGTGATGGCAGAGTATACACGTGGTCTATAGACCTTTATCATGGTGCGGCCATCTTGATTTTCTCCCATTCAAACCAATGTAACCAAACCGAGGCTGGAAGGGCAAATAGTCTGGTTCCTTTTGGTACAATGAATATAAGCATCTATTACTGTTATTGGATACAGAGAACATGACCAAGATGGTGGTAGCATGATAAAGGTCTATTGCGTTTAATCCCCCCCCCCCCCCCCAACATTTCCAAAGCCAAAGTACAATCAAAATACCCAAAACTCACGAGATACCACTACCTTTTAAGACAGTCATACACAAAAATCACAAGAAATAGACATCCTAAAGTAATACTGAAAACCAAGGCAACATCTCTTTTTTTTTTAATCATCTAACAAACCAACTATTGTTACTGTTAATATTTTTTTTAATATTACAAAAGTAAAGGAGCATTCAAGGGTGTAATAGAAACGACCCACTATAACAGACAGGGAAAAAAAAAACTCTAAATATTTTGTTTCTTGGAAGAAACAAAGCTTTCACTTCTGGTAGGGTATTTCAAGGTACACAAAATACTATTGTAAAACTTGCATTGACTGTTATAAATTTGTGTAGTAGTTTACTGTTGTCTGCACTCAGTACAAAATGGACAAGACAATCGTACCATTTTTTTTTTATAGACCACAAAACTGCAGCATTTTTGTTGTCATTCATTAAAAGTTTTTTTTTTTAAAGCGTTCCGAGGGTGTGTCCACAATTTCAATGTAAAAAGCAGTCAGATGTGGATTCGAACCTGCAGCGCTGTATTTGCCAGCCAAGCAGTGTAGCATTCACCAAAGGTGAATGCAACCCTTTAACCAGTTGCCGCCGGGATATTTTTTGTTGTTGTCCCGTCTCCCTGGCGGGATTCTTTTGGCGGTATTGCCGGAATCTTTTTTTTCTTTGAGAGTACCGCTGGCACAAAGAAACCCCGACTTGACAATGCCAAGAGAACAAAGATTCTCTTTATTGGACCATCCATTTTGTTGCTCGACCGAGAAAATGTCAAATTCACGCAGCGTGAATTGCAAAATATCGGCCGTTCCCTACGGCATAGGAGTGGCACTAAACACAGAACCATGGCTCAATTGCGGGCTCACTGTGACTTACCTCCATCGAGCCGAAATACAATGAATTAACAATGGTGGAAGCCTCTCAATGCCACGTAATCCCCTTCTTGGAACAAAAGGACAAAGGTCTATAATCGGGGATTACACAAAAACCACCTCTCAACGGCCACAAGATGCGAGTAAAATCAAAACCTTTTTTTTGTCCTTGTGCAGGTGAATCAAAGCGTTAGACGGCGTGTGCGTGGTCTGCGCACGCTCAGCAAGTGAATGACCAGGCGACCTTTGCTCCGGTTGTCCGAAATTACATAATGGCGTCGCAAGACGGCTTCTGTTTCCAGGCAGGGGAAACATTTGGGTGTAAACAGGGCATCCGGCGCCACCTGGTTAAACAGAGACTCACAGTTGAGGATACGCAGAGCGTTCTCTTGCGCAAACCTCGAAAATCATGTCCTCCAAATCATGTCAAATGTGAAAACACCATCGAAGGAGTCAATATCAAAGAGCTGTTAAGTATCAAAACACACAAAGAAAAGGTGGCAAAATACCAAGCCGTAAAATGTGTATATCACATGGACTTTTAATCCAGCCACTGGTTCCCACTAAGCACAGTTTTTCTGTGCTTAGCAAGTTTGTGTCCCTGGCAGCTCTGTGAATGACATCGGCTCTCCTCTTTAAAAAAAAAACTTTTTATAACATCAAGCACCCTGTAAAATTAACCTTTGGAAATTTTTTAATTCATTAATGGACGAACACAAAATTTTACTGGAAAAGAACTCATAATTGTACAAACGCCCACTATAAGATCAATAAAAAAACTATAAAAATTGCAAAAATCTGCAGCATGATACTGTTACCTGACCTGATGGGTAAACAAATTAACTCTCATGAATATGCATGATATGCAGATTGAGGTCACTTTCACGGTGATGGACGATATGTGCAAAAGCCTCATAGTGAATTAATAAATGTTTCACGTACGTATATCATAAATAAAACATTCTATATTACGGCAGCAATGTAGTCATTTCCTATAATGGTTAACTATTTATAATCAAGGGAGACACATCTCAGAGCAAGTTAGTCTTCAGTCAAGGCATGTGTGGCACCCCAGTTGGCATACATCCTGAATGAAAAGCCACTTCATGCTGGTTCTTATTTTTCTTCGGATGTACGGGATGCCATACAAGGCTTGAAAAAAGGCTAGGAGGCAACCAACCTCGCCACCGTGGGCAGCGCGCCGAATCGATACCTCTCGTCTCTAACTCCTGGTAGGGAAGAACTGAAAAACAACGCTGATTGGGTCCCAAGAGTGACAGCTTTGCACGCACGCTTGTCAACAACTTTTGAGCGCTTGTAGGGCACTTAGTCTTAGTACGCGGGTGTCAAAATAAGTACACTCGTGTTAAAATGCAAGTATTTTTTATGCGATCCTACTTCAAATTTATCATTTTTCACACGGTCACCCTAAACTGCTTACAGTTAGACCAGTCACAAATCAAAGAAGAAAGTTGCTCTATGATTTAATGCCATACTTGAGCGTGCGCAAAGAGTGGAACGGCCCGCAGGCCTACATAAAATCTCCCATATTTTGGGAGGTTTTAGTTTCGCAATTCCTGGGGTTAGGATCGAGCCAACCTCGGTAGCCAAAAATGGCGCTGCGAGATCAATCACCCCTGGGAACGAGGTTGGGAGCCAGTCTGCCTCTTAACCATGGTTAACTATGGTTGAACTATGGTTGCACATGAGCCCTGTCTTGCCAACAGAAAGTTCACTTGTGTTCAGACGACAAAATCCTCGCAATAAGTTACCCCTGTGGTAATGAAGTCAACGCCGTTGCGAGCAAAAAAAACCAACAGTGAGGGCCATTTTGACGATTCACGGCAGGATAATTCTTGATGACCCTAGCAGTTCAGGCGAACTGGTTAATGGGCGTGCATGTTGGCAAGTTCAACTCAACCACTAGCCACCCATGAGTGAGCAGTCCATACTTTACTCTTAGCAAGCCAATAGTCTTTCATTCTATAGTGGAGCCATCTTGTTTTCCCTTACAACCCTCCTATATATATGTGCATACTCCAAAGGGCCCTCAAAATCTCCCATTATGCTATGCACACAGCAGTGAGGTAACCCATGTCACACTTTCCTGTCACTGTATTTGTTATGTGTGATCCATCAGTGCCACAGATTGCCACAGCAGGAAATTGACCAAGGTTGAGACTCTTATCTCTTCCCACAGTAGCCCAAATTCCATTGCCATTGAGCACGGCTGGTGGCTTCTCCAGTTTATCACTCTCATTGAAGCACCTTGGGCAGTGGCTGTAATCTGTGCTTAAGTATGTGTGCACCAAAGATTATAGAGCGCCGTAGGCGCAAGATGGGGAACTCTGGCTGAAATGTGAAATCTCCATGGACGCCATTTCGGCAAGTGACTCTATTGATACTACACTGATACGTGCGGACCAGTGTAGACAAGGACAATTGCTATCAATGGGAAACATAGGCATTCACTTGCCGAAATGGCGCCCATGCATATTTCACTTTCCAACAGTAGATAAAGGCCCAGTTCCCCATCTTGCGCCTACGGCGCTCTAGAATCTTTGGTGGGCACCTCAAACTGCCACTGAAGTGGCATCCTGGAGCATGGTTGGATTTTGTCAAGAAACACACTGATCATAGGAGGGTTAATACTAGTCTGTGGCCATTATCGAAACCACGGCTTCGGCGTAGGCCCTTATTGAAATCACAGCTTGGGGCTAAGGCTCCACCTTGGGCTCTGTCAGTAATTTTGAAAAATGTACACTTTGGGTCCATGACTTCAAAGAGGCCGACAGTGCCTGAGCTGGAGTGGAAGCCAAAACCAGTGGTTTCGAAAAATGCCCAATTTGATAACCTCATAAGTAATCGTCAGAAACCCTAATTTCATGGCGCTGAGCGAAAACAATCAGAACCTTTCAGGGGTCTATGCCTTTCTAATTAATCTTTACCATACACACTGTATGTTCACACATGACTGATTTTGCTTATTTGTTTTAAAAAGTGGAACTCTCTTGAAACCAGATATGAAAGCAAAACATTGTTTCTAAAGTTTCAGAAATTCAGTATGTTTATATAAGAGTTTAATTTCGAGATATGACCTTTTTCTGTTCAATGGGAACACGACAAATACTGCAGCTGTTTGCAGCTTCTTTTTTAATTTCTTTTTTTTTTAACAAGCCACTTGCATCTTCTCCAGGCCCTACTTCTTGGCATTGATAACCGCGGAGTTTTGCCCTAACGGCCCGAAGAATAATGCACTTTACAGGGCACCGCAAGCGCAGAATTCTGCAGTATACATTGCCTTGAAACTGGGCCCTGCAGTCGATTTCACAAAACTTTACGCAGCTGCGTTAGGTCCTCTTGCGTTACATGTTATCACCCAATTTACACACTAAATGTTGCGCGAGTGGACTTTTGCAGTTTCGTGAAATCGGTCTACTGGTCTCGAGAGTTAAAGAAGAAGACACTCCACAGCTGTTTAAAAAATGTCTCACAAGGTATGTTTGCTCATGTGTGTACTTCACATATAAGTCACTAGTCCTTGTAGTTAGGGCAGACATTCTGAACTTTCCCAGTATAGACTGATCCATTAAGCCCCGCCCCCTTACGTATTGACCAATCACAGCCTTGGGCTTAATCAGGCATCGATCTTAAGAAAAACGGGGCAGGCCTTTGCTGGCCAAATCAGAGAAATTGTTCAAGGGCATGCTGGCCAAGTTGGTAGTGACAGTGCCATTTTTCTGAAGGGCATGCTGGCCAACTCGACAGGGCATGAGGCCAATGGCCTCGATAGCCTCGGTTAAGATCAAGGCCTGGCTTAATGGGTCGGTCTCTTGAAGCAGAGATTGTTTCTTGCTCAGAGCAGCGCCATTTCAACGATTCCCGATCCTCTCTACTGGCTTGCCACAATGTGTCTTCAACATCACACGTTCGTTCAACATTAAGCAGCATTTTCAACGTACAAAAAACCTGTGACAACCGCATTAATAAAAAATAATCAATGGTTTCCTTAAACCTTGTGACTAGTTTTGTAACTCGTGGAAAATAGTCGACAAATAATCAGACTGGAATGGAGTCTACAAATCCGTGATGACAGTACGCGTCCCGGTAAATGCATTTCAGCTGTGATCGATATAAAAATATTTCTGTCTTTAAAACTTCTGTGATCATTAAATATGTCAAACTATTTCCTCTTTTTTTTTTTTAGACGATTTGTTTTGAATGTGATTTTTAAATATTTTTTTGTTTTGTTTTTTGGTAGACACATTCATATAATGTGTTTGCATAGGGTAATCTTCTGTTGGTCCCATCCTCAAGTATGGCAGTAAAAAATGACAAATATTTCACTTTTTGTTTTCTATTCTGATATGCGTAGTGTACATGACCCGATCAAGTAAGTCGGAAAAAATTGATCATCAAACATCACCAAATTGAATGACGAATACTCTGATGTATAGGCGTTCACCCAAAATATCTTACAGAGACCTCAGAAGCAGGCCTCAATCTTAAGAAAAACGGGGGCAGGCCTTTGCTGGCCAAATCAGAGAAATTGTTCAAGGGCATGCTGGCCAAGTTGGTAGTGACAGTGCACTTTTTCTGAAGGGCATGCTGACCAACTCGACAGGGCATGAGGCCAATGGCCTCAGTGGCCTCGGTTAAGATCAAGGCCTGCATAAGTCCCACCATCGAGGAGAAAATTGTTCGTGGAATGAGATGATCATCCCATGAATGAAAGGAAAGGAGAAAGAAGTAATTTAATCGAAAAAAAAAAACAACAACCAATGGCCATGATTTGCATTTTGATCTGCAGTATACACAGTGTTTGGGTCGAGTAAAGACATAGAAAAAGAAATTCTACCGCAACGAAACTCTTACGCACGATATGAAAATCATTTAAAAAGAACTAATGAAACGTAAACATCAAATAAATATAAACACCGAAAAAGAAAATCGAACGGAACAGTCCATTCGATACAACACAGTTATCACAACTCAGTTAGTCAATCGACAAATATACAAATAAATAATTACCATCTGTTTTAAAGCTCATGGAAAAACACAAAAACAAACGAAAACAAAATTCAAACTAAAACCCACCCACTGCCTATTAAACAAAATCATAGTTCTACTCTTCGACCTAAACTAACTGTACGCCAACAACGCATGCTAGAAAATGAAGTATACCCCTACACTATGAGTCTTGTATTGTACACTAAAATACTATACAAAAAATCTCTATCCGTCTGAAGGCTAATAAAGTGCTAGATAATCTGTTATGTTCACATATCATACATTTCAGTTCTACAGAATGATAAGGTCTTGCCCTGGGGCTGGTCTCCGGAGTAGAACTGCGCCATGACTGACGTCACCTGCAGAAGAGACCCCTTCAGAATCCGATCTGAGGTCCATCGGACGTGATCTGTAGCGAGTAAGCACCTACGAAGAGCAGCAACTGTAAGGAGTCAAGAGTACATCAGAATCGGAAAGGGCTCAAATTTTATTTGGTGCTCGATATGTGGAAGGGTGTACTTCCCCCCCCCTTCCCCTCCTATTGTGTCTTCATTGTGTTCTGGAACTATCTGGATTTCTTTTGAGGGTTTTAGGGGGAGTACTTCTGCACAGGAGGGGAAGAGAGTTGTACTGTTAAGAATATGAGAACATTTGCGGGGACTCTCTCTGCCGCTTACCGGGTATCATGGTATACCAAATGTCATACGGCTGATGATGCGGAAAATAATGCTGCCAAATAAATGTCTGCAAAATTAGCAGGAGACCAGTCCAGACATGGTACGTGTCTTATGGCGGTTTGGCCGGTAACCAAAAATGTTCATGTATTAATTTGCTGCGGGGGCTTACTGGTTAGGACTGTTCTGTACACTTCTTGTTTTTAACGGCCAGCCATCAAGATTTTCTCAGAAGATTATGTTCTGAACTGACCTATTTAGGACTTTTGTCTGTGCTGTACACAGATACAGAATCCTAGCTGTAAGGCCAGTTTCTGGGGCGGAAAATTTTCAGAGCTTCATAATTTAAATCTTACCTGTAAGAAGCTACTAATCTCACCGGATTAACATTCCATGGCCGCATACATTTTAGGGCGGTGGCTTTTGGACGTCAGATTTTCCTCATAAATCCGTCATTTTTTGTGAAATAATTCAGCACTCAATATCAAAAAGTTTACATTCTCTTTGTTCTCTCAAACATGCCTTCCGTGCGTACGCGTGCCTGGCGTGTTGGCGCAGGACGGTTGCGCGTATTTCGTCTGTGTGTATAGTGCTGTGCGGTCAGCATACGCTGATGTGCAAACACAGGCCTACTACAGTAGTACTACAGATGAACTGTGTTTAAAGTTTGCACGTTCAAACGTTGAGAGCTGAATTATTTCACAAAAATGCACCGATCATAAATGAATGCGGCCATGGAATGTTCATCCCGTGAGATTAGTGGCTTCTTACAGGATTTAGTAACTTCGTACAAGATTTGAATTTGGGAGCTCATAAAATTTTCTGTCCCCGAAAGGGGCCCTTATCTCCAGGACATCAATGTCGTACTTATACGAAAGTAAAAAGGCCTCCAGGGCTAGTTCTGGGCCTACCTTTGAGTATGGGTCACAGAGTGTTTTCACCGTGAGCACATTACGGCCATTCCGCGGTAGAAACGAAAGTAGAAAATTTGAACCCTGCAACGGAAACGAGACAAAGTGTTAAAATTGTTGTTCGTTTGTCTTCAAACAACATTAAAGCTACTGAAGTGAGACTTATTGGGGAAAAAGCCTGAAGAAAAAAATAAAAGAAATAATAATAAACAATTAAATTAAACATAATACAAGGTCTTTTCTTTGAGAGTTTTCAGATTAATTACAAATTAATTACTAAAAACTAAACAACCGTGCATAATTAATTAATAAATGAGAAATATTATTAAAAAAGAGAAAATCAAGATTTAAAATGAAATCAAATTTAACTTCTTCATGAGGCATGAGCAAAGACAAAAAATTCTCTAAAATTGCATTGCTGCCTGGACACGGAAAAAAGAACAGCGGTTTAACACAAGGTTTAATTATGTAGATTTATTCACCCTTATATTTTAGGCGTTCTTCAGGGCTCTTGCAAAGAGCTATTCATAAATTCGCCAGACAACATCATACATGTCATAGGTAATATAATTTCAAGGCGTTCTTTCAATATTTTTACAACAAATAAAAAAAAATTATATTTATAAATATTTTTTTGGGGAATTCAAATATATATATATTTGAATTTGAAGTTCACATGTACATTGCAGAGGTGTAGAATGCATTGAACTAGCCAGCCAGAACGCTTGGGCAGAATTATTTACTGGTCTTCGGTTGCTTCAACTGGCTTTTAGCTGGCAAACACTGTGAAGAGAGACTGCTGTGATTAGATTAGTATGCCCAGCCTCATCAAGGTAGGGTGGTGGGGAGGGGGGTGGGGGTAGGGCAGGGGTCGGTCAACTTCAGACAACCATGAGATGGATTTTGGAGGATATGGGGCAGTTAAGAATCAAGGATGAGAGTGGGTGAAAAATAAAAATCCAGAAAATTTAACCGGTTAAAAAATGCTGCTTTTTGTTTTGTCGCACGGATGTGTGCGTTGTGTACATCTAAATCATCACTGAAGAATAATTGTAAAACAGATCCGGATGATACAACAAGATTTTTTTTTAATCCGGAAATCTGGACAAATCTCATCCCTGAAGGATAATGGATACCAACATTTCCCTGATTGTTCAGACTCACCTGAGATAGTTGGGGTAGGTCATGACCGTTCAGCATCACCTTGTAGACATAGCTATGTCCGGTTAGCCGACACGAGAGACCATTTAAACCCAAGTGGGCGTGGCCGATGAACAACACGTTCCCACAACCTGGAATGAAGAGATCGAATATTACCAACTGGCATTAAATTGACCAACAGCACACACAGCAGTTACATTTTCTATTAAGTGACGTTTACCAGGGAAACCCCCTTCAAGAACAGAGTTTAAAGCCCGTCACAACGATGCGAAAACCAACAAATTTGTAGTCTAGTAACAATTACTATACCTCATACATATTCAAGGTCAAGGGTCAAATTTCACTGGTCCATTCGGCATCATGTACCAGATGCTATTTTTGGCGTTTACCCAGCGAGCGTGGCATATTCGTACACATGCTAATTACGCACACGTGGTAGACTGTCACATGTGTAACAGTCTACTTTATTTGCGCTTTACGAAGCACCTGTGGAACTGTCACACAGGCGGCTCCGGGGATCACCGAGAGTGACCAGTTTTACTACGCCACGAGATAAAGCAGTCAATATTTGTTTTATAACACCTCAATTTCATCCATTTTGTGGTAATATTCGTTAAACAACTGTGCGTATATCAGTCTTCAAACAACTGTATAAAATCTGCCAGGAAATCTTGACAAAAAGAGGGGATACCACTTACACCGATGTCAGTAAGCACTGTATACTCAGTGCTTTCGAGTCCTGTGGAAAAAAATACACAGGCAACTCGGGTGGGATACGAACCCACCACTCCCGCGTGACTAGAGCGGATGGCTTAACCACTAGACCACCGAGCACGCCCAGTGACGAGGGGCCAGTTCGAATCCAGTATTATTAGCGGCAGGTACCGCAAACAATTAGATAGATGTTAATATTTGCATCGGGGAATGAATATAAATTTCAATTTGCCTTACACCGATGTGTGATAAGCACTGTACACTCAGTGCTTTCGAGTCCTGTGGCAAAAAATCCACAGGCAACTCGGTTGGGATTCGAACCCACGACTCCCGCATGACTAGAGCAGATGTCTTAACCACTAGACCACCGAGCACGCCCGGTGACGAGGGGCCAGTTCGAATCCAGTATTATTAGCGGCAGGTACCGCAAACAATTAGATAGATGTTAATATTTGCATCGGGGAATGAATATAAATTTCAATTTGCCTTACACCGATGTGTGATAAGCACTGTACACTCAGTGCTTTCGAGTCCTGTGGCAAAAAATCCACAGGCAACTCGGTTGGGATTCGAACCCACGACTCCCGCATGACTAGAGCAGATGTCTTAACCACTAGACCACCAAGCACGCCCGGTGACGAGCTGCTGTGTCTCGTATGCCTACCTTGGTTGTAAGAGTGCTGTCTGGTGTCGTGGTTGAGGTAGACATGGTGTTCAGTACTCTCACGGATACGGAAGCATTGAAGAGGGAACACAGGCTTGACCAGCTTAGCCGTGCCGCACAAGTACTGATTGATAGTACTCTCAAATTGCATTGTCACCCTGGAATACAAAAGGGCCAGTGAAATTACTACCCTGGAATAAGAACAGCAGTTAAACTTACCCTAAGAATAACAACAGCAGTGAAAAAATACCCTAGAAAAAAACAGGGGATACATTTTTCTTAAAAAAATGAATACAACAGAATAGCCCTAGAAATAACAGAATAAAAAAACAAGTACAACATTAATACATGTAATATGGTTAAGAAAAGCAATAAAACATTGCTATGGATTAGGAACAGCAGAAAAGCATTATTCTTTGTTCCTTTGTGTAAAATAGCCCATAAGGGCCCATCCATAAGCCCACAAGAACAAGTGCAACTGGGAACCTCCTACTGTCCCTCTTTTGTTTGTACTTTAACTTTTTGGCAACAGCTCCCATGAGTTTTGCACACACTTTCTGACCGGGGACCTTCACCCAACCAGGGAACCTATTGTCCCTTTTCTTATAGGTCCCCAGTTTGAATGTGTATACAAACCCACCCACCCACCCACCCAACCACCCACCCACCCACCCACCCACGGAAGGACATGTCCCATACTGTACGCCCCCCTTCAGTGGCTTTGCCAAGTGTAGGGTATACAAATTATGTAGAATTATTATTAACACTAAGATCATAGCTGTGGGGGACAAGGTCCAAGCCAGACTAACCTGTTGATATGATTATTGAGTACATCGTAGACATCGGGATGCTTGTAGATGATAGCGTACCCTGCAACTGTGTCTGCACTGGATGTCAAGATGGCCCAGTTAGCTCCAAACATCAAGAGTAGATTCACGATGTCAGCATGACCTCTCTTCCCAGCCTGAAGCAAAACAAAAAAATGCGATCATAAACCTTAAATTACTGTGACCCTTACACCAGTTGCCCCAAATCTGGTTGCAATAAATAACAACAAGATTTGACACTATATATAAACATCTCCACTTAGAGGTAAAAATTTAAAATTAAAGAGCGCCGTAGGCGCAAGATCGAGAACTCTGGCTGAAATAAGAAATCTCACTGGACGCCATTTCGGCAAGTGACTCTATTGATACAACACTGATACGTGCGGACCAGTGTAGACAATGACAATTGCTATCAATGGGAAACACAGGCATTCACTTGCCCAAATGGCGCCCATGTGTATTTCACTCTCCAACAGTAGATAAAGGCCCAGTTCCCCATCTTGCGCCTACGGCGCTCTATAATCTTTGGTGAAAATATAAAAGCAGAGATGTGAAAACAAACCAGCATAAACAAATGAGAAATGGATGGTCAAAAGTATAAATGCAGAGCATAAAAACGCTTGAAAATGGGGAATTAAACTTGAAGAAACGTAAGAAATATAATCAAGATACCACACATGAACTTCAAATATAGATGGTAAAAAAATTTGTAAAAAATAAATAAATAATTTTTTTTTAATTTTTTTAAAACTTAGACCCGACTGTATACAAAACACAAACAAGTAAAAAGAAAAGAAGGTTTCACTGGTACCATCATCATAGCCGTCTCCCCTGTGCCATTCTGCTGTAGGTTGACATGGGCACCAGCTTCAAGTAAAATAGCTACCAGGTTATACAGTCCCTGCAAAAATACAGAAAGAAAGAAGAAAAGTATAAGCTGGTAACCTGCGACCATACATTTTCAAATATGCATCCCTGTAGAAAACTCTAGTTTTTTTTCTACTGTCTAGTACTTAACATCCTCCC
Source organism: Marthasterias glacialis (assembly GCA_911728455.2). Lineage (NCBI taxonomy): Eukaryota > Metazoa > Echinodermata > Asteroidea > Forcipulatida > Asteriidae > Marthasterias > Marthasterias glacialis. Next base: position 25,752,857 of record OU452224.1, read on the forward strand.
ATAGACTTTGTACATAAAATTCCTTGTGGAACATCCCTCTCTTTAGAATTCCGACAATAAAAGAACTTAGGTTCCTATTGTCTTCAGTCTCCCTCAGAATACAGGGAACCAGACCCATTTTCTAAAAAGCATTATTTGAGTGTGTCCAAAACGGGCGTGTGAGTGGATCATTAAAAAAAAAAAAAAAAAAAAGGAAAGAAGTACATACACGAAGAATGATAATGGGGGCTGAGGTTCGCCGTGCTGAAATTCTTAATAGATGTTCTAAAACATGTGTAAAAACTAACGGCATTCAATCGGAACGGAAATGGACAAAACATCTGCAAGGGGAATTTTTTTATTTTTTATTTTTTAAATGGACCAAGAGAGAAACAAGCTTTACATTTATACTGTAAGATAATCTTTTTGTTCGCCCAGGGTATCGTACATGTTATCATTTGATTACAATCAAACCTACACGATGTGTAGTTTTTTTTTAGTAAACAGGCTCAAGTTTCCGAGCAACTGTGCGTCGTCGACCGCGCTGTCCAAGGCTTTAGCGCGCAAACCAGCAAGGACCCAGACTACACACGGCTTCAGCGTGAGCACCACTGACGACATTGCATAAAATTATGGGGAATTTCTTTTCTACGGAGCATGGGCAGTTACCATTAGTCTTAGTTATCAAGCCGCTTACTGGCATGGTCTTAGATGTACATGTATGCATGTATTTTCTCCAGTAATGCGCTATTAGGTTTTGCCATTGAATGGTGCTGGCCTGTATTGTACCATGCAAAGTAATGAGTTAACGAAGACTACGTCCCATTGACGCGATCGCAGTTTGCGCTACACAAAATGATAACAAAATAAACACATATTTTGTGATCGTCTTTTCAAAAAAAAAAATAAATAAATAAAATTAAAAAAATTGGCCTTATTCGATGAGAAAGCGAAATTCCGCTTGGAATCAGAGATTTCCGGGCCTGCCAAAAGCAGCGACAAAAGAACACTTTTAAAGGAATATTTTGCAGAGGTTTCATCACAAAATATGGGCATATTTCTTTCATCTTGTTACACTTAGCCGTCTGCGTATTTCAACATAACACACAAAGGACCTTTCCACGGTGGTCAGGATGTCGTTACTCAGTAATAGACCAATTGCGCTCTCCAAGTCACGTGACCTGTAGTGGGTATTCAATGCAAACAAACATGATGTCCTCCGTAGGAAAGTGCGGTACAGTAAATGAGGATTATTGCATTTGTTTATTTGATAGAGGCTTTTCCTTCTCGAAATCTGTGAAAAATAGTCCAGAGTTTGTTACCAGAGAACTTTAAGTGGCTGAATAAAGCCAGTAAGAACAGTTCCAACAAGTCTTGGAAATTCTACAAGGAACGTTATACTCACGATGTGGTAGTACTAAATATGCACGACGGAACGTTTGGCCCAGACGACCGCGATCACACACTTTTCAACACAAGAGTTTCACAATTTTGAAGTTGAAATCACCCAAGGAAAAGGTTTTCTAAACTGTGTGATTCTTTTGTCTATTTGAAATTCCGCAAGGCTAGGTATAAATGCTCACTTTTCCAACGTTCTTTACTTTTTTTCTTACAGCGATCTACGTTACAAACAAAATCACAGGCGGGTGGCTACATCGTCGTCCGACGCCGGTAGTGCATAACTCAAAATAAACCTCTTCTGTAGTAGAGTACTGGTAGTTTATGAAACAGTAATGTGATGAAACCAATGTCACAACCTACGACATTAATCAAAGGGCTGTGTTATTAATACAAAAAGCCGACTGTTCGTGTGACTTTCTCGGTCACAGCATGTATTCGCACATCGTTTGCCATCAGCTCAGATGACATAGTACCCACTACAGGTCAGGTGATAACACGTAAACACTGGTCGCGCAATCGGTCTATTGAAAGAGTGTACTATTCTTCTCTTGTATGCCCCACCGCATCAAATGTCAAACGTCAAGTTCCATGTCCGACAGCCACAGTGTCGCAATCGGGTCACAGCTGGCCAGACGACAATGTGCCTTGCGGTCTGATCAGCAGCCCCCACAGTCACACTCAGGCGTTTGCATCATATGCCCCTTGTGTAGCGTGTGGCCAGTACGCCCGTTGGCCTGTGAGGAGCGGGTTTAGGTGACACCAGCTCTTTCTGGGAAGGCTGAAGCCAGTGTACTATAATGAATGTTTTAACAAACAAACAGTTTATAAGGGCTATATGCATCGCTTGTTAAAACCCTCCTGCTATAAGTGCATTTGTCAAGACAACCGACCCATACCCCAACATGCCACAACAGTGGCATTTGGAGGCACACATGTAGAGCCTAGAGCCATTACACCCCAAAGTGCTTCAATGAGAGAGGTAAACTGGAGAAGTCGCCAGCTGTGCTTAACTGCATGAAATTTAGGCTACTGTGGGAAGTGGTAAGGTTCTCAACATAGGTCTGTTTCCGCAGTGGCAATCTGTGGCACTGATTAATCACACCAAGTACAATGACAGGAGGAAAGTGTGGCATGGTTAACTTCAGCATTATGTACCCAGCAAATGGGAGATTTTGAGGTCTCTTGGAGTATGCACCTGTAGGAAGGTTTTAACGAACAGTGATCAAAGAAATACATTTTTAACGTCAGGGTTTTATTTCATTTTTATCATAATGTATCATAACTAAATTGTCCCTTTAAATATTTCCATCTGAAATCCTGCTGTGAGTGAAAATAAAAATCATGTTTAAACACATAAGGCGTGGTCGCATTGGCATTTTTTTTTTTTTTTTTTTTTTGGGGGGGGGGGGTGAACTAACTGAGCAAATGGGCAACTTGTCCTTTTTGAGTCCAGTGCGTACAGCCCGGAAAATTTCACCCTGGTAACTTAACCGAGTTAGTGGGTAGTTTAACCGGCCACTTTCTGCCCAGGTAAACTAACCTGTGGTGGATTTCACAAAGCGCTAGAACTAGTCTTATCTTGAGTTAGGACGAGTAACTGGTCCTATCTTATAGGACTAGTCATATGTTAGGACTAGTCCTAAGTTAGGACTAGTTTTGTGAAATCCACCCCTGGTTAAACTAACTGAGCCAAAAAAACCAATGCGGACGCATTAAGTTCTTCTGATTTGCCAAAATGCAACGTGCACAAAATCACTCCCCAAACATAAACCGTTATTCAGCATGGTTTTTTTTCTTTCTAAAATGGTGTCATCTAGCTTGACAAACTTTCAAAGGGTTGGTTGCACAGTGTGTTTATTGAAAAATTGAGGATGTGACTAAATGAACTCTTTAAAAAACCAATGATGCATCACACCCTATAATCGGGGGGGGGGGGGGGGAAGAAAGATGTGTAAAAAGTTGTTCATTGAAAGGATGAATTCAGTTTCACGATGATATCTCACCAATTCCGTGGCATACATTAGCGGAGTCAGACCAGACTTCTCCGGTATGTTCACCAGAGCTCCGTTAGCGATGAGCAACTTAGCGATCTCGTCTTGGCGATTCATGCAGGCAAGCATGAGCAGTGTGGTACCGCAGACTGGGTCCGGCTGCTCAAGGTCGTGCATCCCATTCAACCAGAGGGCTTCACGGACGCGCTGGGTATGGCCCTCCTTCACAGCTTGCTTCAACGATTCTGCGGATCACAGCCAACATTGAAAAGGTAGCTTTACTTGACGTCATAATTGCATCAGGGATTAAAGATCAATATTATTTTAGTTTTACGTTTATACAGTGATGTGTGTTTAGCACTGTACACTCAGTGCTTTCTGAGTTCTGTAGGGAAAAAAAATCAATATGCAACTAGGGTGGAATTCAATCAAATGAATCTTAACATGTTACTAAGTTCTACTTGTTTGTCTTTTTTTTTTTCTTGGGGGGGGGGATTAAAAAAAAGTATTCTTTACAAGCCTTTTATATAATTTAAGTTCATTTACTTTTAAAAATAATGGACATCCATGTTTTGCCGGTGTCCGCAAGTCTACTTATGGAGCATGAACATTATTACCCCGGTAACTGGGCTTGGTGTTTCTGGTTTGATTGGCTGCAGATTGCGCTGCAGCACCTTGTAAACCGTTACATGGTGCTTTGTAAAGGAACAGGTCTCATACTTCAAAAAACGTAACTCATGATACCTTGCAGGAAAAAATACTAAGCGCTCTGAGACGCCCATCGAGTGTGATTAGGCGCTATATAAGAACTGCGTATTATTATTATTATTATTTATTTAATTCCCTAAACTATCTAAGCTCCCTGGGGTGTACGCTGACTGTGCTGCCAAGTACATGCTACATGTATGTAGCGCATCAAACTAATTTAATCACAAGAACCATCCCTGCCCTCACGGGTATCCATTTACTTCTGGGTGAAGAGAAGCAATCATAACTAAGTGTCTCGCTCATGGACACTAGTGTCCTGACAGGGATTCGAACCCACACCCTCAAAGACTCGAGTCCATTGCACTAGACCAAAGATTATGGAGCATCGAAGGCGCAAGATGGGGGAACTGGAGATCAATCTATTGTTGGAATGTGAAATACGCATGGGTGCCATTTCAGCAAGTGGATGATTTGCTTCCCATTGATAGCAATGGTCATTGTCTGCACTGATCTATTATTGTATCAAAAGAGTCACTTGCTGAAATGGCGTCCAGTGGGATTTCACATTTCAGCCAGAGTTCCCCATCTTGCCCCTTCAACGCTCTATAATCTTTGCTCAACTCTACCCTGTCAGACACTCCAGCTATGTACACTGTGTAAAGGATACACATGTTATGAGGTTTGATAATGGTAAAGAAATTAGCCGCATTTTTGACAGCAAGAGGGCGCAAAACTAATTCCATTTTTAAAGTACAAAAATATTTCAAAACATTAAAAATACAAATTTACCAAGCAAATTTCTTACACTGATTACATTGTAAAACTGTCAATAAAAAAACCCTAAAAAGTTGTATATTAACTGCTTTATTAGAAGTCTAAATGCATCTGGTTTACCACACTATTTCTATGGTTTGACCCCCAATCTACCCCAAAGGGCGCCCTCTTGCAGTAAATAAGGGCTATCGATAGAAATTGGTAAATACTGACCATTTGAGAATATGACCGGGGACAGACCCTCAGGTTTAACCATCCAAGGCTCCTCAATAGATGTGTCCTCATCAAAATCAAACTCGATCCCACCTGGAACCAAAAGACAGATGTTTATAAACCTTTTCATTGTATAATTTTCAAATTTAAAGGTAATTACAGGATTGGTATTCATCAAAAATAACAGTTCAGTCTGAAAGCTTGCTGGCTATAAAGTTTATACTAATCTTCCATAGAAATAGTTCTCTGTGATACTGTCAAAGTCGAGTAAAGACAAATTTAATTTTGATTGCAACAATCAAAATTAAGAACAATGTGCTTACACATTTAATATTACTGAAAAATGTGCACGGTTTTCCACTTATTTCTCCTGACTCAGACAACGGGTTGAGCTCAAAGTTTCGCAGGTTTTTTGTGTGTGTATATATTGAATCACACAAAGTAAGAGCACTGCATTATCAGCTTTACCAATCCTGTGTTTTACCTTAATCCCTTACCCAGCAAAATGCAACAAAACGGACAAGATGGTAGCAGTTGTTGTATTTTGTTGCATTTAGCAGTCAACTCAAATCCCATACTCTGTCACATTGCGTTGTGATTGACCCGGTCCCCAGCAACCTTCAGTGCAAATTGGTGCATTTAGCAGTGTAACCGCCCGGGGCCAAGGCTGGCATAGAATAAACCAGGGCCCAATTTCATGGCTTGTCTTACTGTGAAATTCTGCGCTTACGGTCGACATTCTCTGCTAACAGTGTTAAGTGCCAAATTTCTGCATTAGCTGTGAGAGCAAAAAATCATTGCTAACCTGTCAAATAAGCTTACGTTAAGCATGGATTTTTATATGCTTTCTTAAGCGCATTTTTTTTTTTTGCTAACAGTTTATTTCATAATCGTGTTGTTGCATTCAGCAGGGTTTTCATTTCAATTGTCATGATTGTGTCGCATTTTGATGCATTTGGCAGGATGCCTAGAAAACATCTGATGACAGTTGAAAATACACAAATTGTCAAGTGTTTTTAACTAGTTGCTAGATTCTTTTTTGTTGTTGTACCATCCTTCTGGCGGGATTCTTTTAGCGGAATTGCCTGAATAATTTTTTCTTTGAGGGTATGTACCTCTGACACAAAGAAACCCTGACTTGACAATGCCAAGAGAACAAAGCTTCTCTTTAGTGGATCATCCGTTTTGTTTCTCGACCGAGTAAATGTCCAATTCAAGCAGCGTGAATTGCAAAACATCGGCCGTTACCTACGGCATAGCAGTAGTAAAAAACACGGAACCATGGCTCAATGGCCGACCCACTTTGATTTGCCTCCATTGAGCCACAGTACAATGGTGGAAGCCTCTCGATGCATCGTAATCCCCTTCTTGAAACAAAAGGACAAAGGTCTATAATCAGGGATTACACAAAAACCGCCTCTCAATGGCCGCAACATTTGATATACCTTTTTTTGTCCTTGTGTGAGCGAATCAAAACATTAGACGGCGCGTGTGTATCTGTGCACACTCCGCAGTTGAATGACCGGGTAACCTTTGCTCCGGTGGTCCGAAATTACATAATGGCGTCTTTACACGGCTTCCGTTTTCAGGCAGGGGAAACATTTGCATGTATTCACGTCATCCGGTTTGAAACAGGTTAAAATTATTGTACACGCTAACCCCTTTTGATTCCCTTTTTCAAGCACTGACCAAAGGAAAAAGATCAAAAGCTCTCACTCCCAATAAACTTGCAAAAACTCAAACAAAAATAATTTAACGCAAGAACAGTGCATTGATGTGCAATTGTGAGTGCAAAACCAAATAAAACCTGACATTAATTCAACAAGATACCACTTCCCACTTGCGTTCCTAAAGAACAGTTGGCTGGTATAAAATAAAAGCAACCAGTACAAATGTGAACCACATATACAAGCATTTATTTTTATAGCGCCCCACAAAGACCGCAGCATTTGGTTATAAAGCAACAGACCAATCTATTGACCCAATTCACCTGACGTCATCATCACAATAATCTTGGTTGCGCCATGTTGGGACTCAATGACCCTATGTCTGAATAAAGTACTGTAGTGTGCATTGTTTAGGTGATGAAGCATTTCCACACTTACCATAATTTTGACCAAAAAAATTACAAAACGTGGCAGACAATGGCCAATCATTTGTGAAGGTGTTTGCAATGTATGATGTGCATTTGGGTGCAAGCAAGTAAACAAAAGCCTGGTTCATGCATGTATATGTACGTGAAATTGAATGCGAAGCTCACTTCTGTGAGGCAGATATTTGATACGTGGCGTTTTCCCCATTGTTGACTCAAGGAAATTTGCTTTGCGTTCGCACTAAACATGGGGCCTTTTCCAAACCATGGTCTCTAACTAAAGGCTCCAGCTCTGGCTTGGGATCCGGCTCTGGCTTGGGATCCGGCTCTGGCTTGGGATCCGGCTCTGGCTTGGGATCCGGCTCTGGCTTGGGATCCGGCTCTGGCTTGGGATCCGGCTCTGGCTTGGGATCCGGCTCTGGCTCCATCATCAAATTTTGGAGCAGTGTGCATTTCGCACCTTGTTTCCAACATCAAACGGAGCCCGATCCGCAGACTAAGCCTAAGACGAGATTCTGGAAAAAGCCCCTGAAGTACGAACTTGGTTTTTTTTTTGTCAGACCTTGTCACCCTATGGGGTAGCTTTTCAGAGATCACCTCAATTTCAAGTCATCCATTCACCAAGGCAAGAATGAGCAAGGCAACAAGTTATATAGCAACAATTAGAGGCAAAGCCAACACTGCGGGGGGTTGATGTAATACCTTGCATTGAGGAGGAGGTTGTGGTAGAAGACATTGAGGAGAGAAAATCCTGGAGCTCAAAGTGTAGAGTTGGCTCACTCAGGAGAGCTGCACTGCCACCTGGGGCAGTGACTGGAGGGGGTAGCAAACGAGGGAAAAGGGCAAAATTACAACAACTTTACCAGCAAAGCAATACATTACATTATGGTCTCATGCAAGAACACAGCATGCAGAACACGTGAATGATGGCGTGCATTGTGCTCGATGTAATCAAGGAGACCACCGAGTGCAAAAACAATGTGTCTCCTAAAATTATCCCAAATGTACTTTTAGTTGACGAGATACAACATTTTGACATGGAACCTCTCTCTTGCAAGATACAACATTATTACATAATCAAGATACGATGTCAGGATACGATGCTTGTGTGAAAACGATATAAAATGAAGAGCATACTGTACATGTACATGTTGTACATGACGAGAAACTTCATTTTTTTTCTTCCAGACAACCACTTCATACTTGACATACATGTATACCGTATCTACCAACAATCAGGTACTCAAGGTGCTTATTATATTATTTTATAGACAGGTTTTTTTTTTTTAAGTTTTTGAATTATGAGACCCATTTATGTAGCACCTTGAAAGGGTTTTTACAAGATGCTGCGGCGCATTCACCAGCCACAGCCAGGAACACCGGGGCAAACCCCTTCTCTTAACGATAAGTGTCACTGGGTTCTTTTACGTGCATTACACAACACACGGGACGTACGGCTTTATGTCCCATCCGAAGGACGCAGCAATTGGTTAAGTGTCTAGCTTTAAAAGGACATAAATGTAAAGACTGAGACTTGAACCGACACTCTGTTGATCAGAAACACCAGAGCTTGAGTCAAGTGCGCTTGACCACTCGGCCGCAACATGTCATAACTAGTAACAAAAAAGAAAGTGACGAACTTCACGCAGTTTCGTCGTCAAACTGGTCGATTGTGCAGTTTTATCTTATTGATTAGGTAGAAATTAGTAGTTAGAAAAAAGTGTTGAAATATTGAACAAGATAACGAAATGAATGGTGGGTTAGAATCATGAAGATGGAAAAACTATTTCAAAAAAATTGTCATCTGGACCAGGTACCTCTCACGGCTAAAGCCTTGTTGAACTCTGGTTTCTTTGGTTTAACTTTGTCTTTGACTTTCTTGGATGGTTTGGGTTCTTTTGTCTTGACTTTCTCCAAGGGTAGGGACTCTTTTTTCTTCACTTTCTCGGAGTGTTCAGAGTCTTTTTTCTTCACTTTCTCGGAGTGTTCGTAGTCTTTTTTCTTGACTTTCTTGGAGGGTTCGGAGTCTTTTTTCTTGACTTTCTCAGAGGGTTTGAAGTCTTTTTTCTTGACTTTCTCGGTGGGTTTGGAGTCTTTTTTCTTTGCTTTCTCAGATGGCTTGGGGTATTTCTGACTCGATTTGGGAGAAGGCTTGCGGGTGGTTTTGCCAGAAGCCGGCACATGTTTGCGGTGTTTTTCTGTGTACGTCACACACACAATGCAGAAGCACAATAAAGCATAAAAACTGATGCAATGGACCTTTATTATACATAAACCATCTTTGTCAGGTCCCCCTCTTCATACAACAGTATCAGTCATAGTTCCTGGTAAAGGGACCAGACTATTGAACTTGTAACATGTGACCTTTTTCATGGATTGGTATGATCTGATTGGGCTTCGTCTTAGGCTCCTTCAGTTTTTCTGAAAATGTGTGCTTTTGGCACGGAGCTGCAAACAGACAGATAATACTAATTTTGGAGGCTAATCATCCATACTGGCAGCTGAGAAGCTGAATTGCGAAGGACGCGGCCACACGTGTTCGAGCTGTAGGCATTCAAGGGCGCCTTCGGCAGCCAGCCACATCAACCCATATACATGTATGCCCACGGAGCACAGCCTGAGATCGAAAGTGTTTGTTTTTTTCCGAAGGGAGGAAAACCAGACGGCCTGGAGAAAAACCCTCGTGGCACAAGAGAGAACCAATACAGAACTCGACTCACATACGGCCCCAGCCGGGACTTGAACCAGGGACACATTGGTGAGATGCGAGCACTTTACGCACACGCAACCCATGCCACCCAAGAGGAACCTAGGCCAGAGATAAAGCAGAAGCCATGGTTTTTGAAAAAATCTCTTGGATTTGGTGGCGGTTAACCATAATGGGTGCATTATAATCAAGATCTCAATGTATTACACATCTCATCTTTTCTATCCCCAACAAAGATAAATTTGAAACACGTAATCATGATTGCACATATCAGGATCATGCCTTTAAAAAAAAAAACTATTTTCATGCAAAGAAATAAGGAGTTTTGCATCCATTCAGCAGAACTCTCAACATGCTCTGGGGGGCCAGGGGGCCAGGGGGCCAGGGGGCTAGTTACTTCCTGGCCGGATATTCCACAGAGGCAACGGAGAGGCAAGTGCCTCAATAACCCTTGAAATGTTCCACTCACCTCATAGCGGAGCATTTACTAAAGGAAAAAATGTCTTGCCCTTAAAACAGCAAAATATCGGGCCTGGGCATTTACCTCTTTTTCAAATCATCTTCAAATGCGACATGCGACATTTGAAGCAATGCTGAACCAAACACTTTGTGATATTCTCTTTAATTAAATGCCTAACTTGAATGACAAACTAAATTGAAACAACACCCCATATTGTACAAGTTGTTCTGACAAGCCGTCATTTTTGCAGGGAATGGGAAGAAATGTTGAAATGGACCACTGGTATGTGATGGAGAATTTCAATTTATGATTTTTAGGTTCCCCAAAAATGGCCAAATTGATGAAAAACAAACGGTAAATGAAAGTGTTTCAATGGAAGCTTGCGATTTTGTATCTCAATAGGAAACTATAACTAGTGAACTAGTAAACTTATGGGTACAACCATGTATGAATCTCTTTTGGGAGGATCGAGTGGTGGCTCTGGTGGCACACCGGCTCTTTTCAGAGCCAGCACTCCTCCCAAAAGAGATTTCTACATGGTTGTACCCGCAAGTTTACTAGTTTACTAGTTATGGTTTCCTATTATTCTTCACACCATGCAAAGCTTCAAACATTACCTTTGTATCTCAATTTTCAAACCATACCAGCCTTTACATATCACTGATCAATGTGGCATCTGCCTCCTTAATCACAACCTTTGACAGATCAAGCACTACATAGCCAAAGTGGCGATGCTGTGATACTTCAAAATCTATAGGTTCGAGTGTTGCATTCAGAGTGATTCAGGGGGCATTCTTGTCAAAATTTGTCAGAGACTTCCCCGGTTGTGTTACAAACGAAACACAGAAAGATCAGAAAATACATACTCTCATTAACATCTTTGTTCGTCTTTGTTTCCACCATCTTGTTTGGCATTTTTGCATCTTCATCTCGCTGAGGCGAATGTTGTCGTTTCTCATCCGGTCCCCTGTTAGTCATCATCGCCTGCGGACTGACTATACCGCCAATAGAGGACTCACTCACGGGGTTACGTACTGCATCGCTGGGAGACGCCATGTTGGGAACCTTAGACACAGGCGCCATGTTGTTGTTGTTAGCAACGGACTGCAGCATGGATTCTTTCTCGACAAAGTTCTGTAGTTCTCGCCAAATTGGAACCTGCCCGGCGCCGGTTTGCTTCTGTGAATCATGTGTCTTGTTGGTGTAAGTGTAGCCCTCTGAGCTGCCATACGTTGGGGTTGGGCAGTAAGGTTTAGAAGTGTTGGTTGTTGGCGTTGCATTGGCTGTTGATAGAGGCTGGTAAACCGCTGGCGTGTTGTATGTTGTGGTTGTGCTAAGGGGAGCCTGTGTGTTTGGGATGAGACGGGGTGCTTCCGTGTAGAGGGCGCTCTCTGTGTTTGGCAGTTTGTGAGGAATCTTGGTGCTTGTTATGTTATTCAGAGCTCCGGTGTAGAAAGGGCCTGCGGCATTTGGGGTGTTCAGGCTGCCCACCGTGGAGAAAGCGCCCTCTATACTTGGGATGGTGCAGGGAACTTCCATACCGAGTGCGGCCTTGGTGGTTGTTATGTTAGTGGCAGCTTCGGGGGAGTAGGTGCCCCCAGTGTTCAAGGTATTTAGGGCAGGTTCTTTGCAGAAAGTGCCGTCAGTGTTAGGGATGTTCGAGACAGCTTCTTTGCAGAAAGCGCCCTCAGCGTTAGGGATGTTGGAGACAGCTTCTTTGCAGAAAGCGCCCTCAGTGTTAGGGATGTTCGAGACAGCTTCTTTGCAGAAAGCGCCCTCAGTGTTAGGGATGTTCGGGACAGCTTCTTTGCAGAAAGCGCCCTCTGTGTTAGGGATGTTCGAGACAGCTTCTTTGCAGAAAGCATCCTGAATGTTTGAAATGTTCTGGGCAGCTTCGTTACAAAACAGGCTCTCTGTACTTGGGATACCCAGAGCAGTTTCTTTACAGAAAGCTTCCCCTCTGTTTGTGGTGATAGGAGTCGGTGTGGCTTTTGTGTCAATGGTGCTAGAGGCAGCTCCTCTGAAGAAAGCGCTCTCAGTGTTTGGGATAGTAAGGGCAACCTCCTTCTCAGGATGAAAAGATACTTTGGCAGCAACGTCCTGATGATGAAGCGATACTTTGGCGGCGAGGTCCTGCCCGAGGTTCTGAACATCGTCCCTGTTCCCGATTCCAACCCTGCTGATCTCTTGCACGGGGTAGTCACTCCCCGACAATGACAGCGTGGTGCTGCTGCAGCTGCTGTTACTGCAGGTGCTTGTCGTGGTGATTTCCCAGGGTTTCCACATCGTGGTGGATATCCCTTTCTGGGAGGAGTCGGGGGACTCGGGTGTGTCTGCCACGCTTTGCATCGGGTTGACCGAGAGCCAGCGCGAGGAGGCGTCAAAGGTTGGAGAATGTTGTTGTGGTGATGTGTTTGAGGTAGATTGCACAGACGACTGGTCCAGTCCACGAGCTTCTTGTTTCCTGTCTGGAGAGGGCGCTAGACAAACCTAGCATTCGAAGAAAAACAAAAAGAAACAAAAAATTCCACGTTAAGGTAGAGTCACACTTCCGTTCATAAAAAAATGCAACGTTATTTCATGTCAACAAAAAAGAGACTTAATCAAAAGGTTCACTACGTACCTCGTGCCACAAACGCGCCATGATGACAAGAAATTTCACTTTGTACAAATGTATGCTATAAAAATCATCATTACTAGCAAGCAACATACCACAAAAGCGCCAAATATTTAATGTATACCCTCCCGTGGTTGCTTTTTTTAATCAAATTCCGTTAGCTTCACACTGCCAGGTCACAGCATATGGCACTCTTAACAATTGCGATTTCACAGATTCGCTTAATAAATGTCATTTACAGGCATCGCAGGCGCTGCACTATCTTGGGTATCAAGTGTCACACCCTGTGCTAAGCCCCCCCCCCCCCCCCCGTACATGAACCATCAAGTACTTTTTAAAAAAATACAGTTAACAAAATTGAACCGTTCTGAAACATACACTTTTTTTTTCCAGCCACACCGAATGTTTGTCCACTCTGAAATGAACCACCAGCAAGTGTGTAGAGTTGTTTGCATCGCAATTACGATTTCCACAAACCCAGGCACCGTCTGCTTTTACATTATCATCAGCAGCTGGAAGGGCATCAGAATGGTTCAATGGGCTTTTAATTGACCACTTTTATTTAATTGACGGTATTTTAAAGGGGGGCTTTCCTTCATTTTCATTTTAGATTTAGATTAGGTTTATTGCTATTTATATATAAATACAAGTATAAAAAGAAAATGTCTTTGTTCTCGTGCTTAACACATTAAAATACGACAAGCAGTAAAATTTAAGAAATACAAAAATAAGACAATAAAAAAAATAATAATACTCTTAAATGACACCTAAAATACTTATTGATGATAAAAATACTTAAAGCTATCGAAAGAGTGGTTAACTCTTCAAAAGAACTAATAGTTTTTACTTCAAATCATCGACCCCCCTGACTGCAGTTCGATTAAAACTCTGCCTAAATCATTCTGTATTGCACTTGATGGCACTGTAGCATTTCCCTGATCTTAACAACTCAAATAACTTATTTGCTGGGTGAAAATCGTCGTTGATAATTGCTTATTCTCCAATCTGGTTCTATAAATCTTTTTTTATCGATTATGCATGTGATTGCACCAATTTGACACAAACAGAACTTCGGCTCAGAACTATAAGGTCATTAACTTCCGTAATCGACAAAAGGTCGTTAACATTTCCAAACTAAAAAACCGTAAATAAGAGTTTGTCTATCCAAAAAGTAGTTTAGAATAACAGGTTAAACTACTTTTTGGATAGACAAACATTAGTTTTTGATTTTTCCATCTTATTTGTAAACTGTTTTTTAGTTTGGAAATGTTAACGACCTTTTGTCGATTACGGAAGTTAATGACCTTATAGTTCTGAGCCGACGAGAAGACAATTGGTGGCAGCACTGACCATCCAGGCACACACATGTACCACACACATGCGTGGTGTTACAAATATGCGCATTCTTTAACTTGATAAATAAAGTCGCATCACCCTCAAGGTAGATCCCCATGCTGCCGCTTCCCAGGTTATATCCATAGAGCTAGCTCTATGGTTGTAACGTATTGTAATGGGGTGTGATCCCTGGCTACATGGCAGTAACCAGTTGTACGGCTTCTGACTGGCACCCCCCGAACAAAGATATTGACAAAATAGGGAGACCACCAACACTCAGGCTGGATAGCTCAGTTGGCAGAGCGTCGGTACGTACAGCCGGTGGTTACAGGTTCAAAAGTTTCCTGTACACTTTAAGACTTTTACAACGGCAGTGCCCTTGGCAAAAAATGAAAATGGCCTTGCCCTCTCAACATGCTCAAAGACGAAATTCCAGGTCTGTACACATGTTACAACCGTGGGTTCTCTCCCAGCTCTTTTAAAAAACTGTAGGGGCAATCTGGAATGGAAACCAGATCCTCGGAATGTTTCTATTTGATGTTTATGTTTGGTTTGAAAAGCTCTACTGTGCAATCCGGAGCATTTAAAATGGTTTTGTGAAATGAGTTTTTTGAGAATTTGATCTTTGAAAAAAAAAATTGTGGAAAACAAATATGTTTTCTTTCTTTTGCGTACCAGCCATAACTTCTGCGTATCGGCCCGTAATTTGCGCATCAGAGTGATATATGCTAGCTTGTATAATGGGGGGCCAACCCTGACAATGTTTACTACAAGGTCCTGTAAATAATCTCTCAACCATAATTATTCCTGCAAAGGGCCAGCACCATGCTTCACTGTCGACGATATCGCACTTGCTGAACTTTTCGTACGGAGTGCACTTCCACTTTAAAACCGAGAACTTCGCAACGTTTTACAACGGAAGAGGTACAACCAAAACACCGAGTTTGTGCATACAGACTTAACATTAAAAGCCAACTGGTTATGCTGGTATTGCAATAAAAAGATGCAATGTAATGTGAAATATTTTGAGGTTGGTATTTGGAGTGCCCCTTTGATCAGTTAATAGTTCTCAATGGATGGTTCCATTTTAATACCTGTACATATATACACAATTCATAATTAGCATTTTTATGCCAAGTCTAAATGTATGTTACATTTACATACAGTGTATTACCTCCAAAATACTATATTATATTACCTGTCATTATAATATTCTGTCCCATTCTTTTATTAATCCCCCGCCCCCCAGCTGTTGAACAATTTTCATAATTTTTTTTTTTTTTTTTTAACAAATTTTTATACATATGTAGATGATGAATGCCATGAGAGGCTTCGGATCTCAACCAATCTTACTGTACTGTACAATGTATGTGTCTGTTAGTGTTACTATATTTGCCTTTTATCTGTCAAAATGTCTATTTTTATCCATTTGTTATTTTGATATAATTCTAGTGTAACTTTTTGTTGTTTTGATTTTCATTTATACAGTGCCATTTTTTTTATTTCTATTATTATTATTATTACTATTATTATATTTTTATTTTATTTTTTTTTTTTGGGGGGGGGGTGGGGTGGGGTGGAGTGGGGAGAGAAGAAAGGGGGCATATCACCCCCAAATGTGCGCAACTGTCGAATGCGTTAGTTTGGCTGGAACACATTGGAAGCCTACTTTAAGGTCTGCCAGTGGATAATCTAAAAAGGGGTAACAGGTGCCTACGACCTAGCTTGAACTCAACATCGCAAATCAGATTTAGCACACATTTAACTCCAGGATCAAAATTCAAAATTGATAAGGTCCGAGGTCAGGGGCTACAGGTTACCTTAAGAACCTACCCTGCTACCCTGGAAGGGTTGAACATGTACCATCCCTTTCAAGACAACTTACTGATTCGAGGATTATAGATACCTTTTTTTGGAATCAAAGTGATTTTAGCGACATACTGTAGGGCATGTTTAATCAAGGACCAGTGGTTAACTAGTGGTTAATGAAGTACATGTACATCGAC
This sequence comes from Marthasterias glacialis, assembly GCA_911728455.2. Lineage (NCBI taxonomy): Eukaryota > Metazoa > Echinodermata > Asteroidea > Forcipulatida > Asteriidae > Marthasterias > Marthasterias glacialis. The sequence goes on from OU452224.1 coordinate 25,769,140, forward strand.
GTACATGTAGGGCATACGCGCTGAAGTTGAAGTGCGAAGGACTCAAGATGACCATGTCAACGCGGCCATGAGAAAACGGGGAAATCGGCGTTACCATTTTTCTGATAACTGGTCCCCTCCGCACTGTGCTTATGAAATGTATATTGGTAACCAGCGACGCGACCAACCTCGATAGGCTGGTTGGGAATAGTCGAATAGACTAGTCCAACCATTGATTGACTGGAGCGAGTTCGATCAGAGTTAGCTGAACTATGGTTAACTATGATCCTTGATCGAGCTTGCTCGTAGCTTTCGATGTCATCACGATGTCATCTTCTTTCAGCGTAGTGATTTAAACCACTCCGATCATGTGACTGCCTTTTTGGCAATAACATGATATCAGATCATCGTAGATGGCTGAACGAAGATGTCATGATGACATCGAAAGTTACGTCGCTACAATCACTTTGATTCTAAAAAAGTATCTAAAATTGTCATATCAATATGATGGAATCCACTATTAGTATGCTTCTAACTTACTGACTGTTCGGTAGATGATGTTGATGTCCTCCTGTCACTCTCAGTTGCCGTTGGTAACACTCGTTCCTCTTCTTCCTCGGTCGACTGACCAGACAGCTGCCTCCCGTATCCCCCGTTCCTTGTCTTCTCCTCCAGCTTGGCCACCGTCAGCACCTCCTCCACGGGTAAAAACGTGTCTGGCGTGTGAAACAGATTGGCAGCGTTAGTTTCCCTTTCCAACACTGAGGGGCTCATGCTGAGTGTTTTCTGTGTTGCGGTCTCGAGGGAGCCGATTGCCTCCAGGTCGATCAGGACCTTGGGCTTCCTCGAACCGTCCTTTTTGGATTTCTTATGATGATGGTGGTGGTGGTGGTGATGATGATGGCGATGGCTCTTGTGCTCCTTCTTGGCTGCTTTCTTGGCCTCCTTGTTGCGTTTCTTTTCCTCTTCCTGCTTGGCGTCCTCATGCTTCTTAGCATCGAGGAAGGCCCGGCGGCTCTTCACCTTGGAGTACATGTCCTCAGCTTGATTCCCCTCGTCCCCCAAGATCATCTCCTCCTTCAAGACATCCGTTTTACTCTCCTCACATGCTGGCGTCGCCTCTCTCTGCTCTTGAGCTTCATCAACCTCACTGATAATGCTGTTCACCTTGGAAACCGCCCTCACCGGTCTCTCAGGACATTTGCTCAACGCCTCCGGAGAGGTGTTGGCCTTCTTCGCATCCAGAGTTGCTCTTCTGCTTTTCACCTTGGAGTACATGTCTCCCTCGAAGGTGATGAGACCCTTCTCGAGGTTGTCCCAGAAGGGATCCTTAAGAGGCGGGGGTCCCTCCTCGGTGCCCGAGGAGGAAGCGGGTGACTTTCCCTCCTCCACTGCATTTGTCTGCGAGGGGGCTGCCTCATTGTCGTCTGAGGCATCCTTCTCCGAGGAACGTCTTCTCTTGGGTTGACCATCTGTGGCTTGCTGCTTGGGCGGGGTTCGTTTCTTAGAAGGTTTCTGGGGAAACAAGAACAATAACTTTAACAAAGAGAGAACAAAAATATCGCACTACATGTACATGGAATCTCATCTTTGAAAGGGCAAAACCATTTTCCTTTTGACCTATAACTGTATAACGTAGAACATAAGTCATCAAACGTTCTATATTTATCAATCGTTGTTTGTTTTGTTGTTTGTTTTTTGTTACCTGAAACCCCCGTGTTTGTTTTGCTAGAAACACATTTCTAGTTTTTATTTATTTTTTTAGCAGGGGGGGGGGCAGAGAGGGCACACCTCATCTTTTGAATGAATTGCTGGTAAATAAAATATTCAGGTAAAAAAGGGTCAGGGTTATCCTACAATAAAATGAGGTGAAATATTAACTATCCATTCAATCCATTAGCCCACTAGGGGTTTCAAAAGTCTCACAATTATCTCAACTCAAAATTATCTGCCCTTGATCGGGTACTCAGTCACCATGCACCAAAACCTTGCTTTCTATTCTGGGCCCAAATTCATAGAGCTGCTTAAGCACAAAATAGCGCTGAAAATTGTTCTGCTCAGTCAAAATAAGCAGGATACCAGCCACAGATTGTACATGTGACATATGCTATTTTGGCTGGTAACCTTATTCTGGTTTCAAGCATCATTTTGTTTTTGTGCTGAGCCACTTCTTCTGATTAAGCAGATCTATGAAATTGGGCCCTGGTGGTGAGTGGCCAAAATTGTGTTTTTGTTGATCTGCATGATTTATTCTCTTACTAAATCGAACACAAGTCAATTTAAGGTTGGTAAAGGTCAACCACCCCCAGTCCAGCACACGGCATACAATGCAACACACACTTCACAGTGTGAAACCGTGCAGTTGGTCAGTGTGGTCGAGTTTAATAATTTCTGTTATGTATTTATAAATATTTTCAGCATATAATGTATACTTGATGACAATAAACCTTCTGCGTAAATCCAACTGTCTGAAGTTGCTTAAATGTAAAAAAAAAAAAAAATCATAAATTTTTTTATGAGATCAATACATGTAGGCCTATGTATGTACGTAGGCCGACTATATGTATTAAACATTAAAGGCCAGTACATGTTTAGCATTCCCACCTGCTTCCTTTTTTGAGCCTGCATGTTTATTTTTTCATTTTTTTTTTTTCCTCATCAAAATTTCCAGGGAAAAAAAGTTTGCCCCCCCACCCCATTTTTTTTAATACTTTTTTTTTTTTTACTTTTTAAAGCATTTAGAGTGTTAATTATTGCATGACACATCTTCTTGAAAACATTCAAACATCAAGACAAGTAAAAACAGGTCATCAAGGTCATCTCAGTGGACTGATCTTGGATGAACTTTTTATGTTCGTGCACTACATTTGTAAAAAGCCAGAAGAGAAATCCTAATCTCCATGATTGAGACTCTTTTTAAACAAATCTGCACATTATTTTTACACAATGGCTTAGAGCATCACACACACGTATCCCATTTCACGAATTAACATTAACAGTGCAAGGACCACACACACACACACGTAAAATTTGCCCAATTTCAAGGATTTTCTATGCCCATCTCCACTTCGGATAGCAGCCTCCCCACAGTGCACTCCATTCACCTGACATTTGCACCCACCGGGACCTCAACCTGCCCGGCCAGTTTCCCGTAACCCAATCCTGGATGCAAAATTCATAATGCCACATCTACACAATGGCAAGAATACCGTATGATCAGCAGGTAAAGCCTGGACGGACGCCCCTTGCTTCAAGAAAAGAATTCCTTCAATCATATTTCCCAGTCGGATCCGATCTCCTTACCCCCCCAGGGCTCTGTTTATTCAAAACAGTTTCCCCTTGGAGCAGTTCCCTCCCCTCCTCCCCCCCCCCCACACATACACACACACCACATTCTCATCTTTTCATGGCTCGGGAATCTGGGCCAGGTCGGAATGAATGAGATTTTATTAAAGTAACGTCAGGGTATCGAATGGGTTGGCACATTTTTGCATTGTATCACCACAGCAGATAGAACAACATTGCAAAGTGCAATCCAGATCAAATGTAAAATTCATTCCTACATGTGCATAGGTCACCGACTCTTACAGAGTTCTGTTGCCTCCTTTAATATAATTGCAATTAGAGAAAAACGTTTTGCCAAACTACCCAAGCGACTAAGCACAGAAACATATGTTTTTAAGCAGGAAACAACTTTGATGGGCAGAGAGGAACTCAAGTAGAGTGTGCATTTATTATCTGTGATTTCTTCTATTATGTACGGTGAATGCATTCCAATTTAGTAACTTCTTAAATTTGATGTGCGTATTCAGGGCTCACGCTTAGCACTAGCCCGGCGTACATTGTCTTGTAAAAACTGCTACACTGTACATGTATGGGCTAGTAAACACCACTTCTCAACTTGCCCTGCGGGCTACTGAAAATTATGCAACTTACTTGTTTCCTTTTCAGAAGTGAATAAAACATTTTAGAAATTACACACATGTACTACCATTAGTATCAGAAAGATACATTTATGACAATACATATTTAAAATTTGGGCAACAAAAACGTAAGCCTATACGTGTAAATGCCGCGCAGTACGACACCCAGTGACAGTGACCTCATCAAGAGCGCCTCCAAGATTATTGTGATGATGCAGGCCTGATTGCTTTGTTCTCGAAAAGGCCAAGGGTACCAAGGCATTTTCTTCTTGATAAAGGGCACCTCTATGAGGAAATTGTAAATTTCTACTGGAACATTTCAAGGGGCACCAAGGCAATGACCAAGGGCAACGGAGGCAATTGCCTCCGTTGCCTCCGTGAAGTATCAGGCCTGCCGCCGTGAAGTACCAGGCCTGCTATGTGAATTACAATTTTGTCAATATGGCAGGGGCCGTCCGACCACATAATAATAATAATAATGAACATTTGTAGTGCGCCATGTCTGTCAAAAATGACACTCCTGCGCATGAAGATACTCTGCAATAAAAACAACACTACAGACATGACAGTACTTAAAGCCTAGATGAATACAGGTGAGTTTTCAAGTTGGTTTTGAAGCTGGATAGAGTGTTAATGTTATTGGCTTTGATTGGAGAAGAAATTGAAATTGAAACTGAAAGTGTAATCTTTAAATGCAATTCTTGTGACTATGTACAGCGCATTGAAAAAAAAAGTTCTGCACATTAGTCAGGGAAGCCAGTTGGGTTTTTCGTACAGTGCCTGAAAATCATGCAAAGACACCCTCATCATACACCTGAAAAAGCCTGAAATCAGTCTATAACCATGATAAACGTACAAGGAAAAGCCTGAAATCAGTCTAAAACCATGATAAACGTACAAGGAAAAGCCTGAAATCAGTCTAAAACCATGATAAACGTACAAGAAAAGCCTGAATTCAATCTATCCATGATAAACATACAAGGAAAAGCCTGAAATCAGTCTATAACCATGATAAACGTACAAGGAAAAGCCTGAAATCAGTCTATAACCATGATAAACGTACAAGGAAAAGCCTGAATTCAGTCTATAACCAAGAGAAACGTACAAGGAAAAGCCTGAAATCAGTCTGTAACCATGATAAACGTACAAGGAAAAGCCTGAAATCAGTCTATAACCATGATAAACGTACAAGGAAAAGCCTGAATTCAGACTATAACCATGATAAACGTACAAGGAAAAGCCTGAATTCAGTCTATAACCATGATAAACGTACAAGGAAAAGCCTGAAATCAGTCTATAACCATGATAAACGTACAAGGAAAAGCCTGAATTCAGTCTATAACCATGATAAACGTACAAGGAAAAGCCTGAAATCAGTCTATAACCATGATAAACGTACAAGGAAAAGCCTGAATTCAGTCTATAATCATGATAAACGTACAAGGAAAAGCCTGAAATCAGTCTATAACCATGATAAACGTACAAGGAAAAGCCTGAATACAGTCTATAACCATGATAAACGTACAAGGAAAAGCCTGAATACAGTCTATAACCATCATAAACGTACAAGGAAAAGCCTGAATTCAGTCTGTAACCATGATAAACGTACAAGGAAAAGCCTGAATTCAGTCTATAACCATGATAAACTGACAAGGAAAAGCCTGAATTCAGTCTATAACCATGATAAACGTACAAGGAAAAGCCTGAATTCAATCTATAACCATGATAAACGTACAAGGAAAAGCCTGAATTCAGTCTATAACCATGATAAACATACAAGGAAAAGCCTGAAATCAGTCTGTAACCATCTGACCATGATAAACGTACAAGGAAAAGCCTGAATTCAGTCTATAACCATGATAAGCGTACAAGGAAAAGCCTGAAATCAGTCTATAACCATGATAAACGTACAAGGAAAAGCCTGAAATCAGTCTATAACCATGATAAACGTACAAGGAAAAGCCTGAATTCAGTCTATAACCATGATAAACGTACAAGGAAAAGCCTGAAATCAGTCTATAACCATGATAAACGTACAAGGAAAAGCCTGAATTCAGTCTATAATCATGATAAACGTACAAGGAAAAGCCTGAAATCAGTCTATAACCATGATAAACGTACAAGGAAAAGCCTGAATACAGTCTATAACCATGATAAACGTACAAGGAAAAGCCTGAATACAGTCTATAACCATCATAAACGTACAAGGAAAAGCCTGAATTCAGTCTGTAACCATGATAAACGTACAAGGAAAAGCCTGAATTCAGTCTATAACCATGATAAACTGACAAGGAAAAGCCTGAATTCAGTCTATAACCATGATAAATGTACAAGGAAAAGCCTGAATTCAATCTATAACCATGATAAACGTACAAGGAAAAGCCTGAATTCAGTCTATAACCATGATAAACATACAAGGAAAAGCCTGAAATCAGTCTGTAACCATCTGACCATGATAAACGTACAAGGAAAAGCCTGAATTCAGTCTATAACCATGATAAGCGTACAAGGAAAAGCCTGAAATCAGTCTATAACCATGATAAACGTACAAGGAAAAGCCTGAAATCAGTCTATAACCATGATAAACGTACAAGGAAAAGCCTGAATTCAATCTATAACCATGATAAACGTACAAGGAAAAGCCTGAATTCAGTCTATAACCATCATAAACGTACAAGGAAAAGCCTGAAATCAGTCTATAACCATGATAAACGTACAAGGAAAAGCCTGAATTCAGTCTATAACCACGATAAACGTACAAGGAAAAGCCTGAATTCAGTCTATAATCATGATAAACGTACAAGGAAAAGCCTGAATTCAGTCTATAATCATGATAAACGTACAAGGAAAAGCCTGAATTCAGTCTATAATCATGATAAACGTACAAGGAAAAGCCTGAAATCAGTCTATAACCATGATAAACGTACAAGGAAAAGCCTGAAATCAGTCTATAACCATGATAAACTGACAAGGAAAAGCCTGAATTCAGTCTATAACCATGATAAACGTACAAGGAAAAGCCTGAATTCAGTCTATAACCATGATAAACGTACAAGGAAAAGCCTGAAATCAGTCTATAACCATGATAAACGTGCAAGGAAAAGCCTGAAATCAGTCTATAACCATGATAAACGTACAAGGAAAAGCCTGAATTCAGTCTATAACCATGATAAACGTACAAGGAAAAGCCTGAAATCAGTCTATAACCATGATAAACGTACAAGGAAAAGCCTGAAATCAGTCTATAACCATGATAAACGTACAAGGAAAAGCCTGAAATCAGTCTATAACCATGATAAACGTACAAGGAAAAGCCTGAATTCAGGCTATTGCCTGAAAACTGGCATCCCTGATATATTGCAGTGAGGACTTAAAGAGACAGGCTTGTTGGGAAAAAATAGCCGTGGGGTACCTCTCGTAGTAAGAAAGGAGACTTGTTTCACATTGTACGTGTGTACATGAACTTGTACAAGATCTTTTGTGCCGTGAAAACGGCCGTCGGGTAATGGCGATGAGCCTGCGTCTTTAAAAAAAAAATCCTATTCTTAAGGCTTGATACTTTGTTCTTGCAACGGCAAGCCATTTTTTCTTAACCGTAGCCCTCCCCTAGTCCTCCTGAATCAACCAGAAGATTCAGATGATTTGGAGAAAGGCAGTTTCCGGTTACTTGTAAACAATTAAGAATTTTGCCCAGGTGACATTTATGTTCTCATTAAACCTTGTAATAGCCGACAAATTGATGCGTAATTCAAATTGAACTGTATAGTCTAGAATCAATGAGGTCAAGAAAGCTTCCTAATTCCAAGTTTTAATTTTGTTTCAACGTTAATTTTAACAAACTATTTGAATTAATATCAAAATTGAAATTGTTTTTCAAAAAAATTACTTTGACTAGTTTTTATCAATCAATCATGATTTTGTGTAAATAAAATTTTAGAAAGAACACTTGATTTCATAAAAAATATCTCGGTCTTTTCTTGTTTTTGATATGCGTGAGACTTGAACAGTCTGCGAAGAAATGTCAATTTCTACTGGAACAATTAAAGGGGCACACCAAGGCAGTAGCCAGGGGTATGAAAGCACTTGCCTCTGTCGCCTCCACAAATCAGGTCTGGTTATTTTGATTATTATAATAGAGTACGTGAATATTCACAAATAATGAAATTCCCCCATGTTTGCGAATATTATTTGCCCTTGCATCCAGACAGCCCAAACACAGTCATGTCTGTCATGTCTGTTGACGACAGAAACTCATCGTATTCAAATGGAGTATTTTCATCACCCTTTGACATATACTGCAGTGTATTGAGAGATCTGCATTTGACTCAAGGAGTGTTGTATGATTTTTCTGGTGTACATTGTAACAATCCTGACTTTTTTTTCCTTTCCGCCTGTGTTCATCACAAAATTTATCCGTGCATGTCTTCATGTGCATAATAACCATGCCTGCGTGCAGTACAAGTCCACTGTACAAGAGTATTGTGTACTTTGACTATATTACCTACATGTACATGTAGATACTAAAGGTAAAACACAGGATTGGTAAAGCTGATAGTGTTCTTACTTTGTGTAATTCAATATATATATACACATTTTCTTTTACTACTTTCAATTTCATGTACTTATTACTATTGTTACTGTCTTTGTAATTCTGCCCCGGCGGCAACGAAGCAGAAGTTTTCAACAAACCATTAATATATGTCAATAAACCATTAATATATATCAATAAACCATTAATATATATCAATAAACCATTAATATATCAATAAACCATTAATATATATCAATAAACCATTAATATATATCAATAAACCATTAATATATATCAATAAACCATTAATATATATCAATAAACCATTAATATATACATGAAGAAAAAAAAATGTGAAAAATTGGGCTCAATCTGTCGTTGGAGTCAGGAAAAAAAATAGTGAAAAACCAGGCACACTTTTCAGCATGTAAACACATTGTCCTTAATTTCGACTGATACAACCAAAATTAAAATTGGGTCATCCAATTCTACTTTCTCCACTTTGACAGCATTTCAGACAGAAATATTTCTATGGAAGATTGGTACTGGAAGGAACTTCATTAATCAGTAAGTATTCAGACTGATACCAATAAAAACAATTTTTTGATGAATACCAATATTCTACATGTACGTTCAACAAAAAGCCTAAAATATCAACCTGAATGTGTAAATTTACATGTACATTGTATGCAGTTACTACTGTGTGTACATTACAATACTGTACACTTTGATGTAGAGACTTATTCATATTTTTTGTAGTAAAACTAAAAGCCCGTCCAAATAAATATTATGGGATACCATCATGGGTGAAAACATAATATTATAGGACTGTCACCATAAATTGTATACAATGTAATTTTTCTATGCAGTTTTCTTTCTTTTTTAAAGAGTCATGGACTCCGAATAATAGAACAATTCTGCTCGATCATTTGTTGTTTTTTAGAACTTGGGCATTCAACCATGAATGATGGAGAGTAATGATAAAAAAATATGTGCACACTAAAAACAAAGACAAAAAAGATGCAGTCTCCCTACTAATACCAGTTCATCATTCATTATATAGACACAAATGGGCAATTCTCAACATGATTCCGAATTCTGTCGACAAGTCAGAGAGACATTTATTATGGTTGACAATGTCGGTCTTTTCCGTTATTGTTTTGTCCGTCCTGCAGAGTCATGGACGGAGATCTTCTCCAGCCCGTTCTCTTGTCTGGATTTTAAATGTCACATTTCAGTGTCTTATATTTTTTAAATAATTGTAATAAATCTGAAATGAATTATTAAATAATATAATATTTCAAAGCATAGTTAGTGTATAAACTGACACACACCTTTCGGTGACAGTGCAGACACTTTTTTCAGTCCTGATAAACCTGGATTGTTGATGTCTCTTCTGTTGTTCTCAGTCTTGTTAGTACTTTGTAATCCCCATTTTCTCCTTCTTTTTATTTACTTCCTAAATTCCCTTTTCTAATTTTTGTGTCCGTAGTGTCCTTCTCTATGCCAGTGAAACATGGCTAGTAACTGGTGACGATATCTCTCGTCTGTCCCGAAATGACAATGCTATGGCGCGTTGGATTTGTTCAGCCAAGATCTCTGATCGAGTGCCCCTGTGTGAACTAAGAGTATGTCTAGGCATCGTCAACGCTGAGGAAGTCGTCAGATGGGGTACATGTAGACTGCGCTGGTACGGGCACATCCAGCGCATTGAGTGATGATAAATGGCCAAAGAAGATACTTGAGCTACAGGTAGAGGGCGCCCCCCCCCCCCCTGTGGTTGCCCAAAATAGCGCTGGACAGACAACATCACGGACGACATCAGGTGCATCAACTTGACCCTTATCCACGACCGGGAGGCATGGAGAAATGCCATCAGACCAGGCTGACATGACCATGATTGCGTCCAACCCTCAATCTCGGGGAACAAGAGACATTAAAGGCTTTGATGATGATGATGATGAATTTTGATGTACGCATCCCCTTTTTACTGCCTTTTTTAGTTTAATTTCAATTCAGTTCAATTCAGTTTTATTCATTTCATCACAGTTTTAAAAAACTAAAAAGTGAAAATTGTCTTCCAGGTGTGCACTAAAAAACATTTAATTTTAAAAACACAATTTACATCATGTACCTTTTCGTTCTGGTGCTTCCCCGCCCTCACCCCCATTTTAAGATTAATGTTTTTTAAAAACGTTATCCTTTTGTATAATATATTTTTGTATTTCTATATGAAATTGCCTAACACATTATAATAATAATAAAAAAAACTAATATATAACAAAAAAGGGATTCTGTACATTAGTTGGAAACAAAATTGTTAATATGTGGCATAGCCTCAATGAATGCAGCTAGCCAGTACAACTACACGTACATTGAAGCCTTCATGACACGTCATTGTTCACCAGTCTGAGTTCTACATTTCACATAAATTTTCATTGAAAAACTAAAATGTAGAGAAAAAAATTGAATGTAAACAACACAAACACTTTTTTATGATACAGATAATGAATGTTCACGATTGCAATAGTGAGAATATTTTCCTGAGTTGAAAGATGGAATGTTCCATTCCACGAGGCAAAGCCGAATTGAATGGAACATTCCATCTTTTGACGAATGAAAAAAATTTCTCCATAGCACGAATGCAAAACATTCATTGTTTGTTTTATAAATCCTAGTAGATCTTTGTCATTGATTGGAGGATAAAATTAGTGGTTCTGAGCTCAGTTGAACATACATATTACAACCCATGTAGTTGAATTGTATACAATTAATAATGATATTTTCATGAGTTGAAAGATGGAATGTTCCATTCAATGAGGCAAACCTGAGTTAAAATGGAACATTCCATCTTTCAATGAATGAAAATTTTCTCTTCATAGCAACGAATGCAAAAACATCCATTATTCGTTTTATAACATCCAAGTCCATAGATCTGTGTCATTTGGAGAAAAAAAAAACAATCAACAAAATGTACGAGATTGCATTCTGGCGTCAACTACGAGGGCATTTTGTACTGCTGTGTAAAATGCGCGTGGTGTGGTCTAGCACGCAACAGTCAAAAAGGATTGAAACAAAATGCCTGCTCAATAGTTATGCATGCTTAATGACGTAGGTCATAACAATAGTTTGATTAATTGAATGCCACATGACCAGCATTCCTCCAATCAAATGACTAGGATCTACTTGGGTGTCCTATAATCACAAATTTTCACCAGGCAATTTTTCAGCCTAAGCAATTAAGAAATCTGCTCCAGAATGCAGAGGCTCATGAGTTTGCATCCTACCCAGATAATACATTTTTTGTTTACTGCAAGAAAGCATTCAGCAAGTACACTGTTAAGTGCTAACAATCATACACATTGATGCAAGTATGGTGAAGGGGCTCAATGTTTTAAGGAGGCTGTGTAACATTTTTTCATAGGTCAAACTTAGTCCCCAGCTTTATGTAATCACGCCAGATTGCTTCGTTCTTGAATGGGCAAGGGCACCAAGGCATTTTCTCCTTGGTAAAGGGCACCTCTATGAGGAAAGTTGTAAATTTCTGCTGGAACATTTCAAGGGCACAGTTGACCGCAGCTGGTGGGATTGGGTTGTGTATTACAAAAAATGTAAAAAAAAAAAAAATTAATGAAAATATTCTTTAACCATGATGCAACTCAGCTGAGACACTGTACATTTAATGTACAATGGCAAATGTATGATTTGAAACTTTGCATGGTGGGAAAAATGAGGATTTAGGCCTAACGATCATGACATGGTGTAACCACATACCCACAAAGCATGTAGTTTTAAATTTAAAGTGGTTTTGTTATAGGCCTACTATTGTTTGATGTTTTTTACCCAAGGTACACTGATGTGTGTTAAGCACTGTATACTCAGTACTTTCCCCCCCCCCCCCGAGTCCTGTGGAAAAAATTCACATCGGGTGGGATTTGAACCCACGACCCCCCGCCATTCTAGAGCAGATCTCTTGCCAACTAGACTACCGAAATTGCCCGGTAGCTAGAGGCAGTTTCAATCCTATTAGCAGCAGGTACTGCAACAATTTTAGAATGTTCACATTTGCATCGGGGATAAAGATGCAGTTGTTACATGTACATGCATTTGTACATTCCACTCCAAAACCCAAATTTTTCATTTCAAAGTGTAGAGTCCAGAGCCCAATTTCATAGAGCTGCTTAAGCAGAAAACAGTGCTTACAAAATTTCTGCTAAGCAAAAATAAGCAGGATACCAGTCACAGATTGTACATGTAACATGCTATTTTGGCTGGTAACCTTATTCCGGTAAACATTATTTTGTTTGTGCTAAGCTACTTTTTGTACTTCAGCAGCTCTATGAAATTGGGCCCAGTACTATCCCCCACACCATTCTCCACAATCATGAAGAGTCAATGGCTGGAGCTAGCGTTTACAAACAGAATGATTTTGACATGTTATGAGGCAAAAAAAAAATGCAAACACCGATTTAAAGGGTCTGTATACGTTTGGTAATGACTCTGAAAATTTTAGGCAATAATAACTCACTTGGTAAAAAGTACAGCAGCTTTGGATAGTATAATGCATTTTGAGAAATGTTTCACTTCGAAGTACTGCAGTTATGGAAAAATACATCACTTTTTATCCCCCAAAAATTTGAATCTGAGAAGCGTTATGGCCGTAACGCTTCTCAGAATGTGTATTCCAATGATGGATACTTCTTCTGCGTGAACACAACCGCTCCCGATTTTTGGTGATATCTCAAAAACGCTGCCACCTTTTCAACTGAAATTTACACAGGTTAGTTTTATGGCATATATCTACAACTATATAGCATTAAGGCAAATGTACGGTTCCAAAAACCAAAGGTATACTTTGCCTTTAACTAGGGCCTACATGTACCTCACATCAGCAGATACACACACACAGTAACTCCTGACATTTGAAAAAAGCCCAATCCCTAATTCAACGGGGAAATTCACATTTGTCAGGTTTTCTAACTTGTCGCCAAGTCATGGGCTTGTGTGATGGAAAAACAAATTATCCTCGTCGGGGGCGCCTACATGTTTGCCTGAACCTAATGCTCCTATGAACCCTGTGACTGTCGTCAGGGTCAGTTTCCTTCCTTTTCATTGCACCAGCCAGACTTAAAATCTCCCCACTTTTTTTTTCCTTCTTGTTGTTGCTTAAATTGAAAACCTTTATAAGGCCTATTTTAACAATAGAAACACCCCATGGTCTACAGATCCTTGCAGGCCTTGTGTTATTGTGTGCAATGCTGCAGACTGTTTGAGGAGGGTTCACAATGCATTTCATCATACAACACGTACGACGAGTCTTGACTTGAATACAGTATGTTTTGGTTCACTGTGGACTGAGGCTAATCAGCCCTACATTGTACCAATTCGCCTTAAACACACACGTTTACCATCGTGGATCCAACAAGCCTGGAATTTCATCTTCGAGAGGTCAAGGCCATTTTCATTTTGCAAAGGGCACTTCCATGCATTGGAATTTTTCTTTAATGTTCTTCTCTTCTTAAATGCAGACTAAAAAGAGAGTATAAACAAAAGGAACAAAATGTCACAGAACAAGTTTCTTTAAACATTGGAAAACGATTAAAGGATTAATTCTCAGTTACCAAGACACATCTAACAGGCCTGGAATTTCATCTTTGAGAGGTCAAGGCCATTTTTATTTTACAAAGGGCACTTCCAAACTTGGAAAATCTTTAAGTCTGTGGGAAACTTTTGAAGGGGCACCAAGGCCAAGACCAGGGCGACAGAGGCCATGACCTCCATGTAATACCAGGCCTGGTCTTATTCCCCGTATTCTGTATAGGTTTGTAAGGCTGTATCCAAAATGGCAGTTGCAGCTAAGGCTATGGCTGTTACTAAGGATGCTTCAATGCTTGTTCACGTGACGATCAAGCCACAGCCGCTGATTTCGACATGGCCAAAGAATGTTACCTTGTTATATAGCAACCAGACAACATGTATTTTTGTTCTTTATTCTTTCATTTTTTTTTTTAAACATCAGGGTAGTATTTCATGATCAAGAGCTGCTTAACCATTAGACGCCTGATGACGTGTACAGTATATCCACGCAAATGCTTCCCTTGCCTGGAAACGGAAGCTGCGTAAAGATGCCATTGTGAGACGCTAGTAAGAGCTGGTCAAGTTGGTTAAATCATGCTGTGAAAGGACATGCTATTATGAACAATAAGCATGTATTGTGTATGCATGCATACACAATCCACTGTCGTTCAGTGGCGTCTTGGGGCCAAAACTAGTAATCTACATTGTACTTAGTATTATCTTTGTAAGCAGGTTTTTTTTTTTTTTTATGGCCTCACTTTCGGAGAAATTATGAGAATTTCATTTTTTTTTTTACAGTAAACACAGTATACTGTGTGTTTGTAATATGTTACACCATATGCATTAACATCTGATTTATAACAAAAATGAAGCTATGCTAATTTTCAACAGTCGACTCTCTGTATGTTTTTAGCATGGCTTCACTCATCTGGCAGCTCTACATGTACATGTACCATGGAGATATAAGGTTCTACCAACCATGGCATACATGTAGGGATGTACATGTAAATCATGATTAAAACTGTCATGTCCATGTTTTAACAACATGTGTACATGTATGTATGTGTGTAGTTGTACTGTTGTACTGTGGGGCGGGTGGGGGGGAGTGGGGGTGTTGATTTGTGAGCCAGCCAAATGTGGACAATACATGACCACTTTACTGCAGAGTGGCTTACACCCATTTCAGACTGGTGCTCCAGAGTCTCACCGAACCAAATTATTGAATTACATGTAAGTACATGAAAAGTATGACGTCTGAAACAGTCAGACGCGACTTGACCCGCCAGAAGTCAAAAGATCGACTGTTGCAGTCGATCGGCACGACTCTGGAGCATCTTGGGTTCAGACGTCAATCTTGTCATGAGCCGAACCCAATGCAAATTTATGTTAATTAAGTTCGCCTGTCTGAAACCGAAATCTAGAGTCGCTCCTAATAATCTATTTGGTTTGGCGCGACTCTGGAGCGCCAGTCTGAATCGGGCATTAATAAACCGATTGCGCTATCCAAGTCACTTGACCAGTAGTGGGTATTAAGCATCAACAAACACGACGCCTTCCATAGGAAACTGCAGTATGGTACACGATGATTGTTGCATTTGTTTATTCGATCGAGGCTTTTCTTTCTCGAAATCTGTGAAAAATCTTCTAGAGTTTGTACCAGAGACCTTCAAGTGGCTGAATAAAACCAGTAAGGACAGTTCCAGCAAGTCTTGGAAATTCTACAAGGAACATTATGTTCACGATGTGGTAGTACTAGTTGCACTACGGAATGTTTGGCCCAGATGACTGCGCGCAATCCCACACCTTTCAACACAAGAATTTCACAATTTTGAAGCTGGAATCATCCCAAAAAATAAGGCTTTCCAAAACTGTGTGATTCCTTTGTCTATTTGAAATTCTGCAAGGCTAGGTTTTCAAAAATGCTCACTTTTCCAACGTTCTTTACTTTTTTTTTACAGTGATTTACATTACAAACAAAATCACAGCCGGGTAGCCACATTGTTGTCCGACGCCGGTAGTGCATAACTCAAAATAAACCTCCTTTGTAGTACATAGAATACTGGTAGTTTATGAAACAGTAATGTGATTTAAATCAATGTCACAACCAACAACTTTAATAAAAGGGTTTAGTAACTGTGTTATTACTATCAAAAGCCGACTGTTGGTGTGACTTTGTCGGTCACAGCATGTATTTGCACGTAATTTGCCATCAGTTCAGATGACGTACATCTAGTATAGTGCCAAGATGATTTTTCCGCAAAGCGCAAATTCCGTTTTCCAAAAACTATGAATTCCATTTCAGACAAAAAAAAAATTGTTTTCTGTTCTGTTCCCTAAATCCGCGTTCTATTTTCGGAATTGGCAGTTTCTTAATACAGCACTGATCGCTGCCACCAAAACCTGTTCAGAAACATGCAACAGCCGTTTACGACATTGGCTGCACATCCCATGATTGTGTACTTTCTCCTGAGAGAAAAGTGATCGTCAGCCATTTTGTTTTCACTTGGCGACAAACCTGGATAGTTTACGGTAGTTTATGAGACCTTTGTGAGTGAATAAAAGACTAAGAGCCTCTATAGAGCAGTGGTGAGCTGTTTTACATCTGGTTGATGATTAAAAAGATTAAGTAAACTAACATGACGATCAGAGCATACGGATCGAAACGTCGAGTTGTTTAACCATCGGTTCTTTTCAGAACCATCCCAACTCATTAGAGAGATTTTCACATGGTGTTACTGCAAAACTCACTAGATTAAACTAACAAAAGCAACAACCAGAATGTGGCGTGAACATGATGAATTTTTCACCGTCTGCTGACCGAAAATAACAGCGCAGGCCAGGTCTGTTTGTTCGCTTGCACAGGGTAATGTACTTTTACGCTCTGATATCTGATGTTTTCTGGAAGTTTTATGTAGAATACGTTCTTTATTTTGTATGCCAGGTATTTGTTTATACCTTCATTTTCAATTGGTTTCGGTTTAATGAAAAAAATCCAACGATTTGGTCAATAAATTCTGATTTTTTCCCCCATCCATTTCAAATCACGTTTTCCGATTCAAGGGTCAGATTCCGTAAATTCTGCCTTTTTTCCGGGATCGCGGAAAAATAATCGGCTGTAGTAGTACCCACTACAGGTCACGTGATAACATTTGTAAACATTGGTCCCGCAATCAGTCTATTATCACTGGGTAAGCAATCACTGTGTCGATCCTTCCTTCATGGTTCTACCTACCAAGACTTGTCCAGACAAGCACAGACATGTCCTGAACTTGCCTCCAACATGTCCTTTACAACATACAGTGACATTCCCTCTATCATCTGTTTATTTCTTCTTTCACTCCGTCCAGAGAGAGCACTCAGTTCAGTGTAAATCATACTAAGATAAAAATCTTATTTTTTCCCCCTCCCCCCTAATCCAATAATGCAATTTCCACAGCAGGTTTGTTTTTTGGAATACAAATCCACTCTTTGACTTTGAGTGTAGCCTACACAGGCTAATGCTTCCTGATAATACATGGCGAATACTGTGCAGACTGAGTATTCTGGTATTTGGCAGTTGTTTTGCTTAACTGGGCAATTTGTGACACACAGTCATAATACATGTAATATAAAAACTTAATGGTAGCACTTAAAGGCTAACTAATATTATAAATACCTGAGACAGTTTATCCATTCTGATTGGCCGAGAGGGCATCACGTGGCCATGTTTAAACGGGCGATATAAACACGGTAAAAAGTGTTTAAAACTGGCTAGCTTGCGAACGAAAAATATAGCCCCTGTATCAGAATAAAGAAGTATACGTGTTTCCAGCTGTTGGGTTTCTGATTGGCCGAGAGGGCATCAAGTGCCCATGACAGCTGCAGAGACATGAAGATCGACATTCCGTTCAAGGAATTGGCCCGTAAATATGGATAGAAATTTAACGCAGAGTCAAGCTGAGAAACTGTCAGATTTGCTCCCAATTTTTGAAGGTTTTTGCATGTTTTTGACAGAAAGGCATTTATGAATGGGAATAAAGGTGTGCTGAATCGGTTTTTAACTATTGTTTAAAACCTGTGAGGGGCCTGGTGGCCAATAATTGCCCGAGCCGAAGGCGAGGGCAATTATCGGCCACCAGGCCCCTCATCGGTTTTAAACAATAGTTAAAAACCTCTTCATTACACCTTTATTCCCTTAGTAAAAAACTGCATTATGAGCTTTCGTAGCAACAACTACTTCATCAGATACTTCTACAACTACTTCATCAGTCATGACAGTAGTGTACAGTGTAGCGACTGTCCAAAACATGCTACTGGGATGAAGCAAATCTCCACATAAATAATCTCTACATAAATCTATACAAAACAACTACATGTGCATTTAACATATGCCAGGGATGAGAGTTGATGTCGGGGAAAATTCCTGAAAAAATGGCTAGTAGGTCTTTGGTCCCCCTTATTCTAGACCTACATGTATGTCAATCATCCCAGATGGATTTGCATTGTTACGCTAGGAAATTGAAATCGCACAGTAAGCACAAAATCGGCTGTTAAGCAGCTCTATGAAATTGGGCCCTGATATGTATGTAGTCAAGTACATGTACTGTAGTAGAATTCACAACGATTTGATAAAATTGTACATCTGGACACTGGGGGCTGTATTAAAAATTGTGTGGAACAGATCAAGTTCAAGGAGTCAAATATATGTACCCAAAATAAAGACGTCCACAGCTGTCATTCCACCTAAATGAACAGCATGTAGTAGGTGATCTCATGGGAGCTTTAACAAGTCCATTACAAACGTTACACTTTACAGTGCACCAACTACATGTACAAAACGTGCATTGTTCACTGCACATAATGTAGTACCCAAAAATGTTTGAACTTGCAATGTAAATTGTACATCATGTAAGCTTGCCTGGTTTCTGTGATGGAAGTATGACTACATTAGACCTTTATCATGCTGCCACCATCTTGGTCATGTTCCCTGTATCCAATAACAGTAATAGATGCTAAATATTCATTGCACAAAGAGGAACCAGACTATTTGCCCTTCCAGCCTCGGTTTGGTTACATTGGTTTGAATGGGAGAAAATCAAGATGGCCGCACCATGATAAAGGTCTATTCATCCGCATGTAATTAAATTACTATATATAGCCTATATCTTGACATTTTGTCATTTTAAGATTCAGCACTTTTTCAGATACCGTACGGTACCCCACACCCCGAATTAGAATATTTTAGAAAGAACTGTGAACAACAAACATGTACAGTACATACGCAGAGCGATTCACCCCTCCATGATTCACCAGAGACAGATTTTTCACTTACACCTAGTAGGCCTAGACAGTTAGAAGAAAAAATACACCATACATGTACCAGGGGTGTGAGTGGTCACATAAAATAACAAAGAAATAAAAACAGCGAGCAAAAATCTGAAATTTAAAAGGTTCCCATAATTTTACACAGAGCAGGTTAATAAAAAAAGCTGTAATTCAGAGTAAAAATTTCACCAAAAAGCTGAAATCAGCCTAAAGGCTGAAATATCACACCCCTGATGTGTACTATTGTAGTTTGTACTAGGCCCCTATTGTTGTGTTTTTAATTTTCGCCTTTGAGAAGGACTCTGCTAGGGTCAAAACGTTAGGCCATTTGTACGAATAAATCCTAAGTCTCAACCAAAACAAACTGTAAAATGTAGAAGTCTGTATCGCATTTTCTACATAGTTTATAAATACAGTAGGCTACTGTGTGTATTACTAAGCATTCGTGTTCTATGTATGGTAAACATTAGCTACTTAGGTACATATCTAATCAGTATGCATGATATCATACACGTCATGTGTGCAATGTGTGTGTGGCCCACATTTCAGTTTTCACATACAATTATCCAGACAGACAATTTGCCCCTGCTGTCAGTCACATGACCACCTGCGTCAGCGTGTATTGTGCACTGGGTGTTGCTCTCAAGAAAGGGGCCAAATGGGTGACACTGGGGTCAAAAAATTTGCCAGCAGTCAAGTTTGCGTACTATGTAGGCACCTGTTCTAATAACCTAATTCATATTGTTATTCATTTTCTTTATTTCCTTTTTTTTATGTTTGGTTGCTTTGAAATTGTAATTCAAAATTGTGCATAATGTTACACATCTGTGTTTACAAAAATGGCCTGTATTTTTGTTCGCCTTCCGTGAAAGCGCCCAGCGCACAGTGTAAATATTACGCACGAACAGTACATCAGTGGAGGACAAAATGATAATTTATGTTGCAAATTTCTGATGCAAAATTTTCACATACTCTGTGGCGCCGGTACACGCTGTTGAACTGAGCAAGGTGGTAAAATAAAATTTTCAAATTGAGCAACATTTAGCCTACACCGTCCGCAAAACTGACAAGCTCGCACCATATGTGATGATCCCATCTACTGTATGTACATTAATATTGTGAGTTCTTGATACTGTACATAGGGCCTGGAGGTCAAGAAAAAAAGCTCATAAATGACACAAACTTTCCTTTGTATGGCATCTAGGCCATTTACAAAACCATAGCTTGGGCTTAGGCTCTGTCAGTTATTTTGAAAACGTGTGCCTTCCTTACGGGGATTCAAACAGGCGGACGGAGCCCAAGCCGGAGCCCACGCCCAAGCCGTGATTTCGTAAATGGCCCTAGTCTTCAAGATACTGACCACCTGATATTTGAATGGGCAGGGGAAACACTTAGCCCTAAGTAGGACTCTTCCTCTGTGCTGTACACAGATACAGAGTCCTAGCTGTGAGGGCCGTTTCTGGGCGGAAAAAATTTCAGAGCTCCATAATTCAAAACTTACATTGTAAAAAGCTACTAAACTGGATTAATATTCCATGACTGCATAACATTTTTGGTGGTGGGTTTCGGACGTCATTACTCCTCATAAATCTGTCATTTTCGGAAAAATAATTCAGCTCTCAACGTTAAACATTTCTGCAAAATTTAAACACAGTTCCTCGCACACACTTACATGTAGTACGCGTGTGTTCGGGCATTACCGTACACTGACCACACAGCACTAAACATACGGACAAAATATGCGCAACCGTCTTGCGCCACGCTACTGTACATGTGCGCATATGCACGGAATGCATGTTTGAGAGAATGAACAAAACGGAAACTTTTTAACATTGAGAGCTGAATATTTCATGAAAATTACGGATGTATTATAAGGAATATCTGTTGTCAAAAACCCACCGCCAAAAAATCCGGTTCGATTAGTAGCTTCTTTGGGCCATGTCACACGAGGCAATTTACAGGCAACCAGTTCCAGGCAATCTCCAAGAAGAATTTTCACCTGATTTTCTTCAGGACTGTAAGAAAAATAACTCCTGTGCTACCAAAGTGTCCCTTTTGCACGCAGTACAGTTGCTTGCCTCCAAGTTGCCAGTAAAAATGCCCCGTGTGACAAGGCCTTTACAGGTAAGATTTGAATTCTAGAGAACTTTCTGGAATTTTTTTCCCCCCAGAAATTCCTCACGTCCAGAACGTCAGTGTAATATTTATCTGAAAGTGAAGGCCTCCAAGTGTGTGACAAGCCCCTTACAGGTAAGATTTGAATTATAGAGTTCTGAAATTTTTCCGCCCCAGAAATGGGCCCTCATTCCTCACGTCTAGGACGTCAGTGTAGTATTTATCTGAAAGTGAAGGCCTCCAGGGCTCTGGTAACACTGCACTCTAGCACTGAACAAACACGCTGTGGTCTACATGTTTTAGAAATCTGTATCGAGGTTGGGTTTTTTTTCCCTGCAGGAGTTGGAAAGCCCAAAGCGCTTTGTACAATGGTGAAGGGCTTATAAATCCAGCGCTAACGTTCATTATCCAAATGAGGGATTGACATTTTCAAGAGATGAGGCATTTAGAAAATGTTCTTGAGAAACCAGGACCCAATTTCATAGAGCTGCTTAAGCAGAAAAAAATGCTTAAAAATGTTTTGCTAAGCAAAAATAAGCAGGGCTGACACCAGTCACAAATTGCACATGGGACATCGTATTTTGGCTGGTAACCTTACTCTGGTAAGCATAATTTTGTTGTGCTTAGCCACTTTTTGTGCTTTTTAAGCAGCTCTATGAAATTGCACCCAGGGATCACGCTTAACACTAGCCCGGCGTACATTGTCCAGTAAAAACTGCTACATGTATGGGCTAGTAAACACGTCTTTTCAACTTGCCCTATGGGCTACTAAAAACTGTGCAACTTACTTGTTTTAAATATTCATATTTCTTCCTTTTTCAGATGTGAATAATACATTTAAGAAATGTGTTAATTTATTTTTGAGTGTGTGAATGTAACTTCATTTGACCGTTATGAAGTGGTTGTGATGGCTACCATTAGTATCAGGAAGATACATGTATATTTATAACCCTACATGTTTAAAATTTGGGCAACAAAAACTTCCTGGGGGGCAAGTAAAATGCACAGTTTACTAGCCCCTTGGGCTACTTTACAAACAGCTTAAGCACAAGGCCTGGAAACAACTTCTTTTTACAGCAATTACAGCATTGGTTCTTGTTTGTTTTACAGGTCTGAAATTTGATTCCGGAAATGGAATTTGCACAAGATCCATACCATGCATTAAAAAAGTGACAAATTGCAAAGTTAAAACTTACGGCTTATTGAACAGGTACATGTATCTATTAGCATTAGAATGACGGCTTTTGTTGTTTCCTTATTTGAGTTTTTTTTGTTTTTTTTTCTCTCTAACACAATGGGAGACTTTTGAGGGATGGCTAGGACCAATTTCGATCAAGGACCACAGTTAACCAAATGACATCAGCAACCATCACAGCGCGCTGAATTTGAAGCAATGCAGTACACAACACGCAAAACCTGGCACAGTTAAAAGTAAACAGCGCCCATGTTGGCAACTTGATTTCTCATTTAGCTGTACTCGCTTTCCCAAGATGCGTTGCAGTATATTTTTAAGATGGCGCTATTATGGGTTATTGCCTTCGTTGCCTCCATGAAGTTATCAGACCTGTGTGTTCACCATTATCTAGTTTGCCTGCTGCCACTAGGCACCTTAAAGCCCCAGCTCAGCATTGGTAAACTGACTGTAAATGCTTCCATTCTTTGCACAAATCAGGATATTTGTAATAAAACCAACCTGTGAAAATGTCAGCTCATTTCGTTGTTTCATTTGCGAGAAAACAGTAAAAATGCACTCAATACGCATTCCATAGGCAGAGTTTTCGTCTCACTGAGACGACAACTAATTCTGGATCTTATTTCATTTATTACTTAAAAACGATAACACTTCAGGCAGAAATATTTCAAGGAAAGTTTTCTACCATCATTAAATGTGAACATTAAATTTATGTTTTTCTTCTTGCCAATGTTGAGCTAGGGCTTTAAGGGGGCTGTGTCATCACGATTATAGCAGTAAATTGAATAACCCAGTTACTATGCTCGTGTGCGCGCCGGCAGTCACATCAGAAGTTGACAAAGACCGCACCCTTTCTGATTTGACCGCAAACGCGCGCGCGTGTGCAGTATCTGGGTGAAAGTTGATCTTTCCATGCACAGCCACAGGCCTGCAGAATCATGACGACATAGCCCCTTTAAAGTCTCCTGCAGGTGGCATTATACCGCATAATCCGAAAGGAGGTTTTTCTTGAAACTAATCGTCTTATTCTTTACCTTATCTTTCTTGGCCAGAGTCTGGTTGATCTTCTGTTTACGTTGTTTTTGTTTCTCGATGAATTCCTCGACGAGATCTTCACATGTCAGAAGATTCTCTCTCGGCTCCCATGTGTCTTCCTCTGGTCCATAGCCTTGCCAACGAACTCGGTAGAGAGGCTTCCCCTAAAATACAAAAAGAAAAAAACTAAGTAAAGAAGACTTTATCCCGCAGGGACAGAAAGTCCAGAATACTGTATTTTCCTGCGTACAAGAAGCGTCTTATCTGACTTTCAAAGGTTACTAAAATTTCACTCCGTCTTATCTATCGATGCGCCTTATCTGGTGTAGCTTGGGATTAAAGTGAAGATCACCGTCTAAAAACTTGCATTTATTCTGTAAAATAATCCTTTCGTTCGTCCAGGGTATTCCTCTGTGTTATCATTTTTTTTTTAAATAAAACCTACAAGTTGTAGTAGTTTCTAGTACTAAACAAGCTAAAGACCAAAGTTTGTGAGGAACTGTGCATCGTTGACCTTACTGCTCTCCGAGGCGCAAACCAGCTATGACCTACAATGTATGCTGTACACGGCTTTAGCGTGCACACCAGTGACATTTCTGGGAATAACGCTTTTATCTAGAGCATATGTGCAGATAAATAGTCTTAGTTGTCAAGTCGTTTACAAGCATTATTGTCAAAAAATTAGTTGCGGCTTACATTATTGATTTTCAAGCCGACAAAAACATCCGCTGCTTGTATTCCAGGCCCCTTATCCAGCGACACGTGTAAAGCATAGCTTTGAAAATGCAGTTTTTGACAAAACCACCACCGGCTAATTTGTCTGACTCGACCGCAAATTTAGATTTCAAGACATCACTTGCCTGTGTGAACTAATTAGTGTGAACATTATTGACAATGTGTATGTACTTTATGTGTGTTGTTTACTTGCTCAAACCAGTGGTCTTGTTCCCGTTTTGATGTTATTTTGATTTCACAGGTTGTTTGGAGTTGAAATTGAAACTATCATAGAGCAAGTTCGAGTGCCCACAATGGTTAACTAAAGGTCAACCATATTGACCCGAACCCAGGCTGGTCCACCATTGGTTGACTGCTGTGGTAAACCATTTGGAACTAGCCTCAGGACCTTGGATTCTTCCCTGGTCCCGGTAGCCTTGTTTCATGCCAACCTGTGTGACGGGCAGAAGGGAACCAGTGACGCTATTGCCAAATGGCGGAAAGTAATGGAAGTGCACCGATCACTGCCAACAAAGAATTGCGAGTAATAAAAATAGACTACCTAAAAACACTCACGGATCGTTCAAGTGTGTATGTCACTACGCATACATGCGTTGCAAGTCAGTGGTCAACCACGGGTCGACCAAATGTGGGCACTCGAACTTACTCATAGGCTGCTCGTCAATTGGTTTTGTTATGAGTGTTCAACTCGAGTCAGAAGGGTCACCAGGGACCAATTTCATAGAGCTGCTTTAAAGCAGAAAATAGAAAATAGTGCGTCGGAGGGTTAAAAAGATTCTGCTAAGCAAAAATAAGCAGGATACCAGTCACAGATTGTACATATGACATGATAGTTTGGCTGGTAACCTTAGTCTAGTTGCGCTTAAGCAGCTCTATGAAATTATGCCCAGGGCTAAAATTTCATGGCGCCGCTTACCATGGAATTCTGCCCTTATTGGGCCTAGATACATGTAGAACAGGCCTCGATCTTAAGAAAAACGGGGGCAGGCCTTTGCTGGCCAAATCAGAGAAATTGTAAAAGGGCATGCTGGCCAGGTTGGTAGTGACAGTGCAATTTTTCTGAAGGGCATGCTGGCCAACTCGACAGGGCAGGAGGCCAATGGCCTTGGTGGCCTCGGTTAACATCAAGGCCTGATAGAATCAAGTACATGCTAGTACTTTAAAGGGTGGTGTTAGCACATAATTCTGCATGGTATTGCGGTAAGCAATGCCGTGACATTGGGCCCAGGTCTCAACTGAACACAGTGTTAAAAAATAAACTCCTTGGATTTAAATTTAACTTTACATTGTGAGTACAGGAGGTAGGTTTGTGTTCAGGGGAGCCACACTAAACAGAGAGAAATCCATGCACAGAGCCTCATTATAACCCCAACCTTCTTTTAAGTCCTCCATAATCCTCCGGAGGATTTGGAGGATTTGGGTTGATTGAGGCACATTCGCAAACCACCAATTGGAAGATTATGAAGGATTGAGGACACATCCTTCAATGAGATCCTGGAGGATTGTGGTGGATTTCGGAGGAGAATAAATAATTAGGAAAATTTATTCCTGTATGTGTAATGGTATGCTGGGTAGTCTTGCAAATTGTACATTTTTTATATATACAAATGATTCTTTATGCACTAACTCATTTTGGAGGATTTTGAAGGATGGAGGCAGTGAGTTTCATGCACAACCCATTTTGGAGGATTATGAAGGATTGAGGAAGGTCCTTAGTAATTAAAGCTACGGAGTTAGGGTTAATAAAATGTAAACCCACAACTTGTTTCTTTAAATCAAAGATTTGAAGGTCATGGCTTTTATGGATTGTTGAAAAATGGTCCAACATTGTGCCCCTGGGGTTGTTGACTTTCAACCTGGAGCATTTTGGGTACACTGGCCCTCTAAATTTGGCTCTATTTTGCTACAAAGTGTAGGCTCATTTCTCCAAGATGGAGTCTATACAATCTACTCGTTCAGGGGTGTTTTTATTTTGGATCAACCTGCCAAAAATTCTCAACGGCTAACCTACTAAAAATCGAAAAGAAAGTTCAGTTGTCAGAAAATACATTTGATTTGTTTTCTAGAAGCTGAGTGACTTTTAAATATTTTTTTTAAATATTTTTGAATATATAGTATTTAGCGTCAGTTGCTATGGGAGCCTATTTAGTGGGGTGCACCCTTCAGATGTCAGCCATTTGGGCACTTTATTTTTTTTGTTTTTAATTCAGAGCTTCTACATGTATGAATCATGGAGGAAGGGTGGTATGTTTGATCCATGTTTAGAGTACAGTTCAGTTTTAGGCCAAATCTGGCAGAGATCAAAGACATTAGTAGGCCCCACCGGTTGTTGTTTGCATGTTTACTGTATTGGAATGCATAAACTATTCATTCACTTTGCCTATTGACTAAGTACAATACTTGTACAGGATGTGTACTGCATACAAAATGTACTCTATGTAAATTACTAAAAAAAACATAAAGCATGGACATAAAGTATGTGTGTACAAGCTCTTCATGTACTGTACAGTACAATAGTATACATGGGTTGTGCAGGTAGTATAATGGGGTCACAGGTGTGCTAATTGGTTCCTTTGTCCTGTGCACATATACAGCACACAGTGCACTGTTCAGTGTATGTAAACAGACCCATCCAGCTCAAGGTTGGCCCCTATCAATGATCAATACACATTCTATATTCTACATGCTGTGTTTATTGTGTGGGTACTTTTGGACATTGTTCATAATTGCTCATAAAATGTCCCAGTGGGTAGAACTCTGGTAATAAATGTTCCCAGTAAATGAAGAAAATGTACATGACTATGGACTTTTTATGTACATGTACGTTAACATATACCAGAACAGTGTCATCTAATTTTGCATCATAATTTTTCCACAGTGTACACATACACATAACGTACATGTGTATGTCGTTTCTCCATCAATAACAAATCAAGAAAACCTGACTCTCCCCTTCCTCCTTCCCTTAAAATTCAATTGTGGACATTTTTTTTTATAAACAGCTGGGATTGTATAAAACTGTCAAGTCTAAGTTCATTCCCAAACCCCCCCAAAAATATGAATAAAATAAGGTACTCAAATTTCAAACTATGAATATTCATTCATTTATATCTTATAATATTCCTACATTATAAAATTCATTCACTCTTTGTGAGAGGCAATTTGATTAGGCCAAATAACCAATCTATGTGTTACATATTACACTGACAAAAAAAATAGGGTAGGTACATGTAGGAATATAAATACATTTTATTTGGGGTAATATTTTGTTGCTCCAAAAATTAGGGTCGGCAGGAACGTTGAAAACATTTTTGCCCTTGCACGTTAATTTCGAGATTGGGCAGCGCATTCTACATATTTGCGTCTCCTGGCACTGGCCGTATGTGTGTAATCGAAGGTATAACCAGGTGACAGACGGCGCAATTTCGAGAAGAGTAGCGCAATCACCAAACATCACTCCACACAGAGGACACTTCTGCAGCGCTAACTAAATGCAATCTCAAGATTGGGCAGCACAATCTAGCTAGCCGTACATGTGTAATCAAAGGTCTGCCGCATGCTGCATTGAGTGCTTGCACGGTCGACTGGTCGCGGTCGTGATTTTTACAGCAATATATCAACGTTGTGAAAAATGTTCTTAAAATGTTAAAAAAACTTTTGCAAAATGGGAAAATATAGTTATAAAAACTTAAACTTTGTGGATATTTTTTACAAATATAGGGAGTGGGATCAGGTTTATTTCATCTTATTTTATCTGCAGAAGTCATAAAACATTATAGGGTCAGCGTGATTTTCTATGTAGGGTCAGGAAACCGGAAACACAAGTATTTGTTTATTTGGCCTTATTGATATGAACTAAATAAATGTTCCTTTGTTGAAAGAAAAGTAACTTTTTTTTCCTTTTCCATTTTTTTTTTTTTTTTGGGGGGGGAAGAGAAATTCAGTAATCACACTCTTTTTTTTCAATTTATAAACACCATCCGACCAAATTGTGGAAAATTTCATCAAATTCAAAATTCAGTTTCGTGAAAATTTGACTTGTAAATTTGTCTCACAATGTCAGGGACTTTGTGCTCATTCAATATTCATACCAGGCTTACTTTTACAGCGGCAACTGAAATAGTTAATGGTGATCTGTGGTGTCTTCAGAATAAATTATTTTTTCCTCTATGCTGTAAATGTCAGTGTTAGTAATTACAAAGATTAAAATGTTTCTCCGAGAGATTGGTAGACCCTACTAGTAAAACTTCAGAATTAGTCAGTGATTTAGTATGACTTTATAAAATATTTTACAAACTAATCCTGTCCTTTTTTCTTTAAGACATAGGCCTAACCTCAACCTTTCTGGGAGTTTTTGCTAGAAACCATATCCAATCTACCAAAATCAATCAATTGTTGGACAGTCAGTCAATATGCAATACTAAATCCTTTCAACATGTTCTGTATGGGGTGAAAGACCAACTCCATCAAAATCAACCAGTGGTTCAACAGGGCTGAAAGACCAACTCCATCAAAATCAACCAGTGGTTCAACAGAGCTGAAAGACCAACTCAATCAAAATCAACCAGGATTTCATATATGCTGAAAGACCAACTCCATCAAAATCAACCAAATGTTTCAATCTGGCGGTGTACTGGATCAATCAAAATCAAGCAAAACCAGCCGATTGATCTTGATGGATTTGATACTATTATGGCAAAAAAAAAGTACATGTGTATGTGTATCATAAACTCAAGACCAAAAACATTGGTGAGCTTTTTTCAGGTGGTTTCAGAAATGCTGTACCAACAATGTATGGAGTGTCGTGGCCAAGCGGTTAAATTAAGATCACCGGACTCAAGTTCTGGTGTTGTTGGCAGCAGTGTGTGGGTTCGAATCCCGGTCGCGGCACTTGTGTCCTTGAGCAAGATACTTACCATAGTTGCTTTGTCCTTCGGATGGGACATTAAGCCGTAGGTCCCGTGTACTAGGATAGGTAGTATTTGCTTGAAATTTTAGTTACTTGGATTTTTATTTGTATACAGCACATTGAGTGTCAAATTGATGGATTTTGCTCTATATTAAGATTTATTATTATTTTTATATAGTTAGTTAGTACTGCAACTAGTACTTATTAGTAGTAGTACTAGGACTAGGAGTACCACAACCATTTTGGTCAAGTGGAAGTAGGCCTAGGCCAAATCTTGCGGCCGTTTGTGGCCTCTTGGCATTTTGGTACAACAAGCCAAAAACAACATGGCTAAATTAAAAGAACAATACAAAGGAATAGGTATTTTTCTTATTATTTTTTCCAGCAGGTTTTTTCCAGGAAAAGATGGTCAAAAATCAAACAATAGGCCTAATTACTATATTAGTAAATGTTTGGGCAATAGGTTTGGTGACCGATGGAATATTAATTTATAATTATGAGAAAGACTCTGGTCTCCGACTCTGCTTCTTGCTGCTGTCTAAATTTGTCGAGCCATTTATTATTAACCATTTGTTTGCAGAAATGAGTGGTCTTTAAAAAGTGATGAAGTCTTCCTCAGTTGACAAAGCCCATAATGATCACTTGTTCTTTCACCATGCATAATAAACAGAATACTTCCTTTCTACCATACCACCACTGCGCGCCTACTCAGCTCAGCTTTAACATGAATGAACGAAAACTCATGCAGTAAAGCCCCGTTCAGATTTTTTTTCCCACTAAGAAAAAGTAAGGCCGGCCGGTGTTTGGAATTTGTTTTCTTATCAACAAATATGCATTTTAAAAAGACGTGCCATGAATACTTGCCTCATGTTTTGTCACACCTAAAATCCTCTCCACCTCGTATATGTCCTCGTGCTCCGAAAAGCTGAATCCTTCCTCGACATTTTCGTCGATTTCTGGCGAATTCTCGTCGCCAGCATTCTCCACGGCTGCCATTTTGCCACCATGGACGCACCCTGGCCTTGCGTCTGGTACCTGACCTTGAAGCGCTGCTGGCCACTTCGAAAAACAGCGCACGTAGTCTGGCGCCGCAAAGCTGTAAAATGGTGTTTACATATTTTTTTCGTGTGAACGAACTTTACACTGTGAATAGAATTAACAAAAGCGCCCTCAAGCAAAATCTTGTTTTGTAAACACATATCATGAAACATAACACTATAGTGACACTACCTCCATGGTAAAACTCAGATTGTGAACCAAACTTTATCAACTACTAGTACCAGTGAGTCTCTCGGTGTTTTTATCAAAAGAAAATGTTTAAAATGAAGCGTATTATCACTAAATCAGTCTCACACAGCCAACAAATACATAAGCAGCCAGGTTTATTGTTGTGTCGACAAGTGCATGGACATGATAGACGAGGAACATTTACGACTACCACCAGGCCAAAATTTGATCTGAAGATAAACACTGGGCTAGGAACAGCATCCTTCCACACAACGTCTTTGCAGTTGGCATATCAACTTAAGAATAACTTGAAAGACTGTTACCAAGTGCTGAATGTTGATCCGGGGAACAACATGTCCGATATCAAAGAGGCCTTCTTGAGGCTAGCCAAGGAATATCATCCCGATAGTAAATCCAAGACGGCAGATGTGCAGAAGTTCAACCAAGTCAAAGATGCCTATGAAGCGATCCGTGCTGACCTTCAGGCGAGATACTCGTTGGAGGAGAACAGGGAGCATTTGGAGTTTGACATTAGTCACACAGCCCCACAGCATCGACAGTATTTAGAGTTTGAAGGCATCGGATCAGGCACCCCATCCCAGCGACAGAACCACTACCAGAAGTTCCGCGTAGAACGAGCAATGAACTCCGTTTCCGAGCGTCGGATTGAGAAAATTATGTTGGACAGAGAAACCTCTGCACTGGTCAATTTAGACAAGAAGGCAGCCAAGCAGGTTAAGACAACTAACGTTATCGACAGGCTCGTTGAGGACCTCATCAAAGATGCAATCAACAAAGGAGAGTTTGACAATCTCAAATACGCTGGGAAACCGCTCCCGGACAAGACCATCTCCTGCCCCTACTGGGACGTCAGCGAGTATAACTTGAACCAAGTCCTGGTGAATAACGGCTACGCCCCAGAGTGGATCCAGGCAGAGCGAGAAATCAGAGGGACGCTCCAGGATCTGAAAGCAGACCTCCTGAAGGCCAGACTCAAGCTAGGACCCGAACCCCTGAACGACTTCAACAGGGACAAATGGCAACATCTTCAGGAGAGCTTTGCAGACAGTATTCAGAAGCTGAATAAGAAGGTCGAGAGGCGAAATCTGCTTGTTCCGTTGATGCGTCTGCAGATGGTGAACTTCCGTCCCAAGAAAGAAATTGACAAAGTTCTGAAGGAATATGAGGATAGAACTCGGAGTGAGCTCAACAACCGTACAATTAGTGAGCCTTCCGTACATCAAGGAAAGGGTTACAAAACAAGTTTTCTCAGTAAAATTGGGGATAAGATTTTTCAGAAAATGTTCTTCTCTGATAAAGGGAGGATGGAAAATTGATATAATATAATTTTTTTAATAAGTTCAGGTTATTGTATTTCATGAAAACTAGGGAAAGGGACTGAAAGATATTCTTCCCAATAGAGGGTATGCACAGCCGTCTGCCTACAGTAAACAGCCACTTTGACCTCATTGAGGGCGCTGTTGTACATAACTCTATGGGACTCATGACGTCAGACCCATAAGGTCTATTTAAAGGTACATTACATCATTTGTTTTAAAGGGTGTGAATAACATTGGTAAAAATTATGCAAATGTAAATGTTCACAGATTTGCACGCAACTTACGTTGGTGGTCATGGTAGGAAAACTTCCCTTGAAATATTTCATATGCGTAGCCTACTGTTGGGTCACATAAAGACTGGATGCTGCTTTTTGACCAAAAAAAAAATTACCGTCGCTGTACACCTGCTTTAACATGTTTAAAGAGTCATTTCTTTATGGCTGTAGATTTGAATAATGACACTATGCAATCAACCAGCCAACACAGAGATTTAATTTGTGTGTGGCATTCATTCATTTGACATTCATGTTTTGTATTGTTCACCCCAAACAAAAGCTGATGAGTGTTCCCACCTACCGCATGTTGACGTGTACCGCTTTGGGCAACTGGGGCGGTCTAGTAACTAAATGATTTTAAGAGGAAAGGGGGTGCTATAAATCCTCCCAACAAATAAGTATATTGTAATTTATTTTTGAAAAAATGAAATTCACTGTTGCAAACTGCTTACCAACCAAAAGGACCTGTTGTTGGCCTATAATAATGAAAAACATTTTTAATGGCCTCACGTTTCGACCCAAGCAGAGTCTTTCTCAAAAGGCTTTTGAGAAAGACTCTGCTTGTGTCGAAACATGAGGCCATTAGCAATTTTTTGTTAGTTATTGGTATCATATTATTTAATGTCTATCAGTGTGTGATTTTGCATTAAAATATTTTCTGATGATTCTAACATACATACATTATTTGACTCTAAGCTTGTATTGTAATTGTTGTTCGCTTCGGAGGTGAGAGTCATTGCTGACAAAAAGGTCTGAAACTAGAATCAAAATTTCAGGAGGTATGTTGAAATAGTGGCATTTCAACCTTTGGTTACCCCTGGGGTTGTAAATTTCAAATCATTCTCGGAATCTCTGGGAACAGTCCTCAGAACTATAGGTAAGTAGATCAAAGCATTAGGCCCAATTTCAAAATAGTGCTTACAAACTTTCTGCTAAGTAAAAAATTAATATGCAGGATACCAGTCACAGATGGTACATGTGACATACTATTTTGGCTGGTAATCTTATTCTGGTAAGAGTCATTTTGTTTGTGCTTAAGCAGCTCAATGAAATTGGACCCTAGTTCTAGCTTTATGATCGCAGAGAATGATTTCTTCAAATGTAAAGACAACTACATGTATTTTTTTTTTCACCAAGCAGACATAATAAAAAAAATGAGTCAGAGTAAAGTCTGAAATTTCTCATCCTTGTTGTTTGTTCATTTGTTTAAATGTTTGTTTAGTACTTCTTGGGTAATTGCAAAGCCTGTTTCCAAGACTATTGGAGTTTTGGTTTTATTTCAAATATTTTATTTTGAAAGAAATTGAAGCATATTTACTTTTGTTTTTCATTTGAAAGACAACTTTCCTAATGATAAGATCAGATTTATTGATTTATTATTATATATACACAATTTTTTAAAATTATTATTAACGATGGTTTACACAAACAAGCCATTATTACATGAACAATGTGGTGTAAATAATTATCCTGACCCTTAGATGATTTCTAGTCCCGCCCCTTCCATACAATTACTTATTTCGTGAATGGTGCCACTATATACCGCCCTCTAGTGGTTGGAATGAAATTATTTCTCATCAGAAAAACATGGCGGACCCCAGCGAGGAACAGTTTGACGGCATGCTGATGGCAATGGCCCAGCAGCATGAGGGAGGTGTACAACAGGTTAGTGGCTAGTGGTCAGTAATTGTAAAATAATTACAAGAATATGAAGTCTATCTCGATCGATCTGCCTATAATCAATGACGATAGTCAAAATAGCTAGCCCCCAAAATAGTGCCAGTAGTACGGTCCTTGTTCTGTTGAGTGTTGGTATGGTACGTAGGGATAACGTCGTTAGGCATAGGCTCCTACCAAGGCCTAGACTAGAGGGGTGTAGTACAAGTTACAGTTTTCAAATATTTTTTTTGACATCAGGTTTGATGGCATTTTGAAGAATGGCTTTGCCGACTACTCTTTAAGCTCAAAATTAGGTCTGTCGAGTTCTGCAGTGCAGAGAAACAAGTAATTTTGTGACGGTAAAAAAGAATAAACAAAAGACACTTTACACTCAGTGAGTTACATGTGTTATCATTGGACCAAATTGTGATCATAATGCACTATACTTGCTGTGTCGAATTTGACGAAAAATGCTTAAAACTCTAGAATTTTTAACAGTTTTGGACGTTATTCTCATGTTATGTGTCAAGAACGGAAAGTACTGAAAGTATGAAAATAAATGTATTTTTTAATTTTTAATCATTTTGTTTGAGGAAAGCGTTCGTCATATAAATATAGGCCAAATTTTTGTCAAAGTTTCCATTAACAACATGTGACTTCCAAATGAAGAGCGCCCTCTAGCATTTATGCACAACCCTATCCTTGGCTGGCCCTACGAGCCCTCTTACCTATCTACAGTGTGACGTCAACTTTCGAATTGAGACTTACATTTTTTTGCGAAAATTTTTCCCTCGATCACTCAGCTTGGTCATTTGGCGAGAGTCTGGAGTACATTAGAATTACGATGCGATAACTTCGTTTGGTGGAATCTTATAAAAAAACTCAGAGCTGATACAGACGCGTTTGCACTGTACAGCTCAGAATAATAGGGCGCCTTAAGCTCAGAATTCAGTGGTAAGTCATAGCGGTAAGTCATAGCGCTGTACAGCGCCTATGCGCAAACAGTAAACATCATGGCTTCAACGATGTTTGAATGTGTCTATATCACTATCACAGTATCAGCTCTGAAATGTGGAATAGTTTCATAAAAAGTTGTAAGTAGTGACAAAGCTGGCAGACTAGTGAAATGCCAAGTTAACTGGCCGTGCTGGTTAGTCATGGAAACCACCAACATAGGCCTGGATAGCTCAGTTGGTAGAGCGGTACGTTAAGCCGGTGGTCGCGGGTTCAAATCCCGCTCCAGTCAATTTTTCTTTGTTCACTCAAAATAAAAAAAAAATCATGGCAAAGTCTGATAGTAGTTCTAGTAGTAGTTGGTAATATGGAAAGTTATTAACTCAAATGTCAAGTTTTGTTTCCCTCACTCCTGTCAGCTTTGGCAGTATTCCGCTTTCAGCCTTCTATTGACTGGGGTGGCAAAAAGGGTTAGGTGCCGACCTGATCCCCAAAAATGTAACAGTTGTTCTTTTTTTTTTCTTCTTCAGATGATCAACACATTTTTCTCATTTTTGAGAAGGAAGACTGACTTTTACCACGGTGCACAAAAGGGACAAGCAGAAAAGGTATTTGAGAAAAAAATGGGTTTGAAAAAGTATTAAATGCGTCTCGTTTATAAATGAAAAATGCATATAAAATCAGAAAAAATATATCAAAATCCATAAGTAAATGATTTTCTTAGAAAACAACTTTTTTTTTCTTCTTTTTTTTTTAAACTCAATTCGCCCATCATCAAGGTGTGGGCTACTTTTTGAAGGGATAGAAACCTGCCCCAATGGGCAGAAACAAGACATGGCGAGATATAAACGCAAGTCTCTTCACATCAAAGCTAAGAACAGGAAGAGATAAATGAATCCGTTGCGAGACAAACATAACTGCCTCTTCCCCTATTTGAAGCAACTATAGTTAAGTGTCTTGCTCAAGGACACAAGTGTCATGACCAGGATTCGAACCCACATCCTGATGACTTAGCCATCAGAACTTGAGTCCGGTGCACTAAACCGCTCGGCCACGAGGCGCTACAAATCAATTTTGCCGATCAATTACTGTGGAGCCCACTCCTGATCAGCAAAGTCCATTCACCATGAGCTCCAAAATATGCAATTTAAAAAAAAATAAAATCCATAAAAACTGCACTTATGACTTTATAGTCCTGAGACAGCAATGTGTCTACTTTATGTCCTTCCTGTCTCCTTCCAGCTTGTCATTGACGCATTTAAGAAACACAACAAGCTAGCCGTGGAGGAGAAACGCAAGAGAGACGAGGAGTCACAGGCAGCCAAGAAGGCCAAGGAGGAACGGGAGGCAAAGAGGAAAGCCGAGGAGGAGGCCAAGAGGAAAGTTCAAGATGAGGAGCCGAAGATAAGAGAGATCACAGACGAGGAAGCGACAAGACTACAGGCAGAGATGGAGAAGGTAGACCTTCAGTGCGAAGAACCTCTCCAAATCAAAAGATGCAGAGCTCGGTCAAGATCTACTTGATTTCTTGACCCAATTCACCCTGATGTCATCACATAGAGTTATATACATGTATGAGAACTAGAGGGCACACAAAACAATGTGACACGGCCCGACAAGGAGCATTTTTGACCATTGTGAAAACGGCGCGGACCATTCATTTACACTGGTTACTCATCCGTTCACATGGCAAACATTTTCTAAGTGGACATTCGTATGCAATTGACCCATAGGGATTTTCGCCCAGTGGTGGGTCAGCGGAGTTCCATGTGTGACATCGCAAGTGCTCCCTCTTGTTCTTATATACAACTCTATGTGTCATCATCACAGTAATTATGGTTGTGAGAATTCAGCTTTTAAGCTAAATTCTGTTTTTTGCGTTTATATTTTTACTCTGAATTTCAGCTTTTTTGTACACCTGCTCTGTACACAACTATAGGAACTTTTTCAATTTCAGCTTTTTGCTCGCTGTTTTCAGCTTTTTTCCTAATGTGGCCACTCACACCCCCAAGTAATCTTGGTTGTGGCAATTTGGGAGTTAATGTCCCTGTGTGTTATTTTTGAAAATTTGTTGTTGTTAGTCACCCATCACAAGGCACAAGGCCATTCTAGGTGAAGGAAAAGAGAACAAAAATTAGGGCAGAGGAAAACTGTTTACATTCTGCTCATGAATTGCGAAAGATTATAGCCCACAGGGAAAAAGGGATACATGCAAAGAGTTCCACAGTGAAGCAGTGCATGGGAAAAAACTTGTAGAGTACATCTTAGAATTACATTTCGGAACCGTTACAGTGTAAGGATGGGAGAGGACAGAAAAGTGTGTAGTGCGTCCAAACGGACGGTCGACAGGGACAACCAGTGATAGACCTTTGGAACACGGTTATATTTTATATTTTATTAATCTCATCCAACAGCAGAATAACCGCCAATTACAGGGAGATGTTAAAAAGGCAATAAAAAGCACTCCATACAAATACATTCAACGTAAAGGGTGCAACGGGAGAAACTGGCCAGCGGTCGTTTCACTGGTTCACAATCAAGTGTTACTCGAAAAATATTCGAAAAACTTATTTTGTGTATGTCCCAGTAATTAGTAGGAAGTTAATGTTCTGTAAACACACCCATATGACATATTCTGTTTACAGGAGAACCAAGAGGGTGTAGGAGAATCAAATGGAACAGCCATGGACAGTGGTGCCACTGCTGCAGATGGAGACAAGTCGGCCAAGAAGGTAAAAGTGCTTCTTCTGTTCATCCTCCCCAAATAATTTGTTCAATCTGTGAACACATTGTGAATCTTACTTCATTACGTCTTTTTTCACGTTAATCCCCTCAGGAAGATGAAGAGGAAGAAGACGAAGCGGATAAGAATAAGCTGAAACCCAACGACGGCAACGGAGGAGATTATCCCAACTATAGATTCACCCAGACACTTGGAGAGCTCGAGGCAAGTGCTGTCGATTATCAGTTGTCAATTTTATCAGTTTCAATACTAACCCTCCTACTTCAGGCAACATTTGCCAGTGAGTTTTACCAACCAATCAAAACCATTGAACTGCACGGGTTGTGTACAGTGCCACAGAATAATCTGTATACTGTGTTTAGTCATTCACCACATGATTGCAGACTGGCATCGCACATCTTTCATTCAAAACCACAGTGAATGATATTGAATGGTCAGACAGTAGGAGGGTTGACTGTGTACTGTGTAGATGCATTCACCACATGATATCATATTTTAGGCTGGCATTGTTTATCAATCAAAACCACAGTGGATGATACTGAATGGTCAGACAGTAGGAGGGTTGACTGTGTACTGTGTAGATGCATTCATCACATGATATATTTTAGGCTGGCATTGTTTATCTATCAATCAAAACCACAGTGGATAGGAAATGGTCAGACAGTAGGAAGGTTTAACTTTAAGTTTGAATACTAGTCTTAATTTTTCATTTCTCACGTACCGTTTCTTGGAGTGTCTTGAAATCTAATTCCAGAGGAGTCTGACTGGTGGGAAAAAACCAGTTAATATTCATGACACAATGAAGTTTTCACTTCGCCCTTTTGTTGTTCACTGCTCAGATTCACATTCCATTCGATGTACCGTTCCCGCTCAAGGGAAAGGACATGACTGTCGTGATTGACAGGAAGAGGCTGAAGGTTGGGATCAAAGGTCGCACCCCGGTCATCGACGGTGAGACCTTCGCCGAGATGAAAGTCGAGGAGAGTAATTGGGTCATTGAGGACAAGAAGAGAGTAGTGCTCTTCGTCGAAAAGGTATGCAACCACGTTTCAGGCCTGAATGTAAAAATGTACCAGAAATTTTGAAGGTAAAATACAGGATTGGTAAAGCTGATTAGTGCAGTGTTCTTACTTTGTGTGATTCAGTGTATACATAAAACACACCGGTGAAAACTTGGGCTCAATCTGACATCGGAGTCAGGAGAAAGACTGCACTCTTTTCAGCATGTAAACACATTGTCCTTAATTTGGATTGTTACAATCAAAAGATATATGGGGGTCTTCAAATGATATTTTTAACAACATTGACTGTAGTTCAGACAGAAATATTTCTATGGAAGATTAGTACTGGTATGGACTTCATAATCAGTAAGCTTTCAGACTGATATTAATTAAACAAATTGTGTTGATGAACACCAGTCTTGTATTCTACCTTTAAATAAGTGTTTACTTTACAACATTTCTCCCAAACACAAAGAAGGTGCTTCATGAATATGCATAAGGTTACAGAATTTATCTTCCAGTACGCGCCAATCCGCCAAACAGATTGCTCAATTGGAGTGTGATAATAAACCATATCATACTCCCAGTAGTCTATACTGCACTCTGCGTATTTTGAGTATCATGCGTCACGCTCTGTATACGGACAGTGCAAAATGACGTTCTAAACTTTGCGCGTTGCACGTTTTGCTCTTCATGAAATAACGCTCAAAGTTGTATTATCTTCCTTAACTTATAGTGTTTTCTCTGTTCAGATCAACAAAATGGAGTGGTGGAATCGAATCGTTCTTACCGATCCCGAAATCAACACAAAGAAAGTCAACCCAGAAAACTCAAAGGTACTTTTGCAAATATATTTTAAGCCGCTTTATAGTATCAGAAACTGCTATTATTTACCACACACACAAATCCTTTTGTCCTGTGTCATCCATTATTTTGTTATGTACTTACTGCCGTGATACTTCAAAATTTAATATTGGATAGGCCCGTCCAATATTGGTAATTAGTGGATGCTCCGCAGCATCGTTTTCAAAGTAGTCGTTCCCTGCTGCTTTGTTTCGTTCAAACGAGGCAAGGTCCTGTCAAGGCGGACAAGGATGGTGTCTACATGGAGTCATCCACGATGTTTAGGTTTTTTTTTAATTCTCAGATAATGGGGTGGGCAGGTTTCCATGTGTAATTTGTGGTTATTGCGAACAAATTTCAAATGACAAGGATCTTTGTGTAAGTTGTATAAAACAAATTCTGAGTGCAATTCGTTGTCGCAAAATATCATCACTCGGTGAAATTTGGCTTTCCATTTCACTCAACTTTGTGTCGTAAAACGGAATATGTATCCAACATTTGTATAGTATATTGTAAACGTAGTTT
This sequence comes from Marthasterias glacialis, assembly GCA_911728455.2. Taxonomy (NCBI): domain Eukaryota; kingdom Metazoa; phylum Echinodermata; class Asteroidea; order Forcipulatida; family Asteriidae; genus Marthasterias; species Marthasterias glacialis. The sequence goes on from OU452224.1 coordinate 25,809,007, forward strand.
CCTGTGATAGCATTCCTCTAGTAAGTTTTGTGGAGACACCATGTAATTATCTCTAACGAGTTGGTGTGGTTCTGAAAAGAACCGATGGTATAATCCTTTTGGCTAGTCCTCAGCTGCTCGATAATGATGAAGTAACACAGCCAAAAGGATTATACCATCGGCTCTTTTCAGAAACACACCAACTCATTAGAGATAATTATATGGTGTCTCTGCAAAACTTACAAGATTGTATTCCCACCATGCAAAGTGTCAAATCTTACTGATAGAATTCCTGTTGCGTAGCATTAATCAACCCTTCACAGATTGTTGCGGCCAGCAGTGGCTTGTACTTGAACACCCGCAGTTTTTTCTTTGTATTGTGTGATACTTATTTATTTGCAATTGTCGACAGCTGTCAGATTTGGACGGAGAGACGAGAGGTATGGTGGAGAAGATGATGTTCGACCAGCGGCAGAAACAGATGGGATTACCCACTTCAGATGAGCAGAAAAAACAAGAAATGTTACAAAAGTAGGTTTTATTTATCAATTAGATGATAATAATACAAGTATTTTGAATTCAGCACATTAAACATTATGTATGAATGCACATTACCTTTTGCAAGGTATGCAGAGTTACGTTTTTTGAAGTATGAGACCTGTTCGTTTATGTAGCACCATGTAACGGTTTACAAGGTGCTGTGGCGCAATCTGCAGCCGATCAAACCAGGAACACCGGGGCGAACCCCTTCTCTTTGTGATAAGTGCACTGGGTTCTTTTATGTGCATTACACAATGCACGGGACGCTTTTCGTCCCATCCGAAGGATGAAGCAATAATGGTTAAGTGTCTTGCTTAAGGACACAAGTGTCACGACCGGGAATGGAACCCACACTCTGCTGATCAGAAACACAAGAGCTTGAGTCCAGCGTTCTTAACCGCTCAACCACGACACGCCACAATAAAAAAAAGCAAAAACAGTTGAACAAGTTTCGAGACATGCTCCCTTTCTTCATATCATTCAAAAGTTCATGCAAAGGAATCAAAGATGACCACATTTTTTTACAAAATACAGATTTTAATTTACACATCTAGGATGAATACAGCTTTCAGAATCTTATTTCTTACTTTATGACCGCCCCCCCTAAAAAAAAAATATTTTATAATTACTACAGGTTTATGAAGCAACATCCAGAGATGGACTTCTCCAATGCCAAGATCAACTAAAACTCTTATGAGTCGTTACACCTGAAGGGGAAAGTCAAAAACTTGGAAGTGGAGTGTCTGCTGATTCATGAGTACTTATCCAAGGAACAATGTGTTGACTATGTCACCTTATTTACAGAGAGTGTGTTGCACATTCCAGGGCTTTTTCTGGCAGGCAACATTCTTTACATTTTGTATGAGAATTTTTGATGTTATAATTACAAGATGTAATCAAGAATTTAAAAAAAAAAAAAACACACACACAAAAACAAACAGTTGAACAGATTTTGAGATGTGTTCCCTTTCTTTATATCAAAAGTTTATGCAAATGGAAGACTTTTGGATGGTCCTTTTTCACGGATCTCATTAGTAGTACACATGCCCAGAACTGTCGAAAAAGGACCGTTTTGTCTGCTGCCCCCACCATCTCCCATTATACAGAGCAATCGCAATCAAATGCAAGGATGTTTAATGTTCTCTTCCATTGAGCTGTACAAACGGTGCCTGCAGGAAGTCCAGGTTCTGTGGCTCTTTTGTAAAATGTGGTGTAACAGGTAAAATGGTAGATACATTTTTTGTGTTTTTTTCAAAATAGAGGGGGTTTTTATTGCTGCAAACAAGCTACCCGATCTGACTAGCCACCGTAGCTTATAAGCGGGGTGGTCAGGTATCATGATATATCGCTCCCCATACCCGTTCTAAATCCGCCTCGCTTGTTAGAGTGGATTCTCTATCATGATACCATGATATTATCATGGGAGGGTTTATAAGCCAGACGGTCATGCTTAGGCGGCTCGCTTATAAGTGACGGTGGCTAGGGAAAGTATCATGATATCATTCCCCATACCCGTTCTAAATCCGCCTCGCTTATTAGAGTGGATGCTCTATCATGATACCATGATATATCATGAGAGGGTTTATAAGCGAGGCGGTCGTGCTTTTGGCAGCTCGCTTATAAGTGACGGTGGCTAGGGAAATCGGTTGAGCAAGCACAGAATGAAGGATTTGATATTCAAGCCTTACATTAAACGTTGCATCTAAGTATACAAAGTCTTTCTATTTCAAGTCACTTCCTGTTCTAGACATATCTTTATAGTACATGTATCTGCATTAAGATTGTAAATGTTTATACATGAACATGTAGAAATCTGAATTAGAACTTTAGAATTCCCTACAAAGTTAAAGGGTAATTCCACAGTTAGATGACATTGAACTCGGTTTTATTTTAATAGTGCAATTGTGAAAATCATTCAGAAAAAAAAAAAATCTTTTTCCCTGGTATGTCAATTTCCCTCAGTTTAAAGGCACAATGAAAAACTACACCAACAATAATGATAATAATTTGGGAGGCTAATCATCCTTACTGGCGAAGGACGCGGCTACACGTGTTCGAGCTGCAGGCATTCAAGGACGCCTTTGGCAGCCAGTCACATCAACCCATATACATGTATACCCACGGAGCACAGCCTGAGATCAGAAGCGTTTGGTTTTTCCGAACGGCATGGAGAAAAACCCTTGTGGCACAGGAGAGAACCAATGCACAACTCTACTCACATATGCCCCTGGCCAGGACTCGAACCAGGGACACATTGGTGAGAGGCGAGCGCTTTACACACACCACCCATGCCACCCCTAAAGGGTCGACCTTGAATTACACGGAAGCCACGGGCTTACAAGTCTTTGCCTTGGTGCCGATTTCAAAAGGTTTTTCAGAATTTTTTTTTTGGAGGCCTTTCCACTCGATGAAGAAAGTCCATGCATGCAAGGAGTGCCTCACTGCTCCAAAATGGATGGAGTCCAAGCATAAGTTGGGAAAATGTTAATAATACAAGACATTTATACAGCGCGCATAATGCAGGAGCCTCTGTGCACAAAAAACCACAGAACATGAAGCAAAGTTACAATAATGTCGATTGAAACGAGCGAGTTTCAGTTTTTTAAAAAGTCCTTTGAAATATCTGAACAGGAAAAGGCCTGGTGTGTCCTGTTGGTTGATTTGGAGCCCTTGTCAATGGACATGTACAGGGGCGGATCCAGGGGGGGGGGGGCATGGGGGCGCACCCCCCCCCCCCCATTTTTCCTTCTGAAAAAAAAATTAAGACATCATCCCGCCCACTTGCAATGAGAAATAAACTTTCGACATTATACTACAATGCTCACTGTAATGTCAAACAATAAGTGCCGAGTAAAAAAAACGATGTTCATGTTTTTCAGGACATTTGAGGGTCCTGGACCCCATGCTGGGCTTCGCGCTACACGCTTGCAGTCGCCACAACTTGCCTTCAATCACCATTTCACGCCCCCCCCCCCCCCCCCCCCCCCATTTGGAAAATCCTGGATCGGCCCCTGATGTAGCATGAGTCACTGGAACTGCCCCAAACCATTTTACGACTCGATATGAATTCACGACTGAGCTCCATAGAATACATTGTTTTTCGTAATTTGTGATAATTTTGTATACAGTACCTGTGTTAATATTCCCAGACTATGTTTTAGAGCATGTAGTTACAAGCCCCAGCTTGACATTGGTAAAACTGACTGTAAATGCTTCCATTCTTTGCACAAGTCAAGGTATATGTAACAAAACCAACCTGTGAAAATGTCAGCTCATTTCGTTGTTTCGTTTGCGAGAAAACGGTAAAAATGTATTCCACATTTTAGTACATTATTCCTATAGGCAGAGTTTTCGTCTCACTGAGACGAAAACTCATTTTGGATGTTATTTAATTTATTATTTAAAAACGGTAACACTTCAGGCAGAAATGTTTCAAGGAAAGTTTTCTACCATCATTATCTTTATACCATGGAAGGTAGACGTAAATCTGTGAACATTTACGTTTTTCTTCTTACCAATGTTGAGCTGGGCTTTACAGTGGCAGTACAGCATCATTTTATTCTTCTAATTTTACAAGAAATCCATTACTTTCTAATGTTACATTACAACCAGGGCAAAGAAAATGTTGAAGGAAACATCACTCATATGAAACTTCAAGTTTTTGAAAGTGAATACCGCTGAAATAAATTTGTTGTTCAAGAGAAGAAAAAAAATGCCAACACAAATACTACACATTATTGAATACACTACCACGAGATTTTGTTCCTCGAGAAATCGTTTTTCACTTTGGCAAAATGCAAACCTTGCCCTCACAAATCACCGACTGTCACCGGATTAGACACTCTGTTAAACCACAGAAGTTTACAAACAGAACGTTCCCAGTCTTGGACGATATCAATATACTCCTCAGAAATGGAAAAATATTGGCAATATATATCACAAGCCATCCTTTGAAATAAGTACAATTTGAGTAAAGTAAAGCAGTTCATGAGGTGAATTAGAACATCTGTTAAGTGTTTATTTTATTTTGTTCTCTTACCAATAAATAAAACGATTGAGTGAGCAAAGAAAATAACCAATGTGGCATTGTTTTTTTCCACTGATTTAACCCAAGTCGATGATCATTTTACAAGGGGCATGTTCCTGATACTGGGTCCCCTCGATAGTCAGAAGGTGACAGTCCTAAGGTTTATTGGTCTGTAGGTTCAATACTGGGGAGGTTCAATACTCCAGAGGTTCAGTAGTCTGAAGGTTCAACAGTTATCAAACTTTGTTTTACTTTCATTTTCAGATTGTCAAACCTTCGGACAAGTGAACCCTCGGACTATTGCATCAAATTGCTCGGATTAACAAACCCGTGAAATTGTGTGTTCGGACTATCAAACCTTTCCGATGAATAAACCAGCGCAGCCCCCTGATACAAGAAGCGGTCTAGTCTTTTGGCCAATGTCCAACAAACAAACAATGTTTGGTTACAGTACCGAAAACATCCCCAGACTTAAAATAAATTATCTCAAGCCTCGGTGCACAAAGCGGATTACAACACCAGCACGTTTCAGTTTCATGTCGGTTCTCAATCGACGGCCACTTTGTGTTCAATATCCTTGGCTCTATCCAACTACATCAACGACGGACAATGATGTCCCAAATAGGCTGGTCTGTTTTTCTAGTAATACAAATCAGTGCTAATTCTCAATGAGGCATACAGGGTACCCAACGAAAATCAACGCAGCATTGGCCAATCAGTACTCGGAATACACTATCAAGAGCTCAAAAAATAATTGGCCATAACTGTATTTTACGAATCATTCCATTTCCAGTCCTTTATTGGACTTTTGGCGTCAACGAAAAGCATCTTACCTCATCTACACCCCTGGATAGAAATGAGAATGTGAGGATAATGGCCTTCTGCTGTATCTTTACGTTCCACCCTTGGTGAGTGGGTTTGGAGGCAGGATGTTTCTCTCATATACCACCCCAGGTCAGCCGAGACACGTGGTCTGTTTTCTTACGGGTTGCCTTGATGAATCCTAGAAACTGTAGCTCGGATACAGCACGAATGAAGCGGGCTCTGATGTCAAAGGTCAAGGAGAACAAGCAATCCCAAAACCCAAGTTGTCTAAGTCTCCACTTCTCTTTAACAAACTAATCCATCCCCAGCCTGACCTACCCCCACAGCCCCCAATATTTGTAATCTTCAATATATCCACCAAAGATAGCAGCAAGTTTTTCTTTGCAAGTCCAAGACAAGCCACAAGCCACTTTGTTTTGTTGTTGTTTTAAACAAGCCATTTTCTTTTCAGTATGTTAATAACTATCTGTAAGGATACTGTAGTTGTGGATCTGGTTTCTTGTTGCCATGGGAACTGTCCTCATCTTCTTGGTTACCTGTAACCACGGTGATAAAGGCCTGTCCCCCCAAAAAAAGAACAACAAAATTCCAATTACACTGTTGTCAATAGTCCTTGGGCTGAATGTTCAAGTATACGTTAACCATTTCCTGCCGGGATTCATTTTTCCAGTCCAGTCTGACAGGATGATTTTCTCAAAATTGCCGGAATCATTTTTCTTTGAGAGTACCAATGCCACAAAGAAACCTTGACTTGGCAAAGTCGAGAGAACAAAGATCCTCTTTGTAGCACTGTTTTTTCAACTATCTAGACAATGTCAAATTCACGCACTGTGAATTGCAACACCTTGGCCGTCAGCTACGGCCGTGGATTGGTACTAAATCCAGAACCAAGGCTGGATCCCCGGTTCACTCTGACTTACAATGGTGGAAGCCTCTCGATGTCTCATAATCCTCTTCTTGGAACAAAAGGACAAAGGTCTGGAATCGGGGATTACACAATAAACCCCGCATAATGGGCAAAGATCGGCAAGATATTCAACACCATCTGTCCTCTTGCAGGATTCGGGAAAGCACTGAGTGTACAGTGCTTATCTCACATCGGCATAGGGTTAAATCCAAATAACATTCTTTATCCCTGATGCACACATGGTGGTCTGGTGGCATGACCTTTAAAAATATATTTGTAAGCAATTAACCCATCACAAGGCCCAAAGGCCACTCGAGGTGTGGGCTACTCTTTTTGAAGGAATAGCAACCTGCCCCAATGTGCAGAAACAAGACATGGTGAGATATAAACACAAGTCTCTTCACAGCACAGCTAAGAACAGGGGGGGGGGGCAAATGAATCCGTTGTGAGACAAACATAACTGCCTCTTCCCCTATTTGAAGCAATTATAGTTATTGTCTTGTGTAAGTGTCTTGCTCAAGGACACAAGTGTCATGATGAACCCACAGCCACCAGAACTTGAGTACGATGCACTAAACCGATCGGCCACAACACGATCTGCTCTAGATTGCACTGCTGTAGGTTCGAATCCCACATAAGTAGTATAGCATGGGGGGGGGGGGGGGAATTTGTTTTTCCGCCCACATGACTTAAAGAGCATAGAGTATACAGTGTTTATCACACATCAGTGTAAGGCAAAACCACAAAAAATAGCTTGGGCCCAATTTCACTGCTTAACGGTAAGCAAATTTTCGTGCTATTTATAGCAGACAAATCTGCTTAAACGTAAGCGTATTTCACAGGTGAGCAAAAAATTAAGCAGACAGTTTGCACGTTCACCATGGATTTACATTGTTACGTCATTCATTTTCCTACAGTAAGCACAGGAAGGTTAGCATGCCTTTTCCTGTGCTTACGGTTAGCAGCGCTAGGAAATGGAAATCGCGCAGTAAGCACCAAAATCAGCCGTTAAGCAGCTCTATGAAATTGGGCCCTGGGCATACATACACATACAAAAGAAAAAAGAAAAACAAACCACGTAGCCGGAATAAAGAAAAACACTACATGCAATTATTGCAAAACATAAGTCAAAGAAAATCACCTGCAGCCAATCATAGAGGTTAATAAGACGTCCGCATTCCATGTGCAGTTTGTAGGCTATGCACACATCAGGCATGGTAGCTAAGATTCCTTCTGTATCGGCTTGAGTGTGCTCACTCTGTGTAACCAAAACAAACTGAGTCAGTTACATTAATCTGAGCAGCTCGTTCGTGGTGGTTTACACCACCGCAGCTATGGCTGACACATGCACGCGTCACTTGATAACAGCGCGTCAGCCACGCACATGTACCAATCACAAGAAAATGGTGAAGAAAAAAAAATGGGAAAAAAATGTTTTTACTCATTTCAAACATTGGAATTCAAACTCGCAAGATCATTTCTCAAAAACTACATCATTTCAGGCAAAAATATTCTACAGGAAGTTTTCCACCATGACCATCTTTATACCATTTAATTTTTGTGTAAATCTCTGAACATTTATTTGTTCTCTCTTACCAATGATGTGCACACCCTTTGAAGCCTCAGGTCGACATTGGTAAACTGGCTGTAAATGCTTCCATTCTTTGCACAAATCAAGATAGTTGTAACAAAACCAACCTGTGAAAATGTCAGCTCATTTGGTTGTTTCATTTGCGAGAAAACGTTAAAAATGCATTCAGCATTTTTGTACGTATTCCTACAGGCAGAGTTTTCATCTCACCGAGATGAAAATTAACTTTGGATCTTATTTCATTTATTACTTAAAACGATAAACTTCAGGCAGAAATATCTCAAGGAAAGTTTTCTACCATCATTATCTTTATACCATGTAAGGTATATGTAAATCTGTGAACATTTGTTTTTCTTCTTACCAATGTTGAGCTGGGGCTTTTCACTGAATATTGGTAGAGATTTTACAGATACCTGTAGGTAATGATATGGATTGTTCAAGGCGGTCTGTATGGCTGCCCTCGGTGCTGCATTTATATGTCGTCTAACGTCAGAGACTGAATTGTAATAGAAAACCTCATGTAGAGTCAATGTCTGTGGACACACCAGGTATTTCCTGTAAAAAAAAACGAGAGAGAGAGAAAAATCATCAATTTGATCTACCCTCAAGTTTTCAATACTGTAACTGCAGGGTTTTGCCCACGGTGGTCGGTGTTGGAAAACCTGCCCGGCACTTAGAATTCCCAGACCAACACTGGCAAAATTTTTCTCTTTTTCCGACCACCACAGATTTTCCAACTTTTTGAATTAAACTTACCCATTTCCTCCACAGATTTTCAACATCATGTAAAATTGTGTATTTACCAAAAAACATTTATTAAAGCCGTAAATTCTGAGTACTTCTTTGATTTGAGTCTATTTTAATGATCCAAGCACATCCATCCCGTCTGAGTATCCCGATGATTCAGTGATATATACCTGCATTGATCTCGCAATGGTTTCCAGTCACGCTGATCATAGCTTTACACTTGGCCTAACATGATACCAGTTTCATACATATTCATGTCACGTACCTATTCCAAACCCATTAATCAATTAATCCCTTTTTAAAAAGATTTTTTTTTTAAGTTTTCTTTTGGCCTAGGTGGCTTTCAGCTAAAACATTTCCCAGGAGTTATGACCCTGTAGACTGATCTGCAGACTGCACCTACCAAACCATGAACGAACTAAGTAAAGTTTATGTGCGGAGACTGCAAATGCCGTTTTCTCGACTTTCACGACTTTGTAAGTATTTCTCTTGGGACTTTTAAAACCAGTGAGCTCTCAGATCGTAACTAATCAATTTTGTTGCTAGGATTTGAACAACCTCTAGCTAACTGGCAAGCTCGGTGCTTTAGAGCTAAAACATATGCTTTAGAATGGCAAAAGTCGTGGGTTCGAATCCCACTTAAGTAATATGCCTGTGGATTTTTTTTCACAGGACTCAGAAAAGTACTGAGTATGGAGTGCTTAACATGCATCAGTGTTGGATAAAACGCAAACAATAATTTTGTTTCTGACTATTACCAATCCAGCATACTACCTTTAAACCATCATCTTTGAGTTCTTTTACAAGCTTACCTGAAGACGGAGTCGAGGTATTCCAATAACTCATCGACCAGGCTCTCATAGCGTGTTGGTTTACGCGTCTTCTTGACAGACTCCATCAGCTTCTGCTGCAGGGAGCGCAGCGTTACTCTCTCCGTCTTGGAACCAGACTCCTGGGCTGTGTCTTCTTCTGATTCCTCTGCGACTGGCTCATTGCACCCGTCTACATGATATGAATATTCATAATTATAATAGACCGATTGCGCGACAAATGTTTACATGTCATCATGTCATCATGGCAAACTACTTGCAAATACATGCTGCGACCGACAGAGTCACACCAACAGTCGGCTTTTGGTAATAACAACACAGTTACTAAGCCCTATTAAATTTGTATGTTGTGACATTGATTTTAAGCACATTACTGTTGCATAAACTACCAGTATTCTACTAAAGAGGTGCAATCAACCCCTTCTCTTTACTATATCAAGTGTATTGGGTTCTTTTACGTGCATTACCCAACACCTGGGACCTGTGTCTTTACACCCCATCCGAAGGATGAAGCAACTATGGTGAAGGACATAAGTGCCAAGACCAGGACTCGAACCCACACTTTGACAACAACCAGAACTGGGTTTACTCATTTTTTTGTTTGTTTTTTTTTTTTAAATATGAGAGCCTTTTATTGCAGTGCAATCTGCGCCAACCATATCAGAAATACCGGGTCAATTACTTTCTTTTATAGTAAGTGTACTTGGTTCTTACATGTGAATTACACAACAAGAGGGGTTCCTTTGGCTTGTCTTTTTTTTTTTTAGGTGAATCGGATTAATACCTGTGAGAGTCTGCAGCCGTGTGTGGAAGGTTTCAAGCTGGAAACGAGCTTCTTGTACGGGGTTATCAGAGCAGGATAGTCTCTCGATACAAGACGTCATGACGGTCATCAGCTCCACTCTAGCTGTTAACCTAACCAATAAGAAATAAATATTTGAGCATTCAAGGGAGTAATACAATATCCAGGCCTGATTGCTTCGTTCTTGAAAGGGCAAGGGCACCAAGGCATTTTCTTCTTGATGAAGAGCACCTCTAGGAGGACATCGTAAATTTCTATTGGAACATTTCAAGGGCACCAAGGCAATGACCAGGGGCAATGGAGGCAATTGATTCCATTGCCTCCATTAAGCATCAGACCTGAATACCCTTGCTTCAATCTGAATACTTGGCTGTTCAATGAATACCGACAATACAATACCTTCGCTGCAACTCAAATAATCAGCGTGATTTTTATTTATTTTATTATTTTATTTATTTTTTATTCTTTGTTTTGTTGAAGGGGGGGCGGGCCTTCAACTGTTTTTTCGTTGACTCTAGCCGCGTTCTCATTGGATTTAAAGTGCGTAACTTACGCCGACAAATTGTTAACTTACAAAGGCTCAAGGAGATTTTGACCAAATCCTGAAATCAGGAAAAATCCTGAGAAATCGCATGCCTGAAAAAGTTAAGAGCTCACCTCAGAAGTGCAAAGGCTTCCTTGTACCCCTGGCAGTCCCATATGTTCCCTTCCAAACACATCGAGTACAACTCTCGCTTTTGCTTTCCCAGTGGGTGATGTGGAAGGTGGCCTGTCAAGATATTCAGGCATTCCATCACTGGGTAGAACGCCTTGTGGTAATCGAACAGCTTCTTCATGAGTTCCTGGAGTGATTTCTGTGGGGACAGTTTGCAAAGAACCTGGGTTAATCGGTGGACAAATATTGAGTGGCTCGGAGTGCAAGGAATATTATCAAAAGGTTACCTTCAGATGTTTATCATCAAGCAAAAGCGCCCTCTGTTGGTCTGGTGGCTGGTCTTCAACGTACCTGATAAAAGACAGGACATGAGATTTAATCATAAAGAAGCACTACCCAAAAGTGGTCACCATGACTTTATCTTATTAGGTTTTTAATAAATCTTATTTCATTATCACACTCCAACATCTGAAAAATCCAAATAGCAGGCAGGGAGACAAAATATTTATATTAATAATAACAATAATGATAAAACAGTTTTTATATGGCGCAAAATTACAGCAAAGTCTTGATGTTAGGAAAACCCAATCCACATGGTTCCCCTGACGGGATTTGAACCAGGGTCGTAGAGGCGCAAGGCAGGGAAACTTACCACTGCGCCAACCCTACCACCCAAATGGTGGTTTGATGGGGCACACTCATGTGAGCTTTTACAACAATGTAAGAAGAAGAATTTGTTTTCTTTCTTAAAGCACCCATCTCCACAATACTTGAGAATCATGGCATGTCAACATTTTTATACCATCACACACGGGACTCTGTAAACATCGGAGACCTAATTTGCATATTGATTACGTCGCAAAGGTTTGCCATGCTCTGGTAGGAAAAAATGGTGTTATGATTCTTCGGTTTTTGTTTTCAAACTGGTAGAAGCCAGAAGCCCCTCAAAAGAGAAGGCGTTTGTTTGTTTGTTTGTTTGTCTTCACATCATTTAGTCAGGGTTTCATTTTGACAACAATTGTTTTCCAAAATCCAAAATTTGTCCTGGTGTTCTGAAAAATTAAACCTATTGGTGGTAGTGGAGAAAATTTTGGGAAAACCCCACGTCAAACTGGTTTAAAAGTGACTTCCTCAAGAACAAAAGCGTCATGACCGGGATTCAATAAAACATTCTCTGATAATAAAGTAAGGATTTGCGGTGACACCATGTGGTTGAAATCTCTTTTGCGTATATATGTGATTCTGAAGGCACCGGTTGACTCAACGTTTTGGACAGTATACTCTGTCCGTCGTCAGGAGTCCAACTTACGGCCTGCGGCTTATATGGGAGGAGTGCGGTGAGCCATGGATGCTGGATGCATTGAGCTGTGAAGGCGGGAAACTCTCCCAGCACTCATGGGATCCACCACGCAATACACTTCCAATTTCCTGCCTTCACAACCCAACGCATCCAGCATCCTTGCTCGCCACACTCCCCCATATAAGCCTTGCTACTCAGGCCAAGCTGGAATCTTGCAGTCTCCTGACCGAAACAATGAGTCAACGGGTTCCTTTCGGAACCACATATACTCAAAAGAGATCTAAACCACATGGTGTCACCGCAAATCCTTACACTATCGTATTCCCACCACGCAAACCTTCAAGTCTTACTTATTCTCCGATAACTAGCAGCACTAGAGTCCAGTACACTATAGAGATCGCTTTGATAATTTTCGGGAAGCCATTCTTACTTTCTAAATGATGCGGCTTGCCTGAACAATTCTAACTGGTCGTGATTCAGCGAGCGTATTCTGTTGAGGCCTTCTCCATAGTTACAGCATAACAAACTGAGCGGGCTACTGAAGAAGTGGTCCATTAGTGAGTACTGTCAAAACAAAACACAAGACGGCGTAGAGTTATTAACAAATCAAAGAGGTATTTTCAGATATCTGCCGTTTTTAATGATTTAGGGAAGACCTTGAAATTTAACCTGAGGTTGGCCCATGTGGGCCCCATGATTGTGATTGGTTTAGAGTATGTCACGTGATATGTGTTGTTTTTACTAGAAAGCCGCACTCGTACCCATTGCAGCCAATGTACTAAACCCTAGCAACAGCAGCTTCTTGGTACCAAGACGTCTAGGCACAATATATATACGGGATGAACATAAAACAAATATTGACTGTTTTTACGATGCTAAATTATTGCATCGGACAAACTTCTCTTTTGTGACATTAAACTGACAAAAGAAGTGATATTTGCACGGAACTTTTACTCCTTTAACTAGCCCGCCACCTAAATTTATCAAAATCCCGGAAATGAGGGCAACAAACAAATCATGACGTCACTGGAAGTACTGAATCCCCGGGATGGTCTGCACTGAGCAATGCTTCAATGAGTAACAACAAACAGCCGTTTGACAGAGGAGTACTGCCTGCAACGTCACTATTCTTTAGAATTTCTGTAGACAACTTTCAGGCACCGACTGCTGTTGTTCTGATTTTGGCTCGAGGCGGGGGATGAAAAGAGACTAGGGAACTGCCTTTGTAACTGAATAACCATGCATTCTATAATTCTGTCACTGTTTTTTCATGGTAGATATAGGTGTATTTAGGGATGTAAAACTTTTTTTAAAGAGAGACTTCTAGCGTGGCCCATCCTCTTTATGAAGCACAATTATATATTTTTTTCTTCAATCGCTTTTTAAAAAAAATTTTTTATGGAAGTCGCCAGACACACAAGGCCAGTAAGCAACTCGAGGTGTGGGCTACAAATCAACTGTCTTTTCCAGGGGCCGTTGCCACCTACTCCTGGGGCTGAAACAGGGTAACCCCCTTTACAGTCCGTAAGGATGTAGGCTTCTGGGTATCATCCATCAGAAGCCTGGCAGGTAGAGCAGAAGGCTCTACCTCCCCAACTTTTACAGAGCAATTATGGTTAAGTGCTTTGCTCAAGGACACCAGTGTCATGACCGGGACTCGAACCCACACTCCGATGACTCGGCCACCAGAGCTTGAGTCCGACGCATTTACCACTCGGCCATGACGCACTGTTTACATGTTAACAAGATATGCCACATCAGACTCATTTCTGCAGAGCAGGTCACATTTGACATTCAATTAATCAATCAATGATTCACAACCAACGCACCTGTACTCCCTTGACGAAGTTGATCACTGAAAAATCATGGAAGAGGAAAATGTCCAGAAGAAGTTGGAAGACTTTGTGTCCGAGTTTGAAAGGATGCGACGGCGTCAAAAGAACCTGGGATGAAGCAAGGAAAGCATTTTTTTTTTCAAAGGTGGCAATTCAGCTTGAAAAATCTGCTTAGCATAGAAAACCTTAGCAGAAATGAGTTACCAATCAAAACTCTATGTAATGTACATTGCAAGGAAATGTTTCCCAACTTAAGCTTTGCTAAGCATATAAATATGTTCAGCAAGAATCTTGGCTAAACAGCTTTATAAATTGGGTCTTCGCCGTTTACGGAATCTTTAGCGAGATGGTCTAGCACTCTCAGCCAGTTGAGTAAGATTTCCTACCCAGAATTCATTCAATTCAATTCAATTCAATTCAATTCAATTCAATTGTTTATTGTCACACATATATAAATACATATACAGTGAAATTCACTTCGGCTTGCGAGTCTAAAAAAAAAAATACAGAAAACCCTAAAACCACATAGGCATACAATAACGAACAAATAAACAGTATGCGCACAAAATGCAGAGAGACAATAACAGTAACAAAATTGCAAACCCCAAAAACAAATTAAAAAGAATTAATCATTAAGTAACCTTATTGCACTGGGATAAAAACTATTGCGAGTACGGTTGGAGTCAGCTCTGATCGCTCTATAACGCTTACCTGATCTCATTAATTCAAACAAACTATTCGCAGGGTGAAATTTATCTGAAATAATAGATCTAGATTTCTTCAGAACCCGTGCAGCATAAAGTTCATCCAAAGCAGGAAGCTCACGACCAATGATAAAGCTAGCAGTGCCGACTACACGATTGAGGCGTTTTCGGTCAACTGCCGTGGTGTTGCCATACCAGACATTGATCGAGAGTGTCAAAATACTCTCAACAACTGCCCGATAAAACTTTACCAGCAAATCTTGGCTGACACGAAAACTCCTCAATCTTCTAAGAAAGAACAACCGTTGCTGGGCCTTCCTAACAATGGAATCAACATGAGTCACCCACTTAAGATCGTTTGATATGTGCACTCCTAGAAATTTAAAAGAGTCGACAATTTCCACTTCGGATCCATTAATATTTAGTGGCTCAACTTTGTCTGGATTTCTTCTGAAGTTTACAATAATTTCCTTAGTCTTTTGAACATTTAATTCTAAGTTATTGTCGTGACACCATTGAACTAAATGATTAACTTCATCACGATACATGGAATCGTCCTTAAAAATAAGTCCACCTAATGTAGTGTCGTCAGCATATTTTACCATAAAATTATTAACAGAGTTTACTTCACAATCATGCGTAAACAAAGAGTACAGCATTGGAGATAAAATACATCCTTGTGGCGCTCCTGTACTTAGGACAAGTGACTTAGAGAAACATTGACCAATTCTAACCTTCTGTGAGCGATCCAATAAAAAATCTAAAAT
The DNA here is from genome assembly GCA_911728455.2 of Marthasterias glacialis. NCBI lineage: Eukaryota > Metazoa > Echinodermata > Asteroidea > Forcipulatida > Asteriidae > Marthasterias > Marthasterias glacialis. Next base: position 25,824,516 of record OU452224.1, read on the forward strand.
CCAACGACACAAAGAATGGTTAAAATTCAAAGTTATAAGTTTATCATACAATTTAAACGGAGATATGGTGTTAAACGCCGAACTATAATCCACAAATAAAATCCTGCAATAGTTTGGGACGTTCTTATCGAGGAACTGAGATGCTCTGAATAAAGACCATGATACTGCATCGTCAACTGACCTGTTAGCCTTGTACGCAAACTGGAAAGGGTCTAATTTAGGCGGCAGCTGAGATTGGATGAAGTTGCTAATTAAAGTTTCAAGGCATTTCATAACAGTTGAAGTTAGAGCTACAGGGCGGTAGTCATTAAGGCAAGTAACTGGTGAACATTTTGGCACAGGAATGATGGTCGATTTTTTAAAAACATTTGGAACATGGCAAGTTTTCAAAGACCAATTGAATAATTTACATAAAAAATTGCATAAAAAGTCATTACAAGATCTGAGAAGTCGTGGGGTGATGCCGTTTGGTCCAGGTGCCTTGCTGAGTTTTAGCTGACGTAGGACACGACGAGTGTCTGTGAGTGTTATTTCAAATGGGGGAGGTAGCGTTTCACTCATATCCGGTAAACGATCTTTTGGACGATCAAAGCGAGTAAAAAAGTCATTGAGTTGATCCGGAAGTGTTGTATCATCCTGGGGTGCTTGTTTTTGCTTTGGTTTGTATTCTGTAATTTTATGGAAACCTTTCCACAGTTCCCTTGAATTAGTCGCAGAGATGTCATCTTCGAGTTTATTGCGGAACCTTAGTTTTGTATTCCGGATTGCCTTTTTAACGGCGTAATTGGCTTTTTTGATGGCTGGAGCATCGCCGGATCTAAATGCTTGCTCCTTAGCAAGAAGTTCGGTACGACTGGACCGGTCAAACCAGGGTTTGTCATTAGGGAACCTCTTCACCGCTTTCTTGGGAATGCATAACTCTTCGCAAAATTTGATGTAGTCCATCGTTACGTCAGTGCACTCATCAAGATCAGCTGAACTTTCAATAAACATATCCCAGTCCGTGCATGCAAAACACCCTTGAAGTCGTTCTGTGGCCGCATCCGTCCATTGCGAGACAGTGTTTACTGTGGGCTTCTCGCGTTTCAGTTGCTGACGGTATGTGGGAATTAAATGCACCATATTGTGATCAGAGTTGCCCAGTGGAGCACGCTTTAGAGAACGATAAGCACCCTTTATTGTAGTATAACAGTGGTCAATAGTATTATCAAGGCGAGTGGCACAACTAACATGTTGGTAGAACTTGGGCAGGCCCTTCTTCAGATTGGTGTGGTTAAAGTCACCGAGGACAATGCTGATCGATCCAGGGTTCTTGTTTTCATGTTGCGTAATAATACGAGAAAGTTGATCAATAGCGGATTTAGCATTAGCATCCGGAGGCACATATGTAGCACATAGTAGAATAGAACCAAACTCACGGGGTAAATAAAAAGGTCTGCATTTGATGAACAGGGTTTCAAGTTCCGGTGTGCATGAATGTGAGAGTATCTTGGCATCGGAACACCATTCAGCGTTCAATAGAAAGCACAATCCACCACCTGTTGACTTGTCCACCTCAGTGAATTCACGATCCGAACGGAACAAATTGAATCCTGGTGGTACCACGGCTGAGTCCGGAACAGAAGAATTTAGCCAAGTTTCCGTGAAACAAAATAACGAACAATCTTGATAGTCCTTCCGAGTATGGATGAGGCAGCAGAGTTCGTCTATCTTATGGCGCAGGGAGCGTACATTGCCAAGGAATATACTGGGTAGAGGTGGTTTATGGTTCCGTTTGCGTAGACTTAACAGTGCACCACCACGCTTACCCCGTCTGCGCCCCCGACGTCTCTGATAGTGTGTCGAGCTAGGTCCTTCATCATTAGTTGAATTCACAGGTAAAGACAGAAAATTCTTTATCGAATTCAGGCTTAATAACAGCTCTTTGCTCACCTCACTTCCACTGGGTTGAAGCACGAGCAATTCCTCTCTGGTATACAATAAAACTCCCAACGACTCCGTAATTAAAAAGCACATAAAAAGTAAAAATGTGAGAGCTCGCAAAACCGTGTCGCCATAGATCGGCGCCATCTTACATCTTTTGACCTACATGTACTATTGCAGATTACCAAGGAAAGTTTTCTACCGTCATTATCTTTATACCATGTAAGGTATATGTAAATCTGTGAACATTTATGTTTGTCTTCTCACTGAGCTTGGGCTTTGAATATCAAGGAATAAACCACAAGGAAAACTGACCGGATAAATATAATTCAATTTTTGATGTGAACAAAGACAAATTTACCAGAAAGGGATGTGAACCTTCAACCGCCAGGTGCATGTGTCAGAGATTTTAAGTTTTTAACTGATTAGCAAACTAAGCACACATGCAGTTGATACACAACCCAAGTTGGCACCCCCCCCCCCCCCCCCGAACAAAGATATTGACAAAATAGGGAGACCGCCAACATTAGAGCTGGATAGCTCAGTTGGTTGAGCGTCGGTATGTTAAACCGGTGGTCGCAGGTTCAAATCCCGCTCCAGTCAATTTTTCTTTGTTCAACCCCAAAATAAACCCAAGTATTTAGTGTGACTGACCTTGCTGATGAGTTGACCCAAGTAAACCGTCGAGGGCTGAGCTTGGAACTTCTCGATGCTGAGCAGCGAAGACACGGACTGGGGAAGGATTCGATGAATGGCGGCTACGGATGTCGCTATGCCAAAGATCAACACTAGAGGGATCTCTAACAAGTATTGGCTGGGTATGCAACAAAACAAGAGTGAACGAGCGACTTTCAGGACACTAGGTGGCAGCAGACTACACGGGTAAATTCATTGTTTTAAAAAATGTCCCCAGAACATGTAAACAATGGAAAATTGTCGCTAAATAGAAACAGGTTTACCAGCTAAAATACTACAGTCACAGTCATGTTTGTAACTGGCACCCCGCTAAAGTTTTGCTGAGCACACTATACAATTGTTGTCTGCAGTGATGTGGTCCATGCTGTTTTGGACACCTGAGGGGGCAGATGGCACCCGAGGCGAAGCCGAGAGTGCCATCGGCCCCCCGAGGGTGTCCAAAACAGCATGGACCACATATCACAGCAGACAACAATTGTTTTGTTATACCATGGTATTAGATTGCAGGATTGTTAAAAAGGCCCTTACCGACATAGTTTGCAGACGACAATATTCAATTCAACAAAAGTGCGTCGGTTACAAATTTTTTATCAACCAAAATGTATCAACTGGTCCCTATATTGCGAGCATCATATCGAAAGTACAGTAGCGTACATAGTACCAGTGGTTGCATAGTAACCTCTTTCTCAGGTAGTACCACTAATGTGGTTGTACAGATCAATGGGGACAATGAAATAATGTTCGGAGAACGATCTAGGTAATGGACGCGGGCGACATGACCTACCTCTTTCTCAGGTGTATTGCTAACTTCAATATACATCTATATAAATACTGACAATCTAATACCATGGTAAAACAAACTTGTATGGAAACTGAGTGATTCACAAGACAGTCCGCAAGGCTACCTTTTGCCTCAGGAGAGGCCATTTTCGCAAAGTATCACGGGAAAAAGGTCAGCAAGTTTTGGATTGTCGTGAAGTGCCTGCCATGCAGCCTTGATTGTTTATGTTTGTCCATGATTTGCATGCAGTCTGCGGCAGGACGATACAGGAATAACTGGATGATGTTATTTATTATTTTTTTATTGATGTGATTCTTTGACCACTTACTTACTTGATTGGTTGATTTATCTGTTGGTTGGTTAGTTATTTGATTGTTTAGTTAAAGATCCCATGAATTAATTTTTTTATTGGTTAAAAAAGGAAGTATGCCTATCATAGTATATTATTATTTTTAAAACATTTTTTACATGCCTATTTACCGTAGAAATAACAATTTCTAAAATTAGGGGATTGCCGCGCTCCACCCACCCTTCTTCATTAGCATAAAATATGTGACGCAGACAGTGGACCGGCTAACCAGGGCCATGTGTGTGACAATAACACACAATGCATTGTTGACCACTCGGCACCAGAGCTGTCTTTGAAAAGTTTGACCACAGTCTACGTCACGAATCATTGCGCAATCAAATGACACACATTTTCGGGGCTCAATTAAAGTGTATTAACGCATAACAAACACATCCAAATAGTCAATGTTATGTTTTGTTAATTTCAAACCGTATATTAAGCCACAAAAATGTAATGTGACAAAATACCTCTTCATGGGCCCTTTAATTTATTTATTGATTAATTGCTAGTTTACTTTTTAAATTTTATTTATTTTATAAATTTGTTTCATCAGATTCATTTAGACACTCTTATTTACTCAGAGTATATTTTCATTGCCAGTTTTACCGTTTCATTTCGTCAATGTTTGTGTTCCATTCAAGGATGGATTAATATGCTTTCACGCAACAGTGACTATCCACTTGTATTAATCCTGGTATTAATAATAATAATAATAATAATAATAATAATGTTTCTTTCGTATATCAGCATGAGCAAGGTAATATTTCCCTGCTTTGTTTATGGCATAAGATGGGTTTTTTTTTTTTGTGTGTGGCTGGTTTTGTTTTTCACATTCAGATTAGCCATTCTCAAGATCCCAAATTTCCCACGTGGCGCCGAGTTGCGAGCGTGATTTTTTTTCAGTTGACTGATTTAGGAAAAATTGCCTCTCCTATACAGGGCCCAATGTAATAATAATAATTTGGGAGGCTGATCATCCTTACTGGCAGCTGAGGAGCTGAATTGCGATGGACGCGGCTACTATGTGTTCGAGCTGCAGGCATTCAAGGGCGTCTTCGGCAGCCAGCCACATCAACCCATATATGACCACGGAGCACAGCCTGAGATCTAAAGTGTTTAGTTTTTCCGGAGGGAGGAAAACCGGACGGCCTGGAGAAAAACCCTTGTGGCACAGGAGAGAACCAACGCACAACTCTACTCACTTATGGCCCTAGCCAGGAATCAAACCAGGGACATACTGGTGAGAGGCGAGCGCCTTACGTAACAAGCCACCCATGCCACCAATGTACTGTGCTGTGAATCGCTCCTATTGGATCTTCACCCCGTCCTGTCTCACCTGCAGATCAGAATAAAATCTTGAAGAACTCTCGGACTGAAACTCTCCAGGTCTTCAAAGAGTAAAACGATGGGTGGATATTCGGAGTAGTTCTTACTCAGTAAGCAGCTAGATCGTCTTCTCTTACTACGGGGTGACTTCTTGGGGAGTTTTGGCGGAGATGATTCTTGCTGATGAGCTTTCCGTTTCTGTAAAGCAGGTCACATTTTTCATTTTCTTCAATTCATTCGAAAGTTACAACTTCTTAGGGCTACTTTAAGTTGCCAAATAATGGACTCTTCTTTTGCCGATTCGATACTAGGATCGCATTTTACAGAATTGGAGGTTGTCCGAGATAAAAAATATATGACTGATAATGACTTACAATGTAAATGAATTAAACATTTTGAGCAATATTTTACATCCATTTCAGACTGGAGCTTCAGAGTCCGCGCCAAAACAAATAGATTGGGGCGACTTTAGATTACAGTTTCAGATCGGCGAACTTAATTAACTTAACACATTGACTGCCGTGCATAATTTCACATGGCGTTCCCATTTGCCAAGCGTTAGGGCCTATGCGCATGCGCGCATACTTATTAGGTACTTACTTAAATAGTTTGAACATGTACATTTTATAGAAGCATGTCCTCGCCACTGCCAGCAGCTTATTGGTTGTGCCATCAGTGGTGCCAGTGTATTCAAGTTACAATGCAAAGACCTTTCATTTTCTACGAGCATATATTGGTATTGGCAGACTCCGGTACACCTGTTAGTACGAGTATACTCGTAGTCAGCAATCAACGTGTTAAACTTGCATTAGGTTCGGATCATGACAAGATCGACATTTGAACCTTGCCTTCCGTGCGTACGTGTACCTAGCCTGTTGGCACAGCACGGTTGTGCGTATTTTGTCCGTATGTTTAGTGCTGTGCAGTCAGTGCATGGTGAGGTTTTTCACAATGAACTGTGTAAAAAAATGTTTAAAAATGTTTAACATTGAGAGCTGAATTATTTCTCGAAAAATGACAGATTTATGAGGAATATCTGACGTCCAAAAACCCACCGCCAAAAACTGTATGCAGCCATGGAATATTAATCCGGTGATATTAGTAGCTTCTTACAGATAAGTTTTGAATTATGGAGCTCTGAAATTTTTCCATTCAAGAAACTGGCCCTCACAGCAAGAACTCTGCAGCTGTGTACAGAGGAATAGTCATAAACAGGGCTACAGAGTGTGTCTAACTGCCCAGTAACACACGGGGAACCTGACTCTCAAATTGGCGCAAGCAAGGTTTATCGTGTGATGGTGAATTGGGCCAATATTCTCCAGAGGTTTTTTTTTTTCCTTCTATTTTTGTAAGCAGAGGCCCTCTGGTGACGTACCTTTGCTGCGTCTTGGTACCATGCTTTCAGGACGGGCATCGTTGCTGGAATCTTCTTCACGTTTAGTTCTTCCTCGTCGTCGCTGAGCTGTTGAAGAACATCAAGGAAGAAAAAAAGGATCGTTTTATCCTTATTAATCCAAAAAAACAAAACTAATTTGTGACGCCCAACTTTTATTTTTATTAATTTTTTTTTTATGGAAGTCGCCAGACACACAAGGCCAGTAAGCCACTCAAGGTGTAGGCTACAAATTAACTGTTTTTTTCCAGGGGCCGTTGCCACCTACTCCTGGGGCTGAAACAGGGTAACCCCCTTTACAGTCCGTAAGGATGTAGGCTTGGGTATCATCCATCAGAAGCCTGGCTGGTAGAGCAGAATGCTCTACCTCCCCAACTTTTACGGAGCAATTATGGTTAAGTGTCTTGCTCAAGGACACAAGTGTCATGACCGGGACTCGAACCCACACTCTGATGACTCAGCCATCAGAGCTCGAGTCCGATGCACTAACCACTCGGCCATGACACGCCACATTCCCCAAAAAACCAGGCCCTTCCTGCCGAAACTCAAAACTGGGTTTATTGAAAATAAGAGCATTCAAGGAACTCTTAACCCTAACTCCCCTGAGTGGTTTACTAGGATCCTTCCCCACTCTTAACAAATTCCAACACTATATGGGCAACTCAACACCCAAACTGTGGTACTCTGATTATGGTGGTATGCCTGAACCCATGTAAAGCAAGATCAGTTTACTCATGCAGTCCCCAGTCCAACAAAACCTGCTGTTAGAGTTTGATGGGATACAGTAGGGACTGTAAGGGTTAATCAGGGCCTCTCAGGTAAGTATTTTCTCAACATATAGGAAGTTTTAAGATATCGTATCACATAGCTTTTAAGGCTAATGTTTCGGTTGTCGTCACTTATAAATCACCCTTTTAAATTAAATCACCCAACTTGAATTATTTAGGATTTTGTATGACTTCATTTCTTCAGCACTTCTTCTTTTCAATTTTTAATTTTTTTTCTTCTGGGCAAGTCTTGTTTTTTTTTGTCTGTGGGTTGAATTTTAAATTCGCTAATTGATTATCTTTCTTTGTATTCTAATGTATTTCTGTAGGTACTTTGTAAAATCAATTTGTAAATTGCTTGTCTTAATGGACTCCAATGGAAATAAGCATCTCCCATTGGCTTTTTGGGGCTATCCGAGATGGAATCGACCATCCACTGTTTTCTTTGTCTGTTCAAGTATTTTTGTGCATTTGTTGATTTTATCTGAATAAAATAACACTAACAACAACAATACCTTTTTCGCTATTTCTTAGAACTGCCTGAATTGGGCGTGTGGTGTCACATTCATTACCGTAATCCAAAAAATAAAGTTAGCATGAATAGTCTGGTGTTTTTTCTAACCTGTATAAATATTGGACTAATTGCCTGAACATCCAAGAAATGACACAGTTGTAAGTTTTGTCTTGAGAAAACATAATATGTTTCTGGTTTGTACTCCTTTTTTTTTCATGAACGAGCTGAATTTGTCTACAGCCTGGTTCATACTTCGCGCGAATGTGAAGGCGAAGCGAATTTGACGTCACTCTCCTACATTTGCAGCGAATTCCGCAAAAAGTTTAACACATTTCAACTTGAGCAAATCGTTCGTTGCGAATTTGTGACATCACCCTTCGCATTCGCATAAAAGTATGAACTGGGCTTAACTCTCAAAAACTACACGACATTATGGCAACTCAATATCCAAATGTTTACATGGTTTATGTAATAAGATTGTCAGGCCTGTTCCATTGATGCAGCATTTGTTGTTTGGCTCTGCAGTACCATATCCTAAAACAGTCCGACCACTTCCTCAATAGTGTTTGACGAAGTTCTCTTGAAATTAACAATGCTTTCTTATGTTTTGTTTACAAGAAAAATTTAGAAAACAAATATATGCAAATAGAAATGATGTTTTCTGGTGGATGTGAAAGACCATAAACTACAAACTTGTTCACATCAAAATCCTTTTCTCGCAAACTATAAAAAATTAAAATTGTCATTGTGTAAAAGTTATCAAAACATTGCACAACAAATCTTTGAAAACGCTGCAAGTACTTACAATATCATCGGTGCCCATGAGTTGGGAGACCAGGTTCGACATCAACGCCCTGAGGTTGTTGCAATCGCGGGACAAAAGACTGGCAACATGAGGGGTCACTTGATCCTTCAGCAGGTTGGTGACACTTGTGAATGTTGCACTGTGGTCCGGCACATTAACACCTAGCAGGTGGAAAAGAAGAAAAAACGAATATTAGTATGAATTGAGTAAAAAGGGACGGGGTATTAGCTAAACTCATGGGGTCCTCCTGTAGCTCTTTGCTCCAGTTTACCGCTCTCACTAAAGCACCTTGGGCAATAATAATAAGTAAGTAATAAGTAAAATTTATAGAGCGTTTACTACAAAGTCTATAAGTGCTTTACAACTAACTCATACAATATAGATTTAACAAAGCAACATAATAATAACAAATAAATGAGGCCAACAAAAACATTAGGATCATTGAACAAGACGGCAAGTATAAACATCAAAATAGTACTGAATACTAAATTGAAAGAATAAGTCTAGAGACAAATGAAATGAAGTAACAATTAACTTAAAGGGCAGCTTAAACGGACTGGATGAAAAGGTGAGTCTTGAGGCCAATTTTGAAGGTACCAATTGTGGGGGAGTTTGGAATATGGGCAGGGAGATTGTTCCAAAGAGGAGGGGCACACACCGAGAAAGCATGATCACCATAACCGGTACAAGCACGGGGGGCCAGGAGCAAGTTGAAGTTCTGATGAGGATCTGAGAAACAAGAAGTAGGGTTTGTGTTTGAGATGAGGTCAATTAGGTATGAAGGTGCATGGTGATGGATGATTTTGTAAGTGAGAAGACGTATTTTGAATTGGATTCGTTGAGGAATTTGAAGCCAGTGTAAGGTGCGCAAGACAGGGGTAATGTGATCGAACTTTCTCGTGCGTGTGGCTCCACTCTCTACGTCAGCATGTGTGTGTGCCTCAATATGGCACTGTTGTGCAGTGGCGTGAATTTGTTGTAAAAAATTGGGGGGGGGATGGTCATGGAAAAAAGGAACAATGCTGAGATCACGAGCAAAGGGGGCATGGGGGAAGGTTACATGTATGTCCACAGCAGATGTTCGATTGCATTATGGATGCCCTCTGTGTTGTTAATGTTCTACGTAGTTTGTTCAAATAATTACAGGAAATATTTTTTTTCAGCTTTTCTGCATAGTACATTCATTAGACCTTGTCAAGTAACCGATACCAACAGCAATTTGTCACAGCGGTGCTGTTAGGTGGGTATAGTTTGAAGTTCCTATTGTCAACTCACTGTTTACACACCAGGTGCTGTGTATACGAGCGTGTACCATGTGTACAGACGTGGGTGTTGTCTTGATAGGGATTTGAAAAAATGTTTTATTCATTTACTGTAAGCTATCGGGTGCTTTTTCAGTGAAAACCACCAAATTGTGTTTTTTTAAGACAAAAAATCTGTGGATCATCCCCCCCTGGACAAAAAGTGGGGGGGGGGGGAGATATATCCCCTCATCCCCTCAAAGTTTATGCCCATGCTGTTGTGGTACAGTGAGGTATGGGTTGGTTGACTTGAGAAACACACCGATAGCAGGAGGATTAAACAAAAAATTAAAAAAATCTCACGACATGAATTCTCAAAATACTGTCGAGCCTTACCAGCCACGAAGGCGGCTGTGGGTATCTCCTGGATGACCCGCCGGGGCCGTTGCCGCGGTAACGCATCATCGGCAGAATACCCAGGCTGCGCATTGTTTATGAACCGGATCAAGTCTGTGAAAATCTGCACATTGACTTCTGACTGCAACTTCTGCATGAAAAAAAAAAAAAAAATACAAACATTTTAATAACATAAATACACAAATAATTTATAGTTGCATATATGTGGGTGCAATTTTCACACTCAGGGGTATTACTTACATTGGTATTTTACAATCGCCTTTAGAATTTCAGAGGACATGTTTTAGTTGATTGTGTTGGACTGAGATCTGCAATAGTAAACTGATCATGCTTTACATGGGATCAGGTGTCTACACCTGTACCAAAATAGTCAGTGGATTTTTAGTAACCATAATGGTGTCCATGAGTGTTTTTCATTCATTCATATTATTTCCATATTGGTGAAAATCAAAGGAAAGTAAACACGTACAGAAACAAATATTGAAATCAAAGACACTCAAAAACTACTTAACAGAAGTAAACAAAGACATCAAAAAAAGGAGCAGACCAATATGGGGGCATTTTCAGAAGCCAGAAGAGGCTTGTAATTGAAATGCCCGTTGACAAATGCAAACTTTACAGAACAGAACAACAAAAACGAACAACAAACAATTGAACTTATAGACGAATACGTTGTATGAAAACAAAACTTAATAAGATACAATGATAATGACATAATAATGACAAAGGAAAAATGAAAAAATAATGTGTTAGGCACTGGATACTCAGTACTTTCCAGAGAACTGTAGGATCCCATTCATCCACTCTAAGGAGACAAGGCCAGAGAATGTTAACCACTTAACGACGGTTGACACGTTCTATTTTTCAAGGACACAGGGACGGAGGCCTGATGTGGCCGAGCGGATAAGAGCATCGGACTCAAGCTCTGGTGTTTCTGATCAGCAGAGTGTGGGTTCCAGTCCCAGTCATGACACTTGTGTCCTTAAGCAAGACACTTAACCATTATTGCTGTGTCCTTCGGATGGGTCGTAAAGCCGTAGAGTCCCGTGTGTTGTGTAATGCAGGTAAAAGAACCCAGTGACACTTATCGCAAAGAGAAAGGGTCCGCCCCGGTGTTCCTGGTTTGATCGGCTGCAGATTGCGCCACAGCACCTTGTAAACAGTTACATGGTGCTATGTAAAGGAACAGGTCTCATACTTCAAATCATAACTCCGCATACCTTGCAGGAAAAATACTGAGCACTTTGAGACGCCCATCAGGTGTGATAAAGCGCTATATAAGAACTGCGTATTAATATTATTATTATGAAGCCTGAATTTACAATTATTTTTTTTTTCCTTTGCCCTTTTTTTCTCAACATCAACAAAAATGGGAAGTAAAGAGGGGTGGATGGAAAAGGAAAATTGGGAGGAAAGCAGGATGGGGGAAGAGACAGGACGTCGAAGGAAGAGGAGGCTTTTATTTAAAATTACACAGTTGAAAATCTTACCTCAATTTCTTCACTGACTTTATCCCACAATGCCTCGTAGGTATTGCATCGGAACCATGTAGCATCTGTGTCGTTTTTATCTGGTTGCATGTAATCGCATGGATTCAACGATTTTCCCTTCTTGGCTTTGAAAACAAAGCATCCCTGCACACACAAAATGGGAGATACCAGGATCCCAGGGGGTAAAAGTTACATGATCAGATGATATACGCCAAAACTATTATTGCCAAAAATGGTTAATGGCCTCACCATTCGACCCTAGCAGGGTCTTCCTCAAAGGCTAAAATCAGCCTTTGTTTTCTTGAGAAAGAGTCTGCTTGGGTCGAAATGTGAGGCCACTAACAATTTCTTTGCGTTTATACAACAGGTTCTTTTGGTTGGTAAACAGTTTGCAATCAGCTAATTTTATTCTTTTAAAACTATTATTGGTGTATATTTATAAGGTATAATTTTTTTGTCATAAATGAAGGACAAATTGACGGCCACATTCTTCACTCTTAAAGGTATCTTTAACAAGGGTGACAGAACAGCTGGGCCATTCTACGGCGCGTGTGTGACATTTGGAACCATTTTTAGAAGCGTACTGTTCGGAATATTTTTTCTGCTTTTGAATTATCTTGTGAAAATATAGTAGGCCCCATTAAGTCAACTACAGGGGTCACATTAAATAATAGTAAAAGATTTAGTAGAAACATATCTGGTAGTTTAGTTTTACAGGTAAAAGTTCGTCCGTGTGACATCAGAAAACAAATATTTGACTCACCAAAACAAAAACCGAAGTGGTCATAAACTCACTCCATTTTTGATTTCATTTTTGATTTTGTATAAAAAATACCCCAAAACAAATGCATCATTTAATAAAATAATTTCCCCCCAAAAAACAAGAAAACTACAATTTGGGGTAAAATTCTTGGGGGAACATGATTTTGTGGAAATATACCTTTTCTGCCTCAAACCACACTTTTTTAAACCTTTTTTTTTTTCAAAATTAATAAATTCGATCAATTTGCCACATGGTAAAACCAATAACATTAATGTACAAAAATAGGTTTAAATTTTGATGGTTCAGGCTCATTTTTTTCAGAGAATGGCCCAGCTACGGTTTTATTCAAATTTGTAAAAAAAAAAAACATGCAAAACTAGTAGCACCAGTTGGTGTAGTGACTCGTCAGAAAATGACTGTGAAAATGATCGTGAACCTTTCATTTCATCTTTGATATCTTGAGAAGCCAGTAAATAGTAGGCGATTTTCCAGCAATTTTGTTGAGTCTTTGTCGTTATTTTCAAGAGCAATTTTTTTGGAAGAGGGTATTACACATTCATAATAATTTGACTTCTTCACAGCGGCTACACCCATATCTCCCTAGTAGTAGTAGAAACTAGAAGCATGACCGTCCTAGTAAAAATTTTAAAAAGGAGTACAGTGCCCCAGTTACTTTGCTGGGTCTAGATTTACTTATACTTATACTTTTTATAGCTTGACCTAGACCCAGTAACTGGGGCGCTGTACTCCTTTTTTGAGATTTTGACATTATCGGTCGTACTAGCGCCCCAGTAAGGAATATGTAGTAACTGCGATGGTCAGGAGGATTTAAAACATCTCTGTTAAAAAAAATGCCTTAGACTCAACAGAATTGCTCAAAATACGCCTACTGTCTTCACCAAGTGTATAAGGTGAAATAAAATGCATTTTATTGTACTCACGATCATTTTCTGTCCTCAAAATCAATGATTTTTAGGGCCTCTGAGAACCCTGCTGTTACAATCGCCATTTTTATTATTAATGTCACAACTGTTTCCTGACTTGAAAAAGTCGCATTAACGCTGCGGGGATTGCGTTTCGCTGATGCCCAGACTTGCATGTTGTTTTGCGCAGTCAATGCAGGATACCAGCTGTGTAGTGTCAACGACCCCACAATGGCAACATTGTACAGCGCGCGATGACCAAAGGAACTTTGTGGTGTTCGTTGACTGGAAAAATCAAGTGGACATTTCATTGTGCGGCCAGAACTTTCGTGCATTCATGCCCATAGGAACTAAAATAACATCATTATGGCAAATTTTCTGAAGTTTGTCAGTGACAATCATTGTTATTTTTGAAACAAAATGATGGTTCAAAAACGCTGTTCAAACTTCTCACCTTTCATATTTGAAGGTATGAGCAGATAAAGTTCATTTAAAATGGTTCAGAACTTCAGATGTATGAACAGTGTTTTCACTGAGCAGTCATCTTTTCTCTTTTGGCAATGTTTGGTGAAAAAATTGCAAAAAATGCATTTTTTGAGTCATTGCACCTTTGACCAGTTCTGGATCACTCAACATTAAAGCAATGTAAATCTGGTAAAATCATACTTTTTTAGTGCACTCAACACATACATTTTTACATGTCGAGAAGTATAAAACTATTTGAATAAATAGCTGTTAATATTACTTGTATTTTCAAGATGGAGGACACCATGTGCATTGATGCATGACAACATTATGAATAGGAATGAGGGTTTGGAATAAAGGTTCCTCTACTGATCCAGAATAGAAGCAACTGATCCAGAACTGGTAAAAAAGATGTCAATTCTTTTCCCAAAGCCCCTTCCAAGATAGCCCCATACATTGTGTCAATACGCTGGACTCCCTCCGCTTCTTGGCCCAACGAACCCTGTCCTTTAAAACCAGACATCAACTTTCGAATCGAGACTTACTTTTTTTGGCAAATTTATTCCGACCGTCGGGAGGATGGAGGGTTACGATTATCGCAACTATGGCACAGCGTGAATTCATAAAAAATGATCCAGAACTGGTCAAATGACTGTAGTTCTGTGGTGCAGTATCAAAACACTGCAGTAACAACAGTCACTAAGTAACAATAACATGAACTAAGTGACTGTGACAATTGACTCGTGAGTATTGCACACGAGGACGTCAGTCTCCGTTGCACTGTCAGCCACTGATATTCTGGGTATAAAATGGTGCTACATGGTGCGAACAAACGACATTTTGGAAGAAATGGAATAGCTAGCCTAAACACAGAAGTGAAATAATTTGACGTTACCTTCGAAACGGAGCTCGTTTGTAGCGAGTCCGCGCACATGTTCAACTTTCAGTGAACTGAATTATTATGACAAGTTTTTTTGCGCGTGTAAAGTCAACTCAAAGACGTCCAGGAACCAGTCTTATTTGCACAGACTGCTGTTAATATATGGAGCGCCACATACAACAATACAAAGTCACGATTTTTGAGCGTATTGAAAGTAAATACTGCGGCTGGCTATTCTAAGTTTTATCTCTTTTGTTTTGTTACTTATTTTTCACTGAATGGTCTTCAGTTGTTTTGTTAGTTTTCAGTGATCATTATTGAAGAACACGTGACAATTTATTTGAAGAATACTCAAAAATGTTTTGCTTGTGCAAAATTAATTTGCTTGACTTGGTGCCGTCAGACAGGAAAAACTTTACCTTATTTCCAGTTTTCCCAATAAAGCCTGTGCTAGGGATACTTTTGGTAATTACTCCAAAAATAAATGACCATAAAACTGACATGGTACCGCAACAGAGAGCTGTTGATAGTAAAGCATTGTGAGAAACGACTCCCTTTGAAGTAACGTTGTTTCTGAGAAACAAGTATTTCTATCTGACCAAAATATTTGAATCTGAGAAAGGCACCAGGCATGAAGCTTTTTTCACGTAACCGAAAAACATGCAGTTTCAGAACAACCATGCAGAAATAACCACCCACTCCAGATTTTCGCCGATATCTCAAGAACTCTTTCGACACAAACTTTTCAGAGAGGTTTAGTTTTATGGTATACATCTACAATTATATATGATTGAAACAAACTTAAGGTTCCAAATACCGAAGGCCTTTAAAGCCCCAGCTCAACACCGGTAAGAAAGAAAATATCACTGTTCACAGATTCACACATACCTTTAGCCTACATGGTATAAAGATAACGAAAGTAGAAAACTTTCCTTGAAGTGTCTGAAGTATTATCGGTTTGAAATAATGAAGTAAGCTTCAAAAATTAGTTTTCGTCCCAGGGAGACAAAAACTCTGCATATAGGACTGCGTACAAAACTGCCCAATGTATTTTTACCGTTTTCAGTCGCAAATGAAACAACGAAATGAGCTGAAATTTTCACGGGTTGGTTTTATTACATAAGTATCTTGATTTGTGCAAAAAATGGAAGCATTTACAGACAATTGACAAAATGTTGAGTTGAGACTTTACATCACAAATTTCATACTCGGCTAACATACAGACATCTTCCAAACGAAGCATTGCCTGATATTGAGAGTTTCGAAATCGTAAATAGAGATAAAAATGTTTTTGTTTGTTTCATAATCTCAATATTTAAAAAAATGTACTATACATCGTTTTACCAAAATGATCTCACGTTTACAAAAAAATCACACCAAGTGAAATCGATATGAGTTTGCTGAAAACGGCCGTGTTTATTTACACATTCTTGCATACAGTCTTTTAATGTTCTATCAGAAACTGTTGTTTAAACAAATATGTGACTCGGCCTGTGTGAATGAGACACTTTAAGGTAAAAATGTAAATTTCAATTTCATCATGTAGGGTATCTTCAAAGGATTAAAACAACACCACAGTGACCTCTACAGAGTTTACGGTTCCAATCCAGAACAGTCAACTCTGTAGAGGTCAGTGTGGTGTCTTTTTAATCCTTGGAAGATGCCCTACATGATGAAATTTGGACTTAAGTTTTTACTTCAAAGTGTCTCATTTACACAGGCTGAGTCACATATGTCTCCTTAGGTTAAACTTCTTTTTTTGACTATATGATATATAAGCAATTGTTATCATTGTATAGGTCTAAAGTATTATATTTTGGTCTTCAAAGTACCATTAAAGCAGGTAGTATATTTCCTTTCTGGATACATTCTTATAGTCTATAAAGTCGGATACCAGTTGAAAAGCAACATCAACAAAATGCGACCGGCAATATTTATTATTAATAGTATGAGATACATTATATACAAGTTCAAATAGGAGCATTGCGTAAACCAGTATTCGCATCAATGATTTGTGACAGTTGGTCTCTAGGGCTAGATGCTTTTATGCATGATATGATAAAAACACAGATAGCAATGAAACATTCTCCTCTTGTTAGCTTTTCTAATACATACCATAACTATACGGGTCACATGATGAACCGCAATAAAGTGCGCCACCAAGAGTTTGCCCTGTACTGACCCCTCGCATTCAACTCCCATGCCAACCTTGCCACCATGGGCAGCGCGCCGAATCGATACCGGTTTACCTCTCGTCTCATTTTGATCGATCCATCCTCAATACAAAAACATAAATAATACAACTTTTTTTTTTAATTACGCGGGAAGACATGTTACTCCTGGGATCGAGGTTGGTACCATGTCACTTGATGGGTCTCCCACTTCGTGAGCCAATAGACCGTTCTGGCCTGTAAATCAAACTGTGCGCATTGACCAGTTGGATTACGCCTTTTGGTCACACTTGCAGCGTAAACGTACACAAACTAAGATGTGTGGGCGGAGCTTGCTGCCAAAGCCGGAACGGTCTATAGCATATACCTTCGAACCTTCTAAAATATACCTTTTACTGCGCGCGGTCGCCTAAAATGCACGCGCAGTAATAATACACGAGAATCTGATTCCCAAAATGGCGCAAATTAGTTAGTTGCGGGCGATGATGTCAGCTGAGTTTGGTCAATAGACTGTTCCGGCCTGTCAATCAAACTGTGCGCATTGACCAATTGGATCACGCCTTCTGGTCATGTGACCTCAGTCAAACTCGGTCACACGTGCAGCATAAACGTACACAAACTAAGGTGTGTGGGCGGGGCTTGTTGCGAAAGCCGGAACTTTCTATATGTCTTCAAACGAAGGTCATCGATAATAATCTATAAATGACGTTTCACGAAGAAGATTGATTTTTGCGCCACTTTAGGCGCTACCTACAGGCCCATATGGACTGTATGTGATAAAAGCACCATTATTAATTGTATAGGACCCGCTCTTGCAAAATATCCGTTTGGTCCTAGTTCTATGACTTGACCATAATGCACGTTGATTTGTTAATGCTTCAAAAGTAGTCGACTTATTTAACGCCACACTGTGAAAAATGTGCTCCTCTTGGATTCAGCTTATAAATTACCGAGTTTAAAGCTCTGACGTCATACCGGAAGCATATCTATCGGCATTCGGTCGGCAAACTGTGCTATTCCTGTGCACAACACTTAGCCAAAATACTGTGTAAACTTAAACAAAAATAACCATATACTTTGCGAAACCATAAAGTCCATAACATTTGATTTGCGTTTTAGTATATCGACCCCGTGCACCGAACGTAACACGC
Organism: Marthasterias glacialis; assembly: GCA_911728455.2. Lineage (NCBI taxonomy): Eukaryota > Metazoa > Echinodermata > Asteroidea > Forcipulatida > Asteriidae > Marthasterias > Marthasterias glacialis. The sequence continues at coordinate 25,842,571 of OU452224.1, forward strand.
GGCTTCTGTCTTTGGGAGTCCAAATAGACCGATCCATTAAGCCCCGCCCCTATAGTGTTGACCAATCACAGCCTTGGGTACGCCACCGAAAGTCCGACAAAAGTCCGACACGATAACAAGCCTATTGGAAAATGTAAACATGCGTGCGCGTACTTATAGCGTGCACGTTCATGTTGTGCAGTGTGGTATTGAAGAGATGCAAATGGACCTTCCCATGAATAGATAAACACATGCGCACCGACCCTGTTGGTTGGCAAACGCCATTGAAATGTGCACAAAGCAGACGCACAAAGCGCGTACGCGTCACGCTTCCATCGGTCCCATGAAAAGGGCACACTGTTCCAAAAGTTTTGCAAACCAAAATGTAACGAGTGTGCACACGCGATGTCCAATTTGTATATTTTATGAAAGGTCTATTGTGCTGTCCACGTGTACAGTGGTGGTTTACCCAATGCTGTGATTGGTCAAGAAGTTTAGGGGCGGGGCTTAATGGAGCGGTCTATTGCACAAATGGTTGGCGCACTATACACACACTGGTGCAACCATGATTACTGTGATGATGACGTCACATGAATCGGGTCAATAGGCACCATGTTAGAGAAATGTTTTAACCCTTAACTTAAGGCATACTATATGATTACCACAAAAGTGTTCATTATTTCTGATTACATTCAATACATTATAATACACAAAGTGTTATTGGTACATTAAAACTATAAAACACTCGGACACTAATAATCTGCCATGACATACACACAGCTTCATATAGAGCTCTTTGCAAGGATAGATTGAAAATTGCTCTTTTCTGATTGATTGTCCTCATTATACCGACTGAACCAATCAATAGAACGATATTAAGTTCGTTCCGATCCTACGTTTTCAGTATATAGAATGCGCTTTGAGGGTCGAATTCAGTTCTGCGAAGCACTCATTTTCCATTATAGAGTCCTTATGAAAGTGGGGGAAAAAACTACAATAGACCGATTGCGCAACCCGCGTCACGTGACCTTTTGTTGGTATTATGTAAACACACACGGCGTCCTCCATAGGAAAGTGCGGTACGGTTCACGATGATTGTTGCAGTTTAGTTTATTCGATCGAGGCTTTTCTTGCTCGAAATCTGTGAAAAAATATTTCCGAGTTTGTATCAGAGACCTTCGAGTGGCTGAATAAAGCCAGTAAGGACAGTTCCAGCAAGTCTTAGAAATTGTACAAGTAACGTATAAAAATGTGTACAATCTGTACTAGTGCACGATGGAACGTTTAGACAAAGACTACCGCGATCACACACTTTTCAACACAAAAGTTTCATTGTTTTGAAGCTGAAATCATCCAAAGAAACTGCTTTCCAAAACTATGTGATTCCTTTGCCTATTTGAAATTTCGCAAGGCTAGGTATTAATGCTCACTTTTCAAACGTTCTTTACACCTCCCCCGTTTTTTTTTACAGTGATTTAGGCCTACATTACAAACAAAATAACAGGCGGGTGGCTACATATAGTCGTCTGACGCCGGTCGTGCAAAACTCAAAATAAACCTCTTTTGTAGTAGAATACTGGTAGTTTATGAAACAGTCATGTGATAAAAATTAATGTCACAACATACTACTTTAATAAAAATGGCTTAGTGTTATTATTAAGCCGTTTTTTGTGTGACTCTGTCGGTCACGGCATGCATTTGCACAAAGTTTGCCATCAGCTCAGATTACTATGACCCACAATAGGTCACGTGATGACATGTAAACATTGGTCGCGCAATCGGTCTATTCTCTCACCTTACGTTAAAACGGTGTAAAATGTCATTTTATTAGACACCCTTCCAGTGCGAGTTTTGTCAGCATCAGTGACGTCACATTTCAAATAAAAAGTTCTGTAGATTTTTTTACAGGATGTTTTTTAAGTTCAATCCTAAATTTCGATGTGTTCAATTAAAACCGGCATTGAATTTGACCTATTTGACTGACTTACAAATTCCTTTTTGAAATGTACAGACCAATAGGCTGTATTTTTCAAAGCAAGAGGGCGCAATTCTAATTCCATTTCGAAAGTACAAACAAATTATCAAAACTTTAAAGCTAAACATTTTCCAAGCAAATATCTGGACGGAGCCCAAGCACAAGCCGTGGTTTCGTAAACGGCCTATGTAGTGTCTGCTTGGTTAATACTATTATTTATTGTATAATTGAGTTATTCATTTAAATACTCATAATGAGATCAGTTTCCTTTATTGAAAATTAATAATTACTGTATTATTTTTGCAAAGTTCACCCACACCTCGGCACATTTTCATGTAGCTTTTAAAAGCAGAAAATGTTGCCCAGCATTGATTTGTTTGTTTGTTTGTCTGTTTGTTTGTTTGTTTGTTTGTTTGTTTGTTTTTTGAGGCTATGCACAAATGAGCAGGGAACCAGTCACAAACAATATACATTACATGATATTTGGCTGGTAACCTTATTCTGCAAGCAAGATTTCTGTGCTAATCATTTTTTGTTTGTTTAACAAACTTTATGAAATCGGTACAAGATAGAGTTGCTTAAGCACAAAAAATAGCTGAGCGACAACAAAACAATTGCTTGTAATACCAGAATAAGGTTACCAGCCAATATACCACTTCACATGCGCCATCTGTGACTATGTTGCTCAGTTTTGCTCAGCAGAAAATTGTTAAGTGATACTTTCTGCTTAAGCAGCTCTGTAAAATTAGGCACTGGGCCCAATTTCATAGAGCTCCTTAAGCAAAAAATTAGCTAAGCACAACAAAATTATGCTTACTAGAATAATAACGCATTGGCACTAAAAGTCTGCGGAAGTTGCATCATTCAGTAGACCTCATATTATGTGGTGCGGCCATCTTGTTTTTTCTCCCCATACAAACCACTGTCACCAAACTTAGGCTGGACGGAAAATAGTCAGGTCCCTATTGGGCATAATGATAATCAGTTGGCATGATTAATAATGATTGAAAGGGGGGGGGGGACAAGACAATGGTGGTGGCAACAAGACTGGTGTATTCACACACAGCGCCCTCAGTGAGCGCCCTCAAGGTTGCTTACCAATGCTTCTTCATGTTTAATGGAGACACCATGATCATTAAGTTGTTGTCATCTATCAATATTATCATTCAATAGAACTTTACCGTACTGTCACCCTCTTGGTCATGTTCTCTGTACCCAATAACAATAATGGGTGCTAAGATTCATTGTACAAAAAGGAACCTGACTCTTTGCCCTTCCAGCCTCGGTTTGGTTCATTTATTAATCTTGAATGGGGCAAAATCATGATAAAGGTCTGTCCCGAACGATGTACTGTTGAATCCCCCAACCGCTTTTTAAATTTTCTTTTGGCGTCACCTCCCCTTGTTTGTGCACCTGGATTATTCAAAGCTTTGTCTCATGAAACTGACTTTCCTGATCTTTAGATTCCCAGTCATCGTCAGGCCGCTTCAGCTTGTTGTAAAGGTTCTTCGAACCAAATGTCTCTTGATTGGAAACAGCAGACGGGCCCCGTTTTAGCTTAGAATATCTCAACATACTCGGAACACTCTCCATGGTTTTGATCCTGATCCTTTGGAGAGAGTTATACGGGTTGGCTTCATGAACGCACTGTGGTTCGTCCAAGGCCCCGTCAGACAGTCTATGCTGGTCCAAGGAAGCCATGTTCCCCTTCCCATTGCGGACTCGGACTGGTGGGTAAACATTGGCACCTTCTTCGGCTAACTTACGTAGGGGTGATGTCGTCCGCACCGTCGTGGAGTACAGCTCAGCTTGACGTGGGAGGCTTTTGACCATGCCGGGTTTCATGGACCCAGCTGACGCCTTGGCTTCTTCGACAGCGCGGTCGTTAATCTGGAAATACTGCGGGAAGGTGATCTTGCAATGGTCACGACGAGATGCTGCCCCGTTCTCTGCAGAGGCTTCTTCGGCGGATCGCATCTCTTTGAGCTCCTCGTAGACATGTGGAGCGCTAGTCGAGGGAACACTCCCGAGAGTGTCGTCGGCTGGCTTTCCCATCTTCCCATCGTATCGGTATGTTTGACAGGCAGATGCTAGAGGCGAATGAAGGAATGATTCATTCTTACTGTCTCCTGAAGCTGGCGAGTCAACCCCGTACATGTCTACGCTATCCTCTCTGGCAAACAGGCCTGCAGAGCAGTCAAGCATCATCGAGTCATCCGTGGTGGAGACGTTGGCTTGTATGTCCGTCAAGGCTTCTGGCTTCCTTTCCCATTCTGGATTAGGTTTCTGCCGACTGGTACTCATACTAGGTTCTGCAGAGAGAGCTCTATATCTCAGTGCATTGGTGTCGTTGGTGGACTGAATGGTTATCTTCACTTCGTCTAAATTGCTCATATCCAAAACCCGATCGAGACTTTCGGAAGCTCTCTTGAAATGGAGAAAATATAAAGATATGTTTGTCCAACAATATTACATGCGTGAACCCCTACATGCCAGTACATGTTTTCTATAATGGACCGTTACTTTAGGAGATTGGGAATAGCTGTGTAATGAAAAGCACATCATTAAACTTGGGGGGGGGGTGGTGAGGAAGTTAAACTTTGCACTTTGAATGGTACATACATAAATTCGGTTAGTGTTATCTCATAGTATTCTTCAAAAAAAAAATCCATTGAATTCCTTACCCCGAATTTACATTCTTCGTAATTTCCATCAGAAGCATGAGTGTTGCCGAGAGGGCTAACTGTGAGAGTAACTTCTGGGAGACGGGCAGGCTGATCGGTAATGACCGGCGGAGCTGGTTCTGGCATCGCTTGTTCGGGCATCATGAGAATCGATTCATCTCCCGCGCTTCCGTTGCCTTGCAACTCAAGAAATGGGACCGGTCTGGAAAAAAAAACAGCCTGAAATTAACGTTAACATTAAAAAAAAAAAAAAAAAAAAAAATTCCCTTTGAAATTTTTACTAGAGTTATGTGGTTTATTCGATAAACGTCTGTTCCGTACCAGTGTTTGATAGGGACTTCGATGTCCCACTAAGGCCAAGGAACGGCTCCGTCTGACCCACCCAGTGTGTCCGATAATAAAACCATGGTGGGTCGAGAAAGGAATCAGGCATAATGGTCTGTCAGACATGATGAATTTATACGCTCAGTAGATTTCACAAAACTAGTCCCAAAGTGGGATTAGTCCTAACTTTGGGATTAGCCCAATAAGTCAGGACTATAGTTACTCATCCCAACTCGAGATAAGACCAATCCTGGCGCTTTGTGAATGAAATCCACCCCGGACTTGCTGCACGTGAAGACGATCTTGCCATTTTCAAAATCTAGGTTATACAAAAAGGAAAAAAAGCCTATACCTGCGGGAAGATTGATGGAGCCATAGTAGTTCGTATGGTCTTTATCCGACACTTTCGCTCCTAACGTATTTTCTGTACACCTTCGTAAAAATATGTCAGGGGCACCCTTTGATTCGTTTTTTTTTGTAAGACATTTTATTTTTTACAAAGATTTCCTGCTCGCCCCCGATAAGCTATTGCTCAATCTGCTATAACCCCACCCCAATCGTTATTTCCTTGTTCTTGTGTAGTACCAAGCGCAAGGGCGTGGATCGCTACCGAAAAGTGGGGGGACGTGCGCGTGCAAGCCTTGGAAGATCGGAAATAGCTTGGCCGAAAATAGGCCCAAATATCATTCCGCGCGTGGTCCATCTTTGTATGCGCCGCCGACAGGGCAATGTTAAATAAACACAAAGGCATTTCACCCATTACCATTCGAACGTTATCAGTTCTTTGAAGAAAAAAAGTGTATGAAAAACCCGACACCACTCAAGTTTACTTTCCCCGAAATGCTGTATATTGTTGCTTTGATTAAGTATTTCTTTTTCTTTTTCGGGGGGGGGGGTGTCAAAAAGTGGGGGGGGGGGGGGGGGGTCAAAAAGTGGGGGGGGGGTCAAAAAGTGTGGGGGGGGGGGGTAATTTGATATGCTATCCCCCCTCTAAAAAGTGGGACATGTCCCCCCCCCCCCCCAGTCCCCCACCAATCGACGCCCTTGACCAAGCGCTGAGGTATTGGTTAAGACCATAAACAAAACTTAGTTACTCTCTTAATGTAAAAGAGTGAAAAACCACTCTTTTTGTCCGCCAGTATACCACTCTTGCAATGAGCCATAATTATGGCGGACAACTCTTTTTTAGAGTGAGAAACATGTATTTTCACTAAATTCAGAGTGAAACTCACTCTACTCCACTCCCACTCAAAAAAGGGTAGTGAATAGTAAGTTTCACTCTCAAAAGAGCCAAACTGACACAACTCTGGCAAGCGAGTGAAATGTTCACTCTTTTACATATTTTAGAGAGTACATTTTCTTTTCTTGGGGGGGGGGGGTAGACGACTAATCTTCAGGACTTTTTTCTTCTAAAATCTACTCTCCAAATGTAAAAGAGTGAAAATTTCACTGTCTCGCCAGAGTGGTGTCAGTTTGGCTCTTTTGAGAGTGAACTCACTGTGGATCACCCTTTGGGAGTGAAATTGGAGCGGACTTTACTCTGATTCAAGTTGAAAACGCCCTTCTTTCGCTATAAAAAAAAAGAGTTATCCGCCATACGGCTCTTTGCAAGAGTGGTATGGCGGACAACACGAGTGTTTTTTTTTTTTTTTTTTTTTTTTTTTTTTTTTTTTACTTTTTTACATTAAGGGAGTACGATTACCGTTTTTTTTTATCATGAAAATTATAAGAACTTACGACATTCGTTGTAGCGTTGCACCAATGCGATCCATTCTAGTCATCGCGCACGTCTCTTGTTTGCGACCGGAATAAAGTCTATCCATAGTTATGGATACCACCGGAATCAGAACGAATACCATCAGCAACGCAAGGAACACGACACCACCAATAACCACATGCATTGATGTCCAGGACACACCATCTCCGGTAGCGACTGGAGCGACAGGAGCGAGGGTCGAGGCTGGTGAAATATGAGAAGAATGCATGCATGAGAAGAAACAAAAACAAAGTGTGGGCTTTACACACAACTTACCGTTTACTTCACACAAATGGAATAGCAAGATCCCATATAGGGGAACAAAAAAGGAGACACAATACTATATCTTTTGTGCCTTCCAACAGCCGTAAAGAAAGTATCCCGGAACCAGTTTTCCCAAAGATACGAGAAAAACAAGATAGGACACTCTTGTGCCGTTTTGCACGGTAGCAGATGTAGCGCCTTTTTACCTATCTACCGCGTGATGGCGCCCTTCCTATGTGTCAATTTTACTAGGATTATTGGCACAATTAAATGGCCGAACACCAAATGTTCGATCTACCTTCACCTTTGTTTTTTAGTTGTAGGGATCGTTTGGTCTAAGTTTTTCCATTGAGTAGGCCCTACTTATCGCGCAAACGATCTTTGGTTTTACCTACCAAACAACAGAGGGCGCACCCATTTTGCGTTTCATGTTTCTACACAGAGTGTCCTATCTTGTTTTTCTAGTATCTTTGGTTTGACTGATGATGATCATTATGATCATTATGAAATTTTAGCCATCAGATTCGTAATTGCATACTCTTTCAACGTTCAGACTAAGCATACCTGTTGGAGTTTCATTGGTAGGCCTACTGCTTGGTGAGGGCGACTCTGAAGTCCTGGAAATAAAGATATATTTATTGATTAATTATATGGATTTACAAAATGGTGTTATCAAATCATACACGTCTTTCAAATGTATGATATTACACGATATAGGAAAGGATGAGAGTGATAAATTCAAAATGAAAACGAAAGCTTATTACTGACAATGTATATTATACAAGTGTCCCACAATAATAGTTCTCACATGTCAGATACTGCCATTTGCGAGAAAAATGCCTACCAATTAAATTTCAGTTCCTTTTTCGATGTAACAAATATAAAACTAATTAGTAAGATTGTAAGAACACTTAAAGCCCATAATACTTTTGGGAACACCGAAAAACAAAATATTCACAGATTTGCACAAAACTTACATGGTATAGAGACGATGATGGTAGAAAACTTCCTGTGAAATATTTCTATCTGATGTGTTATCGTTTTCGAATAATTAGAGAAATAAGATCCACAAAATGATTTTTCGTCTCATGAGACGAAAACTCCGGCCGTTAGAATGAATACAAAAACGCTGAATGACTTTGTATTGTTTTCTCGTAAAGGAAACAATGAAATGAGCTGAAACTTTCGCAGGTTGATTTTATTAAATAACTCTTGATGCTCATAAGGTATGGAAGTATTTCCAGATACTTTACCAATAGTGTATAATGGCTTTAATATCAACGTACATAAATTGTCTGCTTCTTCTAAAACGGAATCGCCTAAATCAGTAATATTTTGTATACGGGTCTCGTCGAATAATTTATTTTTGATGGAAACTAAAGGATTGGCAGCAGACTTTGCGATGTCATGAACAGGTTTGTCTATTCACGTCACTTATCCGAGCAGTGCGCTCGTTCGTGGTGGTTTACACCACCGTATGCAGCTATGGCCACCGCATGCGCGCGCGACACAATAGCGCGTCAATGCACATGTACCAATCATCTTGGAGGATTTACAGTGCGTGTGCGTCCCCGCGCGTGCGTGCGGAAGCCATAGCTAGCTGCGGTGTAAGTGTATACGCCCATGAACGAGCTCGGATTCAACCTCGCCACCATGGGCAGCGCGCCGTATCGATACCTTTCGTCACTAACCCCTGGAAGGGAAGCACCGAAAAAAACACGCTGATTGGCTCCCAAAACTGACTGCTTTGCGCGCATGCCAGGGAGCGAGGTTGGCTCAGATAAGTTTAAAAGATACATGGATCTCCATTAAAGGGCCCATGGAGAGGTTTTTGTCACGGAACATTTTTGTGGCTTAATATATGGTTTGAAATTAACAAAACATACTATTGACTATTTTGATGTGTCTGTTATGCGTTAGTACACTTTAATTGAGCCCTGAAAATGTGTGCCATTTGATTGCGCAATGATCCATGACGTCGGCTGTGGTAAAACATTTCGAAGACGGCTCTGGTGCCGAGTGGTCAACAATGCATTGTATGTTATTGTCACACATAAAATGGCCCTGGTCAGCCGTTCCACTGTCTACGTCACAGATTTTATGTTATCGAGGAAGGGTGGGCGGAGCACGGCAACCCACTAATTTTAGAAATCGTTATTTCTACGATTAATACGCACGTAAAAAATGTGAAAAAAGTAAAGATATACTATAATAGGCATTCTTTATTTTTTTTAAACAATAAAAAAAAAATTCATGGGACCTTTAATACTCTTGAAAAAAACGCGCGTTTATGCATGACGCGCAACGTGTCCTATTATAATTATTCAGTCAGTATTAAAGGAGATGAATGAAAAGATACGTCAAAGATGTGACGTCAACGACTGCGACCGCTTGTAATCATTTTGGTGATCATCAGCTCATATTTCAGTGGCGTGCAACTGCTACGCAAGATGCGGTAAGGAAACATCTTCTGCGTTACGCCAAATTATGTGGGTTATGTTGCTGCGCGTCAGACTGACACTCGTGTTGATAAGATGTGTGTAATTTTGCCACACCAAATCTTCCTTCTAAACTCAAAATTAAAAAAAAACCTTCATAATGCAAGTCAGCTTGGTCACTAAATTCATTAAGTGACATACTTGTTTTCAGTGTTCAGAAACAATTACAAAATTCCCGCCCGAATCTGTTAAATATTCAAAATAAACATGAACCTCGTGTAAAGCTATACACCATGCTGTAACGCCGGACAGTTAGAAGACAGTTAGAAAATTTCTTTTTCAGCATAACTAATCCACACACGCATACTATATCTTTATCGATGTGAAGAGTACCCTATGCCCCAGTGACATCACAGAAGTTTCAGTTTCAGTTTCAAGTAACATTTATTTCCATACTGTCATAACAAATTGAAACAATAAATGTACGCACGTATATATAATGAATAGAATAGACTAAGTTAGGCTTGAACATGCAAAGGAATAGAACAGTATGAAGGCTGATTTAAATAAGCCGAGGCTTGTAGTAATCAGCCTATGGACAGAGACAAACCAAACGGACAGAGATGGCCGGGGGAGGGGGGGGGGGTAATGTAATAACGTCCCCGTATTATTACGTAATTTTAAATTAGTTTAATAAGCATCTCACGCACAGCAAAGCAGAAACATGAAGTCTTCCATGTGAGGTATACTTTTTGTAACCCACACTGATTTTACCTCGAGTAGTTTGCTAAGTTTTCCATGATAAATTCATCTTTATGAAACTTGGGTCCTGTGCCCAATGGCGCTGCTTACCGCGTCATCTACGCTTACGGCAAATATTAAGGCGCCACAATCGCATAATTTCGTGGCACACTTTTCTTCTAAGCAATGAGCAGGATACGAGGGCCGTTTACGAAACCACGGCTTGGGCTTTGGGCTTGGGCTTAGGCTCTGTCAGTTATTTTGAAAATGTGTGCTTTCCTTACGGGGATTCAAACAGGCGGACGGAGCCCAAGCCGGAGCCCTAGCCCAAGCCGTAGTTTCGTAAACGGCCTATATTTTTGTCACATGGTACATAAGACATGCTAATTTGGCTGGTAACCTTATTCTGGTACGCATAGATTTGTTGTGCTTAGCATTTTCTGTGTGCTTCAGCAGCTCAATGAAATTGAGCCATGGTCAGACCGAGTTGATCATTACAGTTTGACACGAATAAATCTTACCCGCTGGGGGTAGCGTTCGTCGATGTTATAGGCCTACGTGTTGTTGTGTTACTGATTGGACGAACACTGGTGACGAGGAAGATGGTGATGAAAGCAAGTTGCATCAAACATCGAGAAAGTCCCATCATGACTTGTAAACTGCAATGAAAGGATTTTTTTTTTTACTGAATTGATTTTAAAGTATATTATTCAAATTGTATTTAAATCATATGAAATGATCATTTCAGCGGCGTCATCAGCAAGAACAAACTGAACAGTTCTCGTACAAACTCAGTGAAAGACTAATCAACGAGTTCCTTGTTTTATAAAGAGAGATTGAAATAATAAAATCCAACATGGCATGTCGTGGCCGAGCGGTCTCGTACACCGGACTCAAGCAGTAGAGTGTGGGTTCGAGTCCCGGTCTTGACACTTGTGTCCTTTTAAGCAAGACACTTCACCATTATTGCTGCGTACTTCGGATGGGACGTAAAGCCATAGTTCCCGTGTGTTGTGTAATGCACGTAAAAGAACCCAGTGACACTAATTATCGCTAAGAGAAGGGGTTTGCCCCTGTGTTTCTGGCAGTGGCTGCTGAATGCGCCGCGGCACTTTGTAAACCCTTATAAGGTGCTACATAAATGGGTCTCATAATTCAAAAACTTAAAAAACCTAAAAAGTCTCAAAAAATGACAATAGTAGCGCCTTGAGTACCCAATTGCTGGTGGATACGTGCGCTATATGAGGCTCTGGTATCATCAAGTTTAACGTAAATGAAAGTACATTGGTCCAATCATAAAACTAAAATAAAAAAAAGACATTGGTACAATTGATAATACGGTGCCAGCGAGCGCCAAGGCAACACTTGGTCCAGCGAGCGCCAAGGCAACACTTGGTGGGAGTCGAACCCACGACCAGCCCTGCTGTAAGGCAGGTGTTAAAAACAGGACATCACAGTGCATGCTGCCTGCAATGACGAGAAATAAGACTGGCACGCGATCTCTAAAAAAGCACCCAGCTTTGGTTTGAGATTGGGAAGCGTATATTTTTAGTAATTACTAAAAATGTCAAGTCCGGGTGCAAAATCATTCGTTGCAACCTTACCAGTCAAAATAATGATGTTTGTACTTCTTCGGAGAATAAAACTTATTTCATGAATTGTATCAAAATGCCAAAGTTATGGGCGGATCCAGAATATTTTTTTAGGGGGGGGGGAGCTCAGAATCAAGAACGATGTATCAGTGCTAGGAATTACAATGAAATAACCAAAGGTAGAGAGAAACAAATCACAGTGAGGGGGGGGGGGGCGGGGATGAGGGGAAACATGTGGGATGGGGGAATACCTTATCGTTTGTATCTGATGTTTTTCCTCCTCTCCCTCTCTCATCCCCCCTATCTCTCTTAATTTTTGTTTACGAATTTAGGGTGGGGGCTACTGTAGCCCCCTTAGCACCCTAAATCTGCCAATGAAAGTAATATCGATTCAAAAACACAAAAACATAAAGTGACTATAACTAGTAAACTTGCGGGTACAACCATGATGTGTAAACGACTTTGGGGAGGATCGCTGGCTCTGAAAAGAGCCGTTGTTACGGTCTGGACGTTTCGAGCAGCATACGCTGCTCATCTTCAGGAGAAACTTTTCACAGCCAGCACTCCTGCCATTAAAGCCCCAGCTCAACATTGGCAAGAAGAAAAACATAACAGTCGGTTACGGAAACTTTTCCTTCAAGAAAATAAGAATGGCACCAGTCATAAACAATATCTCATGGTTTTGCTTGAAATTGATGGCTTTTGCTACCGAGCCACGTTAATCATTAACTCGGCAGCGTGAGGCCAGTGACGTAGATCTTAAAGCCCCAGCTCAATATTGGTAAGAAGAAAAACACATATTTACGTATACTTTACATGGTATAAAAATAACAATGGTAGAAAAATTTCCTTGAAATATTTCTTGCTGAAGTGTTGTCGTTTATAAGTAATACATGAAATAAGATTCGAAAATAGTTTGCGTCTCAGTGAGACGAAAACTCTGCCGGTATAGGAATGCGTACAGTAAATGCCGAGCGTATTTTTACCGTTTTCTCGCAAACGAAACAACGAAATGAGCTGACACGTTCACATTCAGGTTGGCTTTATGACAAATGTCTCGATTTGTGCAAAGAATGGAAGCACTTGCAGTCAGCTTTACCAATGTTGATCTGGGGCTCTAGGAGATTCACACCATGGTTGTAACCGCAAGTCCACTACTGGTATTAACAGTTATTCTTCATATTATGATCCACAAACATGCAAAGCTTCAAACATCACTTAACATACCCACTCCATGTAATATTCCTTTATGAGTGCATAAAAAATACAAAATAATTATCTTTAAAACAAAGGCAATTATATAAGTTACACAATTTTACCTGACACAGGTATCCAAGCAAGAAGACACAATTAGCCAGTCGCAGTATCAATACAAATATTTTTTAAAGACAGACTTCAATGGTGTTGTTTGTTAAAAGACTTTAGAGACGTCTCCAACGAGCAATGAGCCTCTAAAATATGAACCCACAATGATTTCAATGATTTTGACCGAAATCGAAATGTTGTATCGCTAGGAGCACCTGCCAAAGAGAAAGTGGAAGTTGTATTTAACACGCATTATGATAATACCCGGTGATGTCCTAATAGAATTGAGAGTGTATTGGATAATGTTGATCGAGTGCGAGCACAATATGTTTGCATTCACGTTGAGCTCAGTGGTTCACTGGTGACCTGGTTCGAATCCTGGACCGGAATCCCCTGCCTTTCACCTCTGGCACCCGGTTCCAATCCCGGACCGGATGGAGCCTTGCAAGTGGATTGGGTTTTAGTATAGTCGCGTGGGTTCCCCCCCACCACCCCACCACCACCACCACCACCACCACCACCACCACCACCACCACCACCACCACCACCACCACCACCACCACCACCACCACCACCACCACCACCACCACCACCACCACCCCCACCACCCATTTGGGGTTTTCCATCCACATTAAAAACTAACATTGTCTTCAACATACTCACTTCACAGGTATCTTCAGGACTACGGGTCACATTGCCAGTTCGCTTTTGATGGTCCCTTGGTTTCGTTACTAGAAAGATTTAGCCTTTGAGAAAGACTGCTAGGGTCGAAACGTGAGGCCATTAAAACAACTTTTGCATTTATACAACAGGTCCTTGTGGTTGGTAAGCAGTTTGCAACAGCTAATTTCATTTTTTCAGAAAGATATATAGTAATGAAAGGAATGTTTTGGCTTCGGAAGGTGAGTATCGATGGAGTAAAAGCAACACAATGTTGCACGACATTTGATGACCTAATTAACGACTATAGAACTTAAAGACGCCCGCTTGTCAACGCGCGACAAACAATTATAGACCTTTCCCATGAAATATGTAAATTGAACATCGCGCGTGCGCACTTACATTTTGGTTGGCAAAATTTTGGGAACAATGCGTCCTTTTGCATGGGACTGATGGGCGCGTGACGCGTACGCGCTTTGTGCGTCTGCTTTGTGCACATTCCAATGGCGTTTGCCAACCAACAGGGTCTGTACGCATGCGTGAATGCAATTAGCATAATTCATGGGAAAGGTCCATTCCTGCCACGAAAGATCACCTTTGACCCTTGCACGCGTTGATGTACGGGTACATGGTCGTTTTGTGCCGCAGAAATAGTCGTCGGGTATTGGTGACGAGCGGGTGTCTTTACAGACGGTAGAACAAACGATAGTAATTAAAGGAAATAAAATAACATAAAAAAATTGAGAAAACGAAACGTAACACAAACATGGTAAAAACATAAAAAACAATAAAAAACAAAATTATATCTTACAAAAATATAAAAACACTGGCGCTACTGTACGTTAAAAAGTATTAACGAAACGAATCTTTAATCATAGGTATCACAACCAAAACTTGGTCAAGTTATTTGAGTATTATCAAATATTTTCTCAACATCGCTTCCTTGTTTTCTGTTAGCCAAACCTGTACTAGGAAGTCGTCACTGTGTATCAGAAAGAATGCACTTTCAGAGTAAAAAACGAAAGAAAGAAAGACAAAGAAAAATGAAGCAAACTCTTTATTTGTAATCGTTTAGCACGCAATCATAGTGATTGTTTGCCCTAACGACCCCAACTATCTAGACCTCTCAAATCTATCCCACCATTAATCGACCTTTATCATAGAGCATTCTTCTTGTTTTTCTCCCGTCCAAATCGATGTTACCAAACCGAGGCTGGAAGGGCAAATAGCCTGGTTCTTTTTTGTACAATGGCTATTAGCATCCATAGTACTGTTATTGGATACAGGGAACATGATCAAATGGTGGAACAATAATAAAGGGTGGAGATACAATCTAGTAAGGTTGCAGTAACACCATGTACATGAGTAGGATTTGAAACTTTGCATGGTGGAGATACAATCTAGTAAGGTTTGCAGTAACACCATGTACAGGAGTAGGATTTGAAACTTTGCATGGTGGAGATACAATCTAGTAACGTTTGCTGTAACACCATGTACATGAGTAGGATTTGCATGGTGGAAATACAATCTTGTACGATGCGCATAAAAAAATCTCTATATGAATGATGGTGGTTCTGAAAAGAACCACTCGTGAAACAATTCGACGTTTCGATCAGTATGCTCTGATCGTCTTCAGGAACTTTGATGCTGCAGGCTGTTTAAGTACCACGAGTAAGAATCGCTCGGTGGCATTTCCGCAAGCTGAAAATTATCATCTATTACGACGTCAAAATTAAGAACCCAAAATAAGAAAACCAAAATACTCCTGTTAGTTTTCTCAGCAACGTATACATTGTGTTGTGATTTGTTTATTTCACTTGGATACTCAACAATATATCCAATAAGACAACAACATAAAATAACAACAACAATAAAAGGGTAAACAGGTAACAGTTTCATACAAAATACCTCTTAGATTTAAAAGCTAAATAAATAGTGAAAACAAGTTAAATCCCAACACTGAGATTGGAAAAACTTAGATAAATTGATTGTGGAGCTCGTATCTTTAAAGATACTATTCAACTTGAAACTGCAACTGGAGCGCCGAGATATTCATTAAAAAATATGATAGTGTAATAATTCATATACAAGTATTATTTACATATATGTCACTTCTTTGGCTAAGATACAATTTGTTTGCAAATAAATTATCTTACAATATTTTTTGGTAATTTAAAAGGCTGTTGCGTTATAAGAGATATTCCTACGATGCGGTTAAAAAAAAAAACGATTTCAACGATTTTTCGTCTTCACAAATACATGTAGCTACGAAAAATCATCCTGATCCACTTTCCACAACATTTCTTGATGAGACTACATTTGAAGGGTGTAGTCTACCTTCGTGTAGTCTAGCTTTTACCGATGGAGGGTTGGGGCGGGGCGGGCAACACCGATTCTCAAAAATACAATTTTGTTCTCTTCCTTTTAAAAAAAGTGCAGAAATGGCAAGTTACAAGTTGGATGTTTACACTTAAAATTAAGCTACATTATTATTTTTGTTCTTTGGGGAGATGGGGGGGGGGGGAGGTATGCATAGCATCTCATCAACTATAAATTTGTATGTACAACATCGTATACAAAATGTTTAATTATATATAAATTG
The DNA here is from genome assembly GCA_911728455.2 of Marthasterias glacialis. Taxonomy (NCBI): domain Eukaryota; kingdom Metazoa; phylum Echinodermata; class Asteroidea; order Forcipulatida; family Asteriidae; genus Marthasterias; species Marthasterias glacialis. The sequence continues at coordinate 25,858,891 of OU452224.1, forward strand.
TTTTGTTCTGATTTGATAAATGTATTCTGCATACTTGGAGGTCAATTGGTAACAAGTGAAATTGAAATTGATACATTTCTAACAAGGGAACATGTCCTCGGAAAAAAGTTGTGCGTGAAAAGGACTGACATCTCTACTGTATTATTTCCATGCCCATATACGTGTACGATTAAAAGCAGGCTAATTAACAAAACCACAACTGTAGATAGCTTCCAAAGGCACGTTGCTTCCGGATTGTGTGCTTTTGGGCTATAAAAAAAACAAGAGTTTGTTACGAAATAAACAAGTTGGTTGTAATGTATGGTGTTTACACAAACCTAGAGGACTACAATAACTGATTTATAAGCCTGTACTTTCCCTTCAACGGAAGCCACATTTTGACTTGATCTGTTCACTTTCACTTGTGCTTTCAACTGATGTCAAGGGCCTGATGTTTTAACAAAGCTGGAAAGTTCACCACAAAGTTTACCTCAGAAAAAAATGTCACAGGTTTTTTGTGTGTGTGAATCCACATTGGTGGTCACATTACAGTATTGTTATGTATTCCTCGTGTGTTAACGAGTTTAGAACTAGACCACAGTGTCCTCTTGTGCCCACAGTGTGCCCATAGTGGACCCAAAGTGGACCAAGTCACAGTGTCGTCTTGTTCACATTGCGTCCACAGCAAAGATTATAGAGCGCCGAAGGCGCAAGATGGGGAACTGGAGCTCTATCTATTTTTGGAACGTAAAATATGCATGGGCGCCATTTCAGCGAATGAATGCTTTGTTTCCCATTTATAGCAATGGTCATTGTCGGCACTGATCTATCGTTGTATCAATAGAGTCACTTGCCGACATGGCGTCCAGTGGGATGTCACATTTCAGCTGGAGCTTCCCATCTTGCGCCTTCGGCACTTTATGATCTTTGGTCCACAGTGGGCCAAGTCTCAGTATGATGTGTGTACACCGTGTTGATAGTGCCCGGAAAATCAAGTACTTCCCTTTGTTCTTCCCATTGTTTGGACTTAGTTTCTTTTTTAGCGATGTCACCATTGGTTTTGTACACAAAAGCAAAGGATCCCTTTTGTTAATGTGCTTGGTTTCAACGGGTCAATGGTTTTCACTTTGGTGTATTCATGTGACATTTTTCTAAGGGGTTGTGTTAAGCACATCTTGTTAAGCAGAAAAGGGTAACCAGCCAAAGTGCTGTGTAATTCATACTAATGCAGCTAGCTGGTGCCCCACTCTGTTTTCTTACTTAAGCAAATATATTTGCCATTATTTGACGTTTAGCGGCTTCATGAAATTGGACCATCGTAGGCCATCTTTGTCTGTTCCCCAATGACAATGCTAGTGCTAGATTGCATTTCACAAAAAAAGCACCAGACTATTTTCCCCTCTAGCCTTGGGTTTGATTACACTGGTTTAAATGAGATTATCGGTGAAGAGAAAAGAAAAAAATCAATACCGAATGTCAACACGGCGATAAAGGAATCATTAAAAAAAAACCTTCTTGATACCTGCGGTAAATTTAACATGAGTCCCGTTGAATTACTTTATACCGTTTCTACCCCAAAAGACACCCATATTTCAGTTTTTCCTAATAATTTTACACCATTTGAATGAACAAAACCAACAGAGGGAATATCTATGAAATGGGTTTCCTAAAGTAAACAAAGACGACCTTTGCCAAAGTACCCACTGAGCTTGAAAGGTGCACACAACATTAGTAAGAGTGAAAATACAAGTTCAACTTACATGGTATAAAGATGGTTATGTTGAAATATTTTTGCCTGAGATGCCATAGTTTTGAGAAATGAGTTTTGATCAGTACGAAACCTGATGTTTGAAAGCAGTGAAAGTATAGGTTTTTTCTCTCTCACTATTTTCTCGTGACTCCAATTGACCTGTTGAGCTTAAGCTCCCACAGTTTTGTCATTTCACCCACAAAGTGCTGACACTGGTCTTTGACAGTTACTAATGTTGTCCGCATGCTTTAAGTTATTATGGTAAGTTTCCAGAGGAGATAAGTGTGTTAAGTGATCACTGATTTCGTGACGGTTTCCTCTTCCGAACCCTTCCCATGCAAATTGGTGAACTTCCCATCCTGATCGTGAGCGTGACGTTATTCCACTGTAAGCCACGCCCACTTCACACAAACTGGCTCCACTGATTACCAGAAGCCTATAGGAGTTTCATTGCAATAATTTTTCTTTGACGATTTATACCAGAAAAGTTTACTCATCGGACTTGGCTTTTACATACAAATTTCAAAGACTAAGGTCTTCTCAGAATTCAAAGTTTCTGTCGTAAGAAATGCCTTTGAGCGATGAAATGGGTGACTTTTGGTGAAATTACCCACAAACGTACGTCAGCTTTATTATTATTATTATATATTTCTGGTGATAAAACTAAGGATTTCCTCAAAAGCGCATATGGCACTGTAGCTCGCAAGCCTGAAGAAACCTGTTGGGTAGAAGATGATGAAGAAATATTCAGTTTTAGATGTGAGAGGAAAACCCCAGAGAAATACTCCGGGGGGAACACCCACGCGATCAGGTAGGGACCGAAAACCCAATCCACATAGTGACCCCTGGCGGGATTCGAACCGGGCACACCAGAGGTGAAAGGCGAGGAAAGTACCGGTACGCCAACCTGACCTCCCTTTAGAGCCAGAGGTTGCAGAAACCTTGGGCGTGCAGCAGATACGCACGCGTTTGACGCAATGGACCTTACTTGTAAGACTTAGGTTGTGCTAAAATAATATGATAAATGTATCAAAAAAGTGGCATGTTTCACAATAAGCCCCCATAATAATACTAACTGTGATAAATTTGTGCTGTAAGTGTGACTGGCGCCCTCTAGTGGTCTTTCTGATCTACATCTATATAAATGCCGTACAAATACTATTGACTGTGGACCTTTTTTCTCATATTATAGATGAACCTGTTATGAAGTACAGCTTTCAAGAGAGAAAAAAAAAAAAAAATGTTAGCCACAAATTAAGTCTGGACTTTTTTTTTTAAATTCATTTTAAGTACTCCATTATGTACAAAAATATTGATTTTACAAACAATTCCAATGCATATTTTGTTTACAAATAAAAATACTATCATAGGAAAACAGTTGAATACATTGTCTTATGTAATTTGATTATGAGTTGACATTGTAAACAGTACAATTTTTGGATATTTCTTTTGTACAGGAAATCTACAAGTACTTACATTAGGTGTTTTTATCTACAATTCCGTCTTGCCCAACAAATAGGTTGCTTTGAAAAATGAACTACGCTTTTAACAAGTCAATGCTAAGCTGGAGAGTGTCATTCCAATGATGTGACAAACTTCAATTATTGGTTTGAAAGGCATTTTTGTTTCTTTTAGACGTATGATTCCTCAGTGAACTCCACGTTGTCCAACTCGTCTAAGAAGCCGACAGAGTGACGTTTGGCCTTTGCGGCAAAGTAGCGCCAGTCCTGCTGGGATTTGGCGACGGCTTGCTCTGTCTCTTTACATGTAGCCATTCCATTGACAGGGTCCGTGCTCAGAAAATAATCCTGCATGGTGGTCTTGGCCTTCGGTGATAGACCCTGCTCCGTTGTGGATGGAAAAGAAAAGTTTGCCGACGAGCGGTTGTCGCTGGGTGACATCTCGGAGCCTGTTGAGATGGCCGAGTCTACTGAGTTGATTCTAGCTGCGTTCCAGCGGAGGTTATCCGCATCCATGCTTTTCGAGCGACTGAACTGAGCTTTGGATCTCGCAGTTTTTATTCTCGGGGTGCTGCTGCTGCTTGACTGGACACGAGGTGTTTGAGTGGTCAGGGTAGCTTCTTGACCATAGAACAGAGGGGTTTGTGGTGCCTTATCCGTGGAAGATTTTCGCTTTTCACTCATCGTCCTCTGAACATTGTTGGCCATCGCGTTGGTGAAGGATTCAGTGCGGCCTTCGGCTCTCCTCGACCTGTCACTCGATGACCGTTTGACCTGATTACTGGATGGCTGCGACTGGATGCTGTCGAGGGTTGAACTGAAAAGACGCAAACTTTCAACGTCAACAGTTTCATTGTCGCTGGACTCTGAATCCGAAATGTGGAAGATGATTCCTCCACTCTCTATGATGGGGGAGGATACAGGGGGAGATGTGGAGTAAGGAGAGCTGGGTAAGCGACAGACAGGCTGTGACCGTGAGACACTACAAGACTGAGCCCCACTCTTCCTCCTCCGTGGTATTGAGTCATCACGTTCAAAGACAGGAGCGTCTGGTTTGTCCAGCGACCGAGTCTGACGCTGAAGGCGTGCCCGCCGATGCATTGTCTCTTGATAAGAGGGCGGGGAGGATTGTCGTGGACTTTCACAGATGGGGGAAGTGTTTCTAGGACTTGGGGTCTTGCTTATATTGCTGGAGTCTCTCACCTTGTCATCAGACAGGTTGGTGAGTTGGTCGTCGCTCAACGACCGTGGAACGCCAGTGGATTGACGCTCTTGTGACCCTCTCTGAGTGTCTGTATTTGCGCTTCGGGGTAACGAGAGGTGCGTTGCATCTCGTGGGAAAAACTCCCGAGGCGGTGAAGTAGTTTCCGGGTAGGTGACACCTCGGCGGTGAGGGCCGGGGGATAGTTTCCCAGGCTGTCGCGTTGAGGAGATGCGAGGACGACGCGAACGCTGATGCAACACGCTTGGAGGTGCGCTGTCACCGGATCGTGACCGGTTCCTTTCATTCGGATGGTCATTTGGTTTGCCCCGGGATTCATTAACAGCGACTCCATGGGCTGGGTATATTCTCTCAGAGGAGCTTGAGGAGAGGGCCTCTGAGGACGAGGTTGATGGCGTGCTACGCTTGTTTGGGGTCGACTTCTTGTGGAAAACTGTTAAAGGATTGTAGAACTTAGCAGGCATGGAGATCCTCCTCTGCTTTGGTTTCTGAGTGGGTGAGGATTTATCCGTTGGTGACGAGGGACTCGAATGAACCATATTGTCTGTACTTGGAGGGAGTAAGCCCGGGGAGGGCTTTGCGGATTCCAACTGTTGGTTCTTCTGCGACATGAGATAGTCATGCCGTCTCTTGTCCAGCACTTTCAAGTATCCATCTCCTTCTGGTCCAGATTCCTCATCGGGTAGGAGACCACTGAGGAGCTTGAAGCTGCACTCCTCATTGAGTTCTCGGATCATTTTGATTGTTTCCTCGCTCAGCTCCACTTCATTATCTGAGCCATCAGGACTATTATCCATTGAGTTCGTGGCAGATTGTGATTTGGTAAGGACATAACGCTTCCCTATCTCCGTCATGCCGGCATTTGGCTCCGATACCCTCCTGACATGAGCCAGATTGGATTGCATGTACCTCGAGTCCACATAATCGCCGTTTCCTTTCTCTACAGATGAGGCACTCCTCGTGTGCTTCAATCCTGGTGGTGTTGGGAAGCCGGGACTGCTGCTACGGCCAGATTTATCCTTGGCATCCACACCAGAGTCTGTGGTGTCCGTCGTGTCAGATTCAGGATACAACTGATTGTCACTGGAGGTGAGTCCAGAATCGCGGCTCAGGGTCGACTGCGACATGACCGGGAGGCTGCTCGGCCATCCTTCGTTGGAAAACAACTCTCGATCGATACTGTCCAGGGAAGAATCATCCCGTTTCATTCCTCCTGTTTCCACCGATCCCTGTAAGCTGTCCGAGTCGCCAGAATCACGCCGTTTGGGCTCTGCTCTCTTCACAGGAGGTCCCCCAAACACATCGATGACATCCTCCCCGAAGATCTGCTGGACGTTGTCCACCATAAACTGGACAATTTGGGGGACTTTCTCTGTAGCCTGGACCTGGGTAAAAAATGTAACAAAATAAGGCATAAGTACAGATATAAAACAGAAATTCAAAGCTTTCTACTCTGAAAGTTCTAATATTCCTGAGCGTTTTCAAAAAGAAATATCTATCTGAGAATAACATTCTTTGAAAGACTTTGCAGGCCTGATTGCTTCGTTTTTGAAAGGGCAATGGCATCAAGGCATTTCTTCTTGATAAAGGGCACCTCTATGAGGAAATTGTAAATTTGTACTGGAACATTTCGAGGGCACCAAGGCAATGACCAGGGGCATGGAGGCAATTGCCTCTGTTGCCTCCATGAAGTATCAGGACTGCTTTAAATTACAAAATTTTACAGGAATGAACACTTTGTTCGGTGTTTTGTCAGTTTTACATGGCACTAAACAAGAAGGAAAAAGTTTAGGAAATCAGCTGACCTCCTAAAAAGTTGCATTGATGAATATTACATGTTTTTGCTGAACGTGTAATACTTTTCTGTACTAAACTAAAGCAACATAACGCAAACTAACAGTTGGGTCTCAAAACTTTGTCAGAAGCTTTGATCATTTCGTCAGCAAAAAAAATCATCTCACAATCGATCTATCCTCAAAAACATTCAACGCAACTCCTCATAAATGTAAATAATAAAACAAAGTGCTTCAAGCAATAGTATACACCTGTTTAAGATTAACCTGTTTTATGACATCACCTCTTTAGCAGGAGGTTCAATTGGCTGGTGATGGGCGGGTATTTCATTGAGCTGCTGGCGTAAAAGTTGCGTTTGGAGGTTTGTGCTTTGCAGTTCAATAAAACTAGGCCTAGACTTCCGTCTGAACACAAACATCCTCTTGGTGCCACTCACCCTACCCATCCCCTCCCCTCCCCCAATCCCCTTGGTCTTCTACTTGCCTGGGCCATTGAGTCACTTGAGCAAGGAGCCCACAGCATGCTCGGTGAGCAGCACACGGCTTGGTTGTAGGAGTTCATGTTGTTCTCCTCCATTCTGTCGTTGATGTGGTACATGATGCAGAAGAGGTGCCTCAGAAGGGTCTGGTTGCTGCTCGGTATGTCCGACAGAATCCTGGGTGATGAATGAGAGAGGAAGTTTTTTTGAGATCAACACAAAATCGGATTCAAGACTTACCAACCGCCACAACAAATTAAAATTTGTGAAAACTTAATGTAAATGTGCAGTATTTTTGGAGTCAGACGACACAGAGCATTCTAGAGTCACTCAATACTTGTGGATTGAAAAAGCACTGAAAATGAACCAATTCACCTGACGTCATAATCGCAATAAACTTGGTTGCGTGATTTTGGGAGTTGATGTCCCTGTGTGTTATACAGGAAAGGGCGAATTTCAGGCGACGCAGTGTTTACACGTGTACCTGTTGACTCCCAAAATGGTGACAATGGCACAGTTGCCGAACGCGGCGTGTGTGCAAGGGGTCAGTATGCAAATTCTTCAGGTATTCGCCACTATTTGTCATCTGACACAGTTTCAATAATTTTTATGGTGAAGAATATTTCATAACTATCATCTTTGCCTAAAGCCCGGTTCATACTTCACGCGAATGGCGAAAGCGAAGCAAATTTTTTGCATCACAATTGAAAAACAGCGCATTTTAAATTGTTGCGTCACCAAAATTCGCTTCGCCTTCGCTTTCGCGTGAAGTATGAACCGGGCTTTATGCAGACATAGCTGAACGAAAACAAGTTTCCCGAAAAAGACAGAATGGAGAAGACGCGTCTTACGATTTGATGCTGCTGATTCTCTCCTCGTCCGACTCCAGGTTGTTGGTGTTGACCCAGTTCTCATACACGACATTGTACATGATGCTGTTGGGTATATTCCTCATGAAGTCCTTGAGCAGGGCTGCACAGACCGGGACGGGCACCTCGTCAAACGCAACAGGCTCTCCCGCCGAGAGCTTGGCCTTGAGCTCCCGGGTGATGCGAGCGTTGGCCGACTTGCGGAAGATGCCGGGGGTGTAGGGGCCGTTGTGGTACAGGGTGGTGAGGAGATCGTTGATGGGCTTGGGGAGGCTGCCTTCCGGGCAGAGGAGTGGGAGTGGAATGCCGAACAACCTAGGCAAGGGAGGAGAAAGAATTAGCATTAGTATATCGGGTATTAGTATTTATTTCTGTTGATGAGAATCGAAGAGTGCCTAGCACTTTAACCCCAGAAAACCTGCAAAGAGAAAACATTCAAGAGACAATCTTTTTTTTTTACAAGTAGAGGGTTGAAGAAAACCACAAGTGAGAGAAAGCATGTGCTCAGGAAGGGAGAGTGTAAATCCAGACCACACTTGAGCCTCGGGCCTGAGGTGGAAGGCTGGGAAGATGTCACTATGCCACCCCGATCCTAATGACTTAGGTCACACAGCACAATAAAGTACAAATATATACATGTATAGCAAGATTACAGAGCGCCGAAGGTGCAAGATGGGCAACTGGAGCTTTATCTATTGTTGGAACGTGAAATACGCATGGGCGCCAGTTCAGCAAGTGAATGCTTTGTTTCCCATTGATAGCAATGGTCATTGTCTGCACTGATCTGCACTGATCTATTGTTGTACCAAAAGAGTTGCTTGTTGAAATGGTGTCCAGTGAGATTTCATATTTCAGCCAGAGTTCCCCAGCTTGCACCCTAGTGCTCTATAATCTTTGATGTATCAAGTCCAGCTGGTTTTCATTCGTTCAAAATGGTTTATTACCGTGTGTCGCAGCCCAACGCTGATTTGTAAAAGATTTATAGTAATAAAGAATAAAAAAACTAAATAGATACAATATCAAATGGACATTACAATTCCTTGAAACTGCAGAAATACAATATACCACTCATTACAATTTTAGTATCAGAAAAAAGAACTCTTCTAAATACAATCAAAAGCAGGAAATGCAAATATTTTGGGCACATTATAAGATCTGACAAGCTACAACGACAAATTATGGAGGGCAAAGTAGAAGGGACAAGGAAGAGGGGACGACAACGCCTTATGTGGACCACAAATGTCAGGGAATGGACAGGGATGGATTACATGGAGTGTGTGAGGACATCACAAGACTGCACCCTATGGAGAACCATAGCAGCCGACCTCCTGGAAGGAGATGGCACCTAGACAGACACACAGACAATTATACAATACAACGGTTCCACCATTCTCCCTCTGGCAAGACTCTGGGCCCTTTCGATTCTTTACAAATTTGAACAGTTAAGAGTGCACCTGGGATGACTTACTTGGAGTTTGGGGATGGGGGAGGCGAGAGTACATCCGCAGCATCTCCCTTGCCGGCATTCTTCTTGAAGGAGAGCTTGAAGTGCGTCTTGCGTTGTTTCTTCAGGCGCTTGCTTGATGGGAATGCCAAGGTATCTACGGGGGGATGAGATAAGTAGAGGGAAAACTTGACGTCTCAATTCGATACGTTTTGCAATTTCATGTCCATAGATGCATTCTTCAGTAGTGTTTCCTTTAACACGTTATTTCACACAATTTACATATTGATCATGTGCCCACCAACCTCCTTCCCAGGGGTGATTGATCTCACCACACCCTGCTTCCCATCACGACTTGCTCGCTCATAACCCCTGGAATTGGTTGAATTACAATGTGCCAGTATATGGCACATTTTAATTAGGCCTGTGGCCGATCCACTGTGACATGTCAAACTGTATGCAGTTTAGGGTGACCATAGGGTTAACAGATATGAAGGTCCTTATTACTGAAGTTGATGTTGTGACCGAGCACTAATTTACAAGCCCCCCTTTTTTTTTGCTGTTTTTCATGAAGACTTTGACATCCTACAGGAAAAAAATTGTTACTACACTTGACTTTGGAATTTTGTTCCCTTACCGACGCTGATCCCCAATTGGCTGTTGCCTTTCCTCCTGAGGAAGAACTGACATTTGAACTGCTTGAGGGCGCTCTCATCAATGGCAGCCGATGCTATCCCATCATCCTCACCGGGCAGCAGGTCTCCGTAGTTATTGTTCTTGGATAACGCCTCGTTAAGATGGCTCATCTTAATTGCGTATGGGATCTCGTGACCTGAATACATTATGGAACAGAACACATGACTAACTCCACTGTGACATAACTATACAGGTAGAATACAGGATTGGTACCAGTCTGAAAGCTTACTGATTATGAAGGTCCTTCCAGTACCAATCTTTCATAGAAATATTTTTGTCTGAAATACTGTCAAAGTCGAGAAAATCGAATTTGAAGACCCCGATTTTAATTTGGGTTGTAACAATCGAACTTAAGGGCAATGTACAAAGATGGCGGTGAATGCATCAGGTCTATTGCTACAGACAGAAGGACTCTGGAAGGTTGGGAGCTTTCCCCAGAAAAAAAAAGAAAAAAGATTTGGACTCACCAATTAGTGGGTACTGGCCCGAATCTTTCCCAGACTGCACCCACAGGCCATAGTCCTCCGGGACCGCGCTGTCCAGGTGGAACTGCTGCAGGCACGTCCGCAGCATGTCGTCGGCCGTGTCTGTATTGCCCACTTGGAGGGTCTTGCTGTGCACCGAGCCGGTGCTCTGAGGCTCGCTGTTCAGGACTTTGATGTTGACCGTCCTGGGTTCTTCTCGCTCTCGCTGGGCGGTGATATTCCTGAGGAACAGACGATGATAGTTTTGAAATCCAAGCAAATCTCAAATGAGTGTTCTTCCTTTATCACCCTGTCCCAATATAATACTCCACAACTGAATACCAACTTACAGGGAGATACAGCACTTCAAAATTTGGAATGAATAGAAAAAAAAGCTTCCAAACACCTTATTTTTACCTCCACAAAAGAACCACAATAAGCCCCAATTATTTACACAAAATCTGAAAAAATGTGAACAATTTGCAGACCACAAACCCCGTTCTTGCGGTTGCCAATTGTTTAAAACTATGAAAACACCAGGGTCCTATAAAAATACAGACATGCCGAAGATTTATGAGATTTAAGCCCCTTATATCTCTACCAGGGGGAAACCCACAATAGGCATCAATCCCCTGTTGTAGGGAGGAGACATTTATTACCGATAATGAAGCTGTAAAAAACTTCATGGTGTGATGAGAGGATGAACTTACAAGGACTATCAGGGGGACCATTGTGTAGGGTGTCAATTGTGGTCAGAACCCTACATTCCATTCCTAAGAACCCCCCCCCCCCCCCCACCCTTGCTGCTGTGTTTTGGTTCAGCTCAATGGGCACTTTTAGGACCGCTCTGAGTAGCCCACACTGCAATTTGTGACTCTTCTTCGTCCTTGCCTTTTTGTCTGTCAGTTTGTTTGTACTGGCTGTGAAAAACATCCCACCTGTTCAGTGTTTTCGTTACAAATGTGACCTAACTTGATGCCATTCTGACAGGGCAGGGTTTTTCCCATGAACAAGCTAGCGTATCGGGCCGATACGTGCAAATTACAGGATGGTACGCATTTAATTACAGCTGATACGCAAAAAAAAAAAAAAAAAAATTATTATCAAATTCACGAAAAATCCAAACATAGAACCATTTTAAATGCTCCAGATTGCACAGTAGAGCAAACATAAACATTAAACGAAAAACATTCCAAGGACCTGCTACCAATTCAGCGTGCTTCGGCCACACTTTCAAAATTTGGGTCCAGAATGCCCCCCAGTTTTGAAAAATCCTGGGGAGAACCCTGCAGGGTGTTCGATATTAATCGTGTACTCATTGAAAACTAGGGGATCTAAATGTATGCAATCTTCCGTGAATGTCTAATCAAAGACTAAATTCGTAGAGCTATAAATGTAAAAGCCTCTTTCACGCTACAAGTATTTCCTGGGAAATTCCCAGGAAAATGTGGTTTCTGTTCACACTTGAATTTCCAACCCTAGCAAACTCCCGGGACATGTACAATTTTCCGGGAAATGGCTACCCCTGCTCGGGAGTAGGGGTGAAGCGAGATAAGCCCGGGGTTGGCATACCGAGTGCTCATTTTCCCAAGGAAAATTTCAACAAGTGTGAAACGAACGTAGGTTGGTGGTGGGGTTTACACTCCCCAGGAGCTTCCTGGGGCAGTCCCCCGGAGCTTCCTGGGGTTTTATTCCCTGGGGGATGGCTAAGTAGTGTGAACAGGGCTTTTAGTTTATGCTGTGAGGGCAGTTAAAACAAAAACGAACAAAATACTAAAATGTTGTTTTAAGAAACTTCAAAACTTGAATAACAACCGATAACCATTTATGAAAATTTAACAACCTTCAAAAGACTCAAATATGAAACTTTGTAATTGCGAGACAAGAGGAAATGGACAGGCACGCTAAACTTTGCACAGTGTCTTTTTTCAGTTTTTATACGGCACTATTATTTATGACAAAACAGGAAATCAGCTGAAACAATGCGCGCCTAAAGAAAGGATTTAGTTTCCAAATCCACAAGAGTTTAAAAAGTACATTTTGTATGGAATAATTTGATTAAAAAACAAGATGTGCTTTGTATCGTATGATGCACCTGTGCTGAGTGAGTGTAAACACATGTGCCCGTGCAGCACATGGTTGAAAACATTATGCCCAGCTTAAAACCTTGTCGAAACGAACAAAATACCTGATAATACGAACGAGGAAACACACAAAAAACCCTTCTCCACACATCCATTTTACAACCCCCTGGTTCAGTCAAGAACCTTACAACTTGAAACGCAACAACGGCGTATTTGCCACGTACTGAAGCCCCACTTACACTCAGTAATTGACATTTCCACAAGATAAATTCCACGAGTATTTATTAGCCGTTTTTTTTATGACAAGTGTTACATGGTTATCAAAATGCCTCGCTGAACGCCCTGGATACTTTTGATTAAAGAGCTCTCTGGCAACTATCAATCATCGGCAGATTGTTGGTATTTAATAGCCATTTGTGTTTTAACAGCGCCCGTCGTCGAGGGGAATAAAAACTGAGCAAAGGTCGAGAGGGAAGTTAGAGAGGCAAGAGGGGACGATGTCCTTACACTGGTGATAAGGAGTAGTGTTAATAATGGCGAGTTATGTGTGAATGCAAACTTTGGACAAGTTCAAATTAATCATTGTCTAATGGGTTTTGATCCGGTTGCTTGCTTACAGGCAGAGGTGATGGTTTTTGGTTATCATATGACATCCCCCCCCCCTCAAAAAAACCACAAAAAATCGCACATGGGAAGTGATGAATGGACAAGAAGGCATGAGCAAGTGTGTGGCCCACAGACAAGATGCCTTATAAATGAAGCAATTTTTCTGATTACTGGTGAGGCTCATAAAACAAAGCAACAAACATTTAAAATGAAAATGCAAATGTTTTTATCATAAACGGAAGAAAGCTATTAGTGGCTGCGTTGGTTATTTTTCTCTTTTCTCTACGTGGGGGATTGAGGAGTTATATGAAAATCACATCATTCCTTTGCTTTTGAAATTCATCCTTAAAGACCAACACCATTTCTTAAGTCGGTAAGACATCTGCTCTAGAATGGCGGGGGTCGTGGGTTCAAATTCCACCTGAGGAATATGCCTATGAGGTTTTTTTTTCACAGGACTCGGGAAAGTACTGAGTACACAGTGCTTAACACACATCGGTGTATGGGCAAAAAACACAAATAATATTCTTAAGTCACGTTGTCTAGATTGAAGGAATGTAACTAAATCTGGCCTCAAATATAAAGACAAAAATGTAATCCTGTAGAAAGTTTTACGGAAACATAAAAAAGGGGAGCATTTTTTTAATATATTTTTATTGGTAGAAAAGTATTACATGAAATTGGAAACCTAGTTTGGGGGAGTGCAAGAACTGTAGATATCAAATACAAAAAAATATGTATTGTATACATTTTTCAATTTTGGGGTGAACAAAGAAAAATTGACTAGGGTGGGATTTGAACCTGCGACCACCGGTTTAACTTAATGACGCTCTACCAACTGAGCTATCCACCCCTAATTTTGTCAATATCTTTGTTCGGGGGGTACCATTCAGAAGTTAATATGAGTATAAATTTTCCTAAACAACTAAAGATAATTCGTAATTATTTCTTACTTTTTCAAACTCTGCCACCAGATTTCTTTCTCCTCCGCCGAAGTGAACGTCCAGACGCAATTGGTAGTTGGCCAGCCGATCACAAAGGACCTATCGGGCTGCTTGTTGATCTCGATGACGTCGTCGATGCAAGAGGCCAGCCACAGCTCGCTAACTCGGATTCGATGCTTCAAACGGAACGTTGTGCATGATTTGCTGCAAGGATGATGAAACGCAAAGCAACAACAAATGTAATTGATGTAATAATTGTATAAGGAATAAAAAATCTGATTTGGTCCGACCTTTACATCAATGTGTAAATAAACACTATATACTCGGTGCCTCCCCCCCCTTCCCCGAGTCCTGTGAATAAAAAAAAATATCCACAGACTATAAACGGATAGGATTCGAACCCATGACCCCCGCATTCTAGAGCAGATGTCTTAACCACTAGACACTAATTAAATTGTTTGCAGTAACCCCCGCTAATTACAGGATTGGAACTGGCCTCTGGACACCGGGGTCTGCTCTGTGGACATCTGCTCCAGAATGCAGAGGTTGTGGGGTTCGAACCTGGAGGTCGGAGACCACGTACGACTTAAAAGTTGTATTAAATGTTGACATTTAAATAATGTGCATCAATTTTGAAGAAAAAATCTTGAGAAGTACTACTTTTGGGGAAGGAGGAGAGGGAGGGGGAGGGGCTTAAAAAGTAGTATCCTCTGGGTGAAGTTGGGGAGGTAGAGCTTTCTGCTCTACCAGCCAGGCTTCTGATGGATGATACCCAAGCCTACATCCTTACAGACTGTAAAGGGGGTAAAGGAGTAGGTGGCAACGGCCCCTGGGAAAACAGTTGATTTGTAGCCCACACCTGGAGTCGCTTACTGGCCTTGTGTGTCTGGCTGACTTGCATAAAAAACAAAAACAAAACAAAACAAACAAAACTGACAAATGTATACAACTTTGGATGGTCCCCAACAGCCATCAAATTAAATTTTGTTGATGAACTTAAAACTTTCCTCAGATTCTACAAGTATGTCTTTGAGATTCTTACTTTGGTTTGGCGATGATGACGACGTCGTTGAAGAGGAAGACATATCGACTCTGCACCTGCACACCGCCGGTCATCTGAATCGGTCCCTCCATCACGTAGACCCGGTTGTTGTTATTCTGTGCATTGTTCTCTGCCGCAACCACTAATGACTGTAGATCGCTGGAGGACGGTGTGCCACCGGCTCTGTTAAATATACACAGTAAAAACAGGTTATAAACAATAATACATCTCATCTGATGCAACAAAGGCCATGTCTCACGAGGCAATAGACCTTTATCATGCTGCCACCATCTTGGTCATATTCCCTGTATCCAATAACAGTAATAGATGCTAATATTCATTGCACAAAAAGGAACCAGACTATTTGCCCTTCCAGCCTCGGTTCGGTTACATTGGTTTGAATGTGGGAAAATCAAGATGGCCCCACCATGATAAAGGCCAATTGACAGGCAACCTGTTCCAGGCAATCTCCAATAAGAAAAGTCATTCACACTTGAATGTTCACCTAATTTGTTCTGAGGATTGTAAGACATTGTTAGAAAAATAAACCCTGTGCTACCAAAGTGTTTCCTTTGCATGTGGTGCAGTTGGTTGCCTCCAAGTTGCCAGTAAAAATTGCCCTGTGAAGTACAAAGCAAGTATGAGAGATCTACTCACTGAAGGACACAAGTGCCCTGACTGGGGTCTGAGAACCCTCACTACAACAACACCAGAGCGTATGACTCCATAGGATAAGAACGGACAAAGCAAGTCTCAAGCATATCTGAACATTGGGGTCCGTGAACGTGTGCAAGTCTGTTTCCTTCAAATGTAAAAGCAATGGACGTAGGAACCCAAGGGTTCCAAAAAGGTACAATTACAAGCGAAACAGTCTACAAGAATGCTCAACCATTTGACTCAAGGATGTCCTTCTAAACATTATCTCTCAAATGGACATCAATATCCTCGATATTCAGTTCGGTTTAGGAAACACAAGCAGCATGCAGCCGTCAAGTAAGACAATTTTGGTGGGCGATTTTTGTAGAACAGCCAGTCCACCTTGGGTTTTGTGATTTGCAAGCCATGCTGTGGTGAGGGACTTGTTCCCACAATGCAATTCAATATGATGCAGGAAAAGGAAATAACGCAAAGAAAATGCGAAGGTTTCGATCCTCCGACAGAGGATGGACTCGGATTGATAACAATGATGATGATTCTGTTTCATGAAAAGAACAGCATGAGACAGGAAACAGCGGAAGAAACATGAGAAGAATTGTTTTAAAGGCAGGGTTTACCTTTGGTATTTGGAACCATATGTTTGTTTCAATCCTATATAATTGTAGATATGTACCATAAAACTACCCTCTGAAAATTTTGTTTCAAAAGATGTTAGCGTTCTTGAGATATCGGCGAAAATCTGGAGTGGTTAATTCCACGCAGAAGGATCAGAAAATGCTGAAACTGCATGTTTTTCATTCTGTGAAAAAGGCTTCATGCCTGAAGTCTTTCCCAGATTCAAATATTTTAGGGTGAAATTACCTCTTATCAAAAACTGTTACTTCGAAGGGTGTCGTTTCTCACAATGTTTTATACTATCAACAGCTCTCCATTGCTCCTTACCAAGTAAATTTTTATGGTTATTTATTTTTCAGAGTAATTAACAAAAGTATTCAATTCAACTAAATTCAATTCAATTTCAGTTTTATTCGAAGTATCCCCTGCCTTTAAACAATGGATAATACACTTTAAAATAAATATCCCTAATCTTCTAATTTCCTTGAACTCCCAGTATTTTTGACCACATGAGGGTGTAAATGAACAAAATTTATGTGATGCAAACCAAGTAAAACGACCTTGTTTTTCCACTGATGTTATTACTATTTTTTGGGGCCATTGATGTTCGAAAACAACATACAGTCAAAATAACACAAAACTTTAATTGTGGTGCAAGGAAATTAGCCAATGAAAGCGCCCCCATGCGGTCAAAAATACGGTCAACTGGAAAGAGTGTTGTCTGAAGTGATAAAGCCCTGAATATCATTCAGTCCACACAGTTAACATTGCCCTCCGACGTCCCGATAAGTTTGCATTCTGTGTCACATCCACACATATCGACCGCCGCGTGCAAGACCGACAGCATTTATCTTTGTCTGCGACACAAATTTCCCCCTTTTAGGCGTACGGATTTCACCCTTAGTTTTAGCTCATATTTTTTTTGCGATACAAACCTCCATAAAAATGTGAACAAACTTGAATTTATAGGTCGATATGTGCATATTTTATAGTGTAAACTAGAAAAATTCCAGTTCATACAGCCTTTAAATTTCGAAATGCCCTCAATCCTCTACAGTCCTCCAAAATGCATTATGAAACTTGGAGGATTTGGGGGGTTGGGTTTACTTAGTTAAGATTTGTTTTTCTGAAATCCAAACTCAGTAGACCTTTTGACTTGTGACTGACAGACTTACTTGGAGTCACAAATTTCTGATGCTGTGAGCTTCGGCATGTTTGCAGAAAGTTTCTCAAGTATAATCCGTTGACTTTAAAGAAGGAGAAGTTTATTGACGGACGTCGTCGAACTGTCCAGGGGACACATCGGCAGAAAGTTGACTTTCACGAGGCCATACCAACAACTTCTGTGGGTAAATCCAGCACAGGGCCAATTTGCTGACTAATAAACATTGTAGTTTCAGTTGAGCATCATCAATGGTGACTAACTACTATGTCTTCACAATGTTCTGATGTTTTATTCTCCACACTAATCAATATCATTTCCTAGTGAAAGCTTCCAGCGAATCAACAACAGCACAAAATAACTTTCCTGGCATTCAGTCGTACATAATCCCAGAATTTCTCCGGCATCAGACGAGAAAGCCCACCAGCACAGTGTACAATCTAAACCTCGTACTGCCGACACGACTTCATTTTTTTTTCAGCCTATCATAAAATGATTAAAAGTTACCCCAAACGAGCACAGAAAACAAGCGCTGCGGCCGTGGTGTTTACATTACCCACTGTCTAAACTGGACGCAAAGTTGACAGAGGGAACCAGACAAAACAGCCGTGTTTACACACACCAGTGTCTCTTGGGATCTTCTCAAGTGCTGACCCGTATATAGAGTGGCCGGAACAAAACGAGGCGAGAACTAAGATCAGAGTCTATGTTTGAGAGGGGCCCAACATTTCGCTCTCTTCCCATCTCTGGGTGATCGGGCCCGGAGCAGGGAACCCTTATCACCCCCCCCCATGGCATGATAAGACAGGATAGGTATTCGATTTGCGTCACCTAACACAAGGTATTCAAAGCCAATAGTTTTTGGGGTGATTCTTTCACACAATGGGACACGATTTAATGCCTTTTTAACCCTATTCTGGGGTTGGCCGAGATTTTTGAGTATCCGATGATGTTACTGCAGATTATCACATGAAATGACTAATCATAAAAAAAATTTGACTCAAATGAACTCCCTGCCTACAATTCAATGTCCCATATCAGAATACATTCTACCATCTGTTTGAAATATAGCAATGCATACTGATTAATATACGACTATTAATGATGGCAATATGAACGTTTTTAACTGTAAAATTTTCGCACCATTTAAAAAAATTGATATATCTTGAATTATCTCCATGGGAAAAAATGCGGACTTTCTTTTTCATTTCAACAGAACTGAGGAAAAGAAAAATTGAAAATCTTGTCCCTCTCAAAACTTCTCCAGAAATATTGTTTCCCTTATATATTCCTTTCACTATTCTTCTTTCTAAAGAGGACCAGAAGTATTATGATGACCAAAAAACAATTAAAACGGCAGAACATACCAGGGCCCAATGTCATAGAGCAGAACGAGTTTCCACTTGGCAAAACTAAGCAGGATACCAGTCACAAATGGTACGTATATGACTTAGTACTTTTGGCTGGTAACCTTTTATTGGTGAGCCAAAATGTTGTGCTCAAGAAGGTCTTTAAGATTGAGCCCCAAACTGTTCAACAATGTTATTTGCATTGTATACTCGATCCTCTCCTATAACAAATTCAACTCGTGTCACTGACCACAAAACAATTATCCAGAATCCTTGTCCGTCAAGACAGATGAAATCATATTCAGTTTCTCCCTAATAGGAGTGAAATTCTTTCATTCCCCGAAGACAACCCCACCAAGAGTTCATCCCCCAACGAAAAAAGAAAGAAAAAAATTATGACAGATAACTTCAAATTTCAGATTGTTACAGCCTCCATGCTTGGAGTAATTCCTAGTGACACTCAACCCAGCTTTCCCTACCCCCTCCGGCTGTACGGGAAAGTTGTATTCTGCCGTGTTATGACATATTTACCATGAGTTGTGTCATTCAGAAAATGTCTATGGTATGTAACATGTCCACAAAATAATGTGCGGGGCTGACCCTTTTAACACTAGCCCGGCGGACATTGTCTAGTACAAACTGCTATGGGCTAGTAAACACCACTTCTCAACTTGCCCTGTGGGCTACTAAAAACTGTGCAACTTACTTGTTTAAAATGCTCATACTTCTTCCTTTTCAGATGTGAATAATACATTTTAGAAATGTGTTCATTTATTTTTGAGTGTGTGAGTGTAACTTCATTAGACAGTTAAACTGGTTGTGATCGCTACCATTAGTATCAAGAAGATACATTTATGATAATACATGTTTAAAATTTGGGCAACGAAAACTTCCTGGGGGCAAGCAAAATGCACAGTTTACTAGCCCCTTAGGCTACTTTACAAAACTTTACATGATCACTGAGGCATATGTCCAAGTCTTCGGTTTTGGTAAACCCTTTTCCTTACCGCAGGCGACTTTTATGGGCTGCACTCAAACCCTTGGTCCAAGCTTACAAGACTAGCTCAGTGCATCACTGCCAAACACTCCACGAATTGAAGCAACAGAGAATTGGCTACACAGTACATGTATGATCCTGGGCCCAATTTCCTACAGCTGCTCAAGCAGAAAATATTGTTTTAAAATGTTCCGCTAAGCAAAAATAAGCAGGATACCAGTCACAAATTGTACATGTGACATGCTCTCTTGGCTGGTAACCTTAATCTGGTGAGCATCATTTTGTTTATGCTGAGCTACTTTTTTGTGCTCTATGACATTGGGCCCTGGTTATAGCCATAAAAAACTAGCCATTGAAACCTACATGAAACAATTATTGAGCAACAGCCCAAAGTCAGTTTTTTTTATCTAGCGCCCTCTTGTGGCTGAAGTGTGAGAAGCCAAATGACACAGCAAGAAAAATAACATGCATAAACTCACTAGACGTGTGGCAAACTGTTCAAATATTAATTTTCTCAAATAGCCACAGACTCCTTTCCTTTGAGGGAAAAACAAAAACCCTTCAAATATTTGCTGAAAGGAACCTCGGGTATTTCAACCGGTCCGTTTCCTAATCTGGCAGTGCGTTATTGCGAAAACACGTCCCTCTTGGTACAACAAAAACTTTGCAAATACCACCCAAAAAACTGACCGATTAAACAACAATTGGAATGAACTTATCAAAAGGGAAACAGAGAGAGGGGTTGGTTTGTGATACAAGTAGAATGGGGGTCAAAGTTCAACAACATGCGCAATAATCTTGCTCAGGAAGTTAATTGTTTATCCATTTGGACGGTAACGACCAATTTCACCGAGAAGTTTCAACAAATGGACTCTGTTTAATGGTCATTAAACAGACATATTTTGTAATAAAAAAAAAACTGGAACGGGGTCTTTGAAGTAGTTTTCCAAACATGCTATTGCCTCTATAACACAATATTGCACTGGTCCAAATAAAATGTGTCTTTTGTCCCTTCCTTTTTTTAAATATGAAAGTTCATTTTTATTTACGAGTATTTTTCAAAAAATGTTATGGGAGTTTTCAATCATCTCAACATTAACAGTTGTTACACCATAGTTATGCAACTTGAATTTTGCAAAAAAAAAAAAAAAAACCAAACAAACAAATTCTAACTGTTGTGTTTTTTTTTTTTATCTAGAAACACTCTTTTCAATGAAATCCTCACAGATTATTTTTTTAGGATAAATTTTGAGAGAAAACAACATGGTTCATACATGTGTGTGTTCTTAAAAAAAAACAAAAAAACAAAAACAAGAAAAAAACAAACAATAGTACCGTTCTCAGAGACATTTTTGTGAAAAGATGTTTCCTTTAAGCTGGTATGAAAAACAAATGTGAGGACATTACCACTTTTTGCACTTACACCACGGGTAACTTTGGTTGGTAAGCAGTTTATAACAGAAGTTAATAGAAAATGTTTCTGCAACAGTGCATGAACATTATAAATAAATAGTGTGAAAGGAAAAAGAAATGGAGAGAGTGAGAAAAAAGAGAAGAAGGAAAGTTTCTCGTTGAAATAGTTGGCCGACTTTCAGGAGGAATTCTGGCCGATGCAAAGAGATCCTGTCCTTATAAACAGATGGTTGAGAATGAAAGAACAGTGAACTGCGATAATCCATAGTGACACACCGTTGATTGGTACCCCACTGGTATGCCAAGGGAACTGACCGACCTCGCAGCGACAAAGCCACTTTGACTTCCAGCGTCAACGTCAAGGAAATGTACAATCATATTCCAGGTTATTGGAGTTGAGTCTTGTTGCTTTTTTTTTTCCCCCACTCTCCTTTTTAACTCTCTCTCCATCTTCTCCAATTTGTCCGATTCTGTTTCAATTCTCGGCATGCCTGCAGTGAGCGTCTTGACGTCAGCAGAAGTACAGGCAGATTTTCTTTCTTTGGCGACCAGCCAGGAAATAAAAATAAGAACTTCAAACAGAGAAAAGCAACCCGCAAGACGGGCACAAGCGTAGATGTGAAAATGAGAACGATGGAGGAAAGGGAAGAGGAAGGGCTTTGGAGTATGGGGGACTGGGGTTGATTTGGTAGGGTAGAAAGAGAGGGGTTTACAGAGGGGGGGGGGGGCACTTACAATTTCTTCCCTCCAGTGAATGCAGTTCTGATGGCTGTCGTGGGAGCTGACCTCCTCCTGTTTGCAAGAATTTTGAACCTCTGCAGAAAAGACAATCAAAAAGTGACAACATTCGTTAGCTTTAATGTCAAACTAAGGAAAACAGAGATTTTTCTGAGTGAGTAACACGTTTTTGATGGGTTTATTAAAAACTTTACAAAAATTGCGATCGAACGACACAATTGCTTTTGAATTTACGTCAAAGGGTCAAATGCTCCATCCATCAACAGTAAATGGTTTCAATGGTAAAAATCAAAGAACTTTGGAACAAGACAAAAATATCAATGTGTTTTGATACGTCAGAAATGTGCTTCAAATGTTCAGCACAGATGAAGTGACCAGTACCACTGACAAACCATGAGCACCAGGGCATTCAGGTTGGCTCAGTGGTTTCTTTCCCCGCCTTACACCTCTGTGGACCCCGGTTCGAATCCCACCTCAAGACCTGGCGCCTTGCATGTGGATTGGGTTTTCAGTCCCTAACTGATTGTATGGGTTTTCCACCATTTGGGAGTTTTCCTCCAATCATTTCTTCTTGTTTCCTATTCACCATCTTGTTATTGGCGCTTGCGCTGTTGGATGTGTAATTAAATAAATAAATTCACCACGAAGGTTAAACAAATAAAACACCAGGTACAACTTGAGTTGCTAAGCTGAAGTTTCACTTATATACACTTACATGCAGAACAGAACCAAATGTTTTCCCAGAGATGCAGAAAATATTGCTTAGCATGTTATATACTAAGCCACAATTAGAGGGGAACCACTCACAAACAGTATACATAGTATGGTATTTTGGCTGGTAGCCTGTGTCAGCTAAGCATGACTTTTCTCCGCTTAGCAGACTTGTGAGTCCAGCAGCTCAGAGTGTCCCACAAGCATGGGGGAAGGAAACAGTTCTTGTACTTGCAGAAGTGACAATAAAAGAACAAAAGCAGGCGATAAACCATTTCTCGCTAACATACACTCCCCTGCTTAGCAGGTAAAAAAGAAATGGCCCCCAGGGCATGAAATCATGAGTAAACTGACGCAAGAGGTCACAAAGCTTTATTCAGTCAGCAGGCGGCTTGTCTGGGACGACGGCCATCAAAAACTAAACAACAATTGCCTATGCTCACAGTGAAAATTACCAACAAGGGCCCGATTTCGTTTTCACAACTGTGCCCCGCCCACCCCAAAGTATGTGGCAAGACCCTTTATGTTTTGTGACGATTACGGCCTGTTTTCTTGGAAACAAAGTCTCTTGGAAACCCATCCTCTTCAGTGGAGAGATATTTCAAGTACACTGAATCGCTAGAGGTGCTCTGATACAACGGTTTCTGTAAGAGGTTTTTTGCAAAAACTGACTGGGTCACTCGAGAAGTTGTTAAGTTCTGCTGAGGAGGTACTAAGACCAGATGGGCTAGTACTACTTATTAAAGATCCTGTCGTATTAAAAACGACGTCGTCAAATTTTTTTTTTTCCTTCTCACACAAGAACACCAAGCAGCCAATCTGATTAGCGAATAGAAGTTGTGCTTCAGACGATAAGAACCTCTCGTAGGCATTTCAACTTTTTTTCAAGTACCTTAAGGCGCTGCAAAGTGCTTCAGTCATTCCAAATCTCGGACAAATCACAACAGACATTCCAAATTCCTGCAAGGTGGCAGGGGAGGGTCAAGTCCCGGCCTCTCCTGTACTCAATCCCCGTCACCAGACAGACAGTGATGGGATCAACTGGTGGTACGTTCCCTCTGGCTAAAGATGTGACAATTACACAGTCTCCCCCTGACCCTCTGGTTGCCTACGCTTTAGTACAGGCAGTAAACACAAACGTTCAAGAAGAATGCAGCACTGTTACTGATCAGTAAACATCAAACCTGGGCGTTTGTTTATTTCTCGTGTTTGTTTATAAACACAAGACAATATGAAGAATGTAGGACAGGGTTGTTCTCCGTATCCAGGCCAGTTCAGAGATTTGGTGGAGGCAAAAACAGAGAACCACTCGTTTTATGTTTCTTAGCGACTTCCACAATAATGGATTGCATTCAAGGATAAATGGATAATTGCACTGTTGGTGTTATTCAAGACTGTGTCAGTGATATCACCATGTTTGCAGAGATCATGACTTTTTCTCAGACAACAAATAACTTGACACTAAGACATTAAAACTGTACAGACTGGTTCTTTGCCCTGTTTACCAAATTTGTATGCTTAAGAAGCTGTATGAAATTGGGTCCCACACATAAGCACACAAATTTACATTTTTTCTTACAACAGAGTTAAATGAGACCCACTTTCACAAAGTAGTTTGGCATTGCCGCGCTATTGCCGAACTCAAACAATCTGAATTCAACACGGCAAGAGCACACCGTTTGAAACTAACTTTACAATTACTATTTTCCCTAATGCAAATTATTACTTATATTAAATAAACTTACAAGTGTATTAAAACGTTTTTTTTTCTGTCTTTGTGAGCAGAGTAGTGTAGCTTAAGATATTATGTTCATTGTGTACAAACGAAGTTGTAGTACCACCAGCCTCCACTTCACCTACCCTCCCCTCAAAAGAAACAACCCTACTCTGCCCTATGCATACCTAACCCCACACTGTTCGTATTGTCCAAACATTCCATCTCAAACAAAACACAGAATGTGCACGTGTGGTGGAATGAATGAGTGAAACGCACGTCTTCAAACATTCACCCCTCCACAACAAAAAAAAAAAATGCCAAAGAACAGTTTGTATTTAAAACATGATCCACACTTCCTCTGTCCATGAAAAGTGTGGAATTTGGAGTATCTGGTGCTGGTAATCCAGGCATACAAAAACCCAGATCCTTTAGACCGAATCACGGATGAGATTTTGTGACTGAATCCTAGACAATGATTTGTTTGGGTAGTGTAAGTCCTCGATCCTCTAGCCACCCCCCCCCCCCACACACACACACAAGCACACAGGTAGACAACCACTCATTACAGGTTGGAATCAGGGTGAACTTACCACAAACCCTTCAACTACAAGCAAAGCAGTCGAAATCAGGGATGGAAGTTGAAGTCTGTGAAAATTCCTGAAAATGGCTTGCAGGGCCTGGGTTCCCCCTTATTCTATCTACCAACAATTAGGTACTCATGGCGCTTATTATATTCATTTTAAGACGGGTTTAAAAAAAAAAAAATGTTTTTGAATTACGAGACATATTTGTGTACATGTAGCACCTTATAAGCCACTGCCAGAAACACCGGGGCAAACCCCTTCTCTTAGCGATAAGTGTAACTGGGTTCTTTTACGTGTGTTACACATAGCACTGGACCTACGGCTGTACGTCCCATCCGAAGGACGAAGCAACAATGGTTCAGTTTCTTGCTTAAGGTCACAAGTGTAAAGACCGGAATTCGAACCCTTTCTCTGCTCGAAAACTAGAGCTTGAGAACAGTGTGCTTGGCCTCTCGGCCACGACACTCCACCATGTTACACAACACTCATGAAAAAAAATAACCTAAAAATAAAAAATTTAAAAGAAAATCACTTAGACATCATTGCCCTAAAATGAGACATATAATGAAATCTCTCCTAGGTGTAACACAATCGTCGTCATCAGGGAATTAACCAAGCAGGGCAGTAGACAGTCACATTTAGACAAATCTATCTGACAAGAAGGCCAAGTTCTCGTGGGCAGAGAGAAAACGATTCTTCAATTCGGATAAATTACAATCTGCTTGTAAAAGAGTATTACAAAGCGTGCGCTTTGTGTTATGACTACTGACAGAACTGTACTATTCAGGTTGAAGCAGTATGACAGCCGTGCCTGTGGATCGTCCCCCCCCCACCATTCAGGGGTCAGGAGTCACCACAGGTCACAGGAGGTCAACCCCAAGGTGGGAAAATCACAGTGCAATATGTGGAGTTGGGTGTCAGAGGGCCCGATCACACCTGTGGTGTCTCTCTGCTTGTATATATTAGGAAGTGTCTTCCAAGACAATTTATGATTTCCTCTGTGTTGAGCTCTCCCCCCATCATCCCATCTGAGCTGCTGCGCTCACAACGAAACAAACTTTAAGTTTTTTTTGGGTCAACATTAACACCTTGAATTTAATTACCTACTTGAAACAATAAACTCCCTTTCCAGTGTGGGGTGGTCCCCCTGAAAGCACTTCGTTTGAAAGAAGAAAAACAACTTGATAAGCTGCTGTAAAAAATGATGGTTTTCAAGAAAGTAAACGTGATTTTGATGAAGTTATTTTCGGAAAGAAAACCGGCTGAAAAAGATGCACTCCACTCTTGGAGATTACTTTGGATAGTATGGTATTTATTTTAGTAACCACTGACCATTTGCTGTGCTTTGAAATTTTGAAAGTGTCTGCCCACCCCCACACTAACGGAAGAAAACCTACATGGCTGTACTTCATAGTCATCACCTAATCCTGTCACCCTCTCCACTACCCAATCAAACTCACGTCTTTGTCTCAGCCAGTATAACCTTCTAAGTATCCATTCAGGCCATGTCATGCCGGTAGGGATAAAATATCCGCGGACCAGAATCCCATTTAACACCCGACTACGTCACCGCTCACTCAGAAGCTGCTGTCACAATACCGCTTTTGTTCTCTGGGCACGGATCAAACACTGGCACTGACAAGGCTACTGGTGGATGGGATTGCGTTCTTTGTTATGTGTTTTTTTTTTTCTTTTTCTTCTCTCCCTTTCTTGAATGAGAAGAAGGCTCAGGGTTGATCCTGCCCGCAGGGGATAGCCGGCAAATCTCTCATCAAGGAAGAACCGACGAATGATCCTCACTCATGGTTTAAATTATTTCTGACAAGGCCCATGCACAATCGGAACAACAGTTAAACCCCAACAGGACAACAACTGATATTTAACGTCCAGTGTTCTGCCCAAAAGACAGCAATCTAAGCTGAGGAATTCTCTTTGGATAAGTAGAGGCCTCTCCCTTTCACAATCGGCGACCTAGTTTCAGTTTGAGAATTCCGTAGGAATTTCAAGCTTTTTAGGGTGACACGGTTTTCAGTTTACCCTTTTCAGTTTCCTCACCACTGTAGGAATTTCAAACTTTTTTGGGTGACACCCTTTTTTTTTCACTTTCCCCTTTTCGAAGATTACGTTTGGAGTTGTGAAAGTATTCAACTCAAGATTCAACTGAGCTTCTTCAGGTGTTTAACAACAACTTGCTTCCTTTTTAAAAAAAGGTGTGTGCAGTCTGCCCTTTGAAATATGACCACCCTGAAGGAGACAACCTGCAAGATGTGGCCACTGATCAAATCATCCATCAATCTGGAAATATATCACAAACCACTTTCAATCGCTCCCTCATGAGCTGACTTCTTACATATCTCATATTAACATTCCAACCATTAGATGTGGGTTGGAATTCATGGACACACCAACGACAGACGCATCACACCATTCAACTTCAGAGTATGGCGTGACTCTGTTTTTTCCCATCAAAAAAAACCCAACAATTTCTGGGCAACCATTTTAGTTCTCTTTTTTCCTTTTCCCCCTGATAGGGGTTAGCTTCAGGTCAAGTTGATGTCTGGGACAGTGCCGGTGAATTCAACATGTCAGCAATGTACATTGCGGAGACACACAGGGGAACAATATCGCTAATGGGCTATTAATATGTACAAGGGTGGCTAGCTAACAAGGGAGGCCAGGTGCTCAGAATATTGCCATATCTACCAGACTAGAACCATGGACCCACAGATCAGACTGTCAGTACAAAAACGATAATCACCGCTGCTCATTTATGGGTAGTTAAATGCTTTCGGGGGTGGTTAATTTTTGAATTTTTTTTATAAGCATTATGAATAGGTCATCCACAATTATCTCCAACGGGGTTCTGGTTGACTCAGGCATGAAAGGACATAATTGTCCCCCTTCACCACAAACACAACCATCAACTCAAAAAGAACAAAATCATTTCTACACAATAGCAAAGGTTGAAAGAGCACTGTTCTCTTAATAATGAGCGCAGGTTATTTGTTTTGCTGACTGACTGGCTATCGAGTAATACTTGTAGTGAATGAGGTTTTGTAAATGTCTCAGCGTTAAAAGCTACATTTACGATTACAACAAAGGGGTAAAATAGTAAATAATGAAGGTAAACAGAATAATAAAAATAAACATAAACATAAAAGCTCAAAAGGAATCGCCTATTAATGGTGACAGCGTCCGGTCAGGAGTTTTGTCCAACTTTAAAACAAAGCACAAATTTTCATACACCCTCCCCCCCCCTCAAAAAAAACACCTCAAAAACAAAAAACAAACAACAGGCCTCGAATTAACCCACAGCACCCACAACAATCGCCTGTGCTTTTGCCGCGGTGCCCTTTGCAAAGTTCCAATACAAATTGACATTTTCCTCCTAGAAGTGCCCCTTACCAGAGGAAAATTGCCGTGCCCTTTCAAGAGCAATGTTCAAGGCTTGAAACGACACAATCGCCAACTTTAAAATACACCAAAAAACTTACCTTTAAGCTAGTGCCAGCAGATTTATTGATGAACAAGAAGAAAATTCCCCTTGTCTGAAAACTCCAGAAACAATTTTTAACAACTTGACTTCAACCGACCACTCAAAACTCATCAGTGGAGGCAATCAACGCTGTATGACTTGATGAAATAACACACTAAACCAATGGGGACTCTTATCACAGACCTGTCCGTCACCCAATCAAAACATTCATGCTGGCCGTACCCTGTTCCCTGTTCCCGATCTATAAATACCTAACATTATAATCAGCTGGTTTATAACAACAAACCCTGACAGATGACCAGAAGAAGTTATAGCAGGGATCTGGCGATGGCAGTGGGCACCAGTGAAAGACACACACACACATCAATGATGCACACAGCTTAAAATGGGCGCAATGTTCTTGGCACACTAATTCACACTTCACTTCACAGAGTATCGTTTTTTTTTAGTTTTTTTTTAATACTTTAGCAGATTTAGTTCGCCAGGCAAAATCCCCATGTGATGGGTATTGCTTGCGGCTGGCTGGTTCCCTGTTGATTAATGCTGAGCCGGTGATCAGTGTTAGCAATTCTGATTGTAGCTGCTGGGTGGTTTTGGGAAGCCTTGAGGAGGTCACTGGATTGGTTGTGAAAAAAAAAAAAAATAAAAAATATCCCCACACCTTGTAAAGCAAGCTCATTTTGAAGGTGACTAGCCAGTGTATATTGTCATTACAACTTAGCTTCAAGTTTCTGTCATTGTCAGATGATTTTTCATTAAGACAATTGCACTATTAAACTATATCAGGTGAAATAAATCGCTGGGGTTAAACGCTGGGGTCAAACAAGGGAAAAACGCACATACATACACGCCACAAACAACTCTCAGCCAATGACAGGTCGTCCTTTGACCTCAAAGAGGGCGCTGTTTGAGCTTGTAACATCATATGCAAGCGTGTCTATAATTATCATTTTATCTATATGTATTGGGATACTTTTTTAAAGAAAATATATTTAGTTGCAAACTGCTTACCAAAGCAAATGGACTTGGCATCACAATTTGACTCTAGCAGAGTCTCTCTCAAACAGATACTTTTTATGTTACGTTTTAGACAATTTCTCCTTCATTTTGAGGTGTTATTTAGACATTACTCATAGCCATGAATCCGTAATGCAAATTAGCGTTAAGAAAACATTGTTTTGATAACATTAAGTTATGGCTAGGTCAACAAAATCAAGGCATCCTTATCTTTCACAGATTACTTGAACTTAACCCACAGGGCATGGTCATATCAGCGCTCCAGTGCGATCATTATCAAACGTCAACAATGGATTAAGACATTCCTGTAATCAACGCAATCTAATTCCTGCACAGGTATGTCATGTTAATTAACAAACTGCAGGTTAATTTATGCTGAGCGGCTGGGGTCTTAAAATATTTCCTTTAATATTGTCAAAGTCATACCAACATTGTTCAAAGATGAGGTCATGCAATAAACAATTCTCATACAAAAAAATACATTAAATTACAAACACAAAACCAATTTACTTAAAATGTAAACATCATGTAGGCTTACTCTATTCTATGACTCCTTTGACAGCACTTGATGAACCAGATGAACACCAAAGAAAAATTGACTGGAGCGGGATTTGAACCTGTGACCACTGTCTTAAACGTACCGAAGCTCTACCAACTGAGCTATCCAGCCCTAAAGGTGGCAGTCTCCCTATTTTGTCAATATGTCTTCCTTTTTTTTTTAAATCTAATTTGCCCCTGTTCTCTTTTTTTCAATAATTACACCAAAGACCTACAACCAAGCTGTGGTCATTGTTTGATTATAGGCACAGGATACGGATAAGAAAACGAATCACTCAGTTTTTCATACCAAGGCCAGATTTCATAAAACTGCTTAAAAGCACAAAACAGTTATGCTTACCAGGATAAGTTTACCAGGTAAAACATCAAGTCACATGTACCATCTCTGACTGGTATCATGCTCATTTTTGCTTAGCAGTAGACTGTTAAGTAATGTTTTCTGCTTCTAAAAGGTAAAGCTAAGAAATTGGGGCCTTGGGTGGTGAGAGTGCATTACCTATCAATGAGCTAACATGATACATTCAATATTGCCCATGGTATATAGCAGTTTATGTTTGGACTATCAATGCTCCAAGGTGAAAGGGCAAATGTACACAAGTACCTGGTAAAGTAAACACAGGTTTAAAATTACTGCACACAAATCAACATCTAGGAAACCAGCTCCATGTAGGTTTCGACAAGTCGGATATTTAAAGCCTCAGCTCAACATTGGTAAAACTGACGGTAAATTCTTCCATTCTTCGCACAAATCAAGATATTTGTAATAAAATCAACCTGTGAAAACGTCAGCTCATTTCGTTGTTTCATTTGCGAGAAAACGGTAAAAATGCATTCAGCGTTTTTGTACGTATTCCTATAGGCAGAAAGGAAAGTTTTCTACCATCATTATCTTTATACCATGTAAGGTATCTGTAAATCTGGGAACATTATTGTTTTTCTCCTTACCAGTGTTGAGCTGGGGCTAAAGGAAATGATAAAGAAAATAGTAATCAAAATTATCGTCTCGAAAGAAGTGCAGATTTTGCTGTAATGGCTTCAAAATCTTGCTGAGAAGCTTTACAATTTGTTTTACAATGTACATGTTGGTCAATTTACAGAAAATTGTGGCAAGTCCCTTAAATTCATTCGCCTATCCGTAGCATTGGTTGATCGGAGTTAAAATCGTTTGTCGGGTTTCAATTGGCAATAGCAACAGAGGCCGAGTCCAGACTGACGGCTATGGCAAAGGCTCTCACCAAGGATGTTGCTAAGGGTAGCCTCAACCCTTGTTGACGCAGAGGTCTAGCCGTAGCCGCCAATTCAGGCACGGCCTGATTATCATTTTACCCCAAACCTTTTTTGAACTTCCAGCCTCAGTTTCAGTCCATAGCTTTGAACGGCAGAAATACAAAATGGCAGCCGAGAAAAGAAGAAGAAGAAGAAGAAGAAGAAGAACAACAACAACAAGAACAAGAACAAGAAGAAAAAAACTCTAAATCTGAAACAATAAATCATTCTATTGTTGTATAGTTACAGTATCCATGCATTGAACAGGAACCAGAATAAAAAAATAAAAAAAACTTTGCATGCATTTTCCAAACGATTATTTTCGCTAAGTACTGTAAATTGAAAAAGGCAACCGGCCCCAAACTCCCCAACGCACACTCCAATGATATCTTTGGCTGGTAACTTGAAACCTTAGCCAAAGTTTCAACTTTGAGCTAACCATGGAAGGAGGATCTTGAGCGTGTTAAAATGACAAGAAATGGGTTGAAGTTACCGACAGGTATATATATATATATATATATGGCCCCACTTTTATCACCGACCCACTTCTCAGTAACAGAAAACAAAAATTCAATTATTGCACGGTTCAATTGAATGATTAACTTGGCCTCTGAGAATTGAACAACCGCTGGGATCTCACCCTCAAATTTAAGAACAATGAAAAAAAAAAAACAACTCCAAGAGCTTTCGTTTGGAATCAACAACTCGGGGGAAAAAAAAGCCCGCCGAGATTTCCAACGTGATTGAGCAACAATTGAAATTCCTAGAAGTCAACAGTCATGAAGATTTCACAACTGAATGGTTTAAAACAATGCACATGTGTTGGACGCCTGGGGGTGATAAATTAAACTTTGGAACAGTGATCTCTATTAAATGTCCAAGGGGTCGTGCCACACGAGGAAATTTACTGGCAACCAGTTCTGAGCAATCTCAATGAAGGAAGAATGTCCACATTCAATTTTTTTTCCTCTGGAGCGGTAATAACTGTTGGTGTTATAAATGCCCCTTGTGGAACTGAAGTGTTCATTTTGAAACCATACGGCCACGAGAACCTGTCCAAATTCTGAGCAAGCTGTCTGGCTGGCAAGTCCATTTCTTCCCACCGTTGCAGGTAAACCACTTGCTGTTCATACTTCAACCACATAGAAAAAAACTTTTCAATTTACAAGTCCCATACACACAACAAAGATGTCAGGAAACTTTTGTTTGAAAAAAGAAGATGGCGGACCAGTGAAATTTTAAAACAAAACAAAAACATGTACTGGTCACTGCTTCCTTGTGACACTGAAAAGTTAAGTGCGATCACCAGTACATCGACGAAAAAACTTGGCTGGAGTCCCAATCTCAAGGCTGTTTAACGTTGCTAGAGCATTTCCTTTTGGGGCAGAGCCTGCCGTATCCAACCAAACACAATAAGGGCCACAGACCTCACCGCCGGATAAAACAACAATTTACACAATACCGGGCCATGGATGTCGATACGGAGATTTTGACTGCATCAGAGGAAAATCAATAAGCACTACAAGATGAATGACAATGGTTTGAGATAGCTGGTGGGATGGCGGTCAATAATTTGCATTGAAATATCGAGGGAGGATTCAAAAAGAGTTGTTTCATTAAGTGGATGGTTTTTGTAAATGCCACGGCAGGGAGACTTAAACGGTTGTCATTGACCAAAAGCTTATCGGACAAAACCAATGCTTACAAAAAATATCCTTGCTAAGCAAAAGTCAGCGGGGGAACCAGTGATAAGAACTGTTGTACGTCGTGTGGTATTTTTGCCTGGTAGCCTGCTGCCCTTAATTAAACACAGCAGCTGTATCACCAAACACATTTTGCCGATGCTTCCTTTTCGGCTGTGGCATACATGTACTTCGTAGGTCCGGCCCCCTGTATTCCAGACTGCCATTCTAATCAATGCACAAAAAAGGGCCTGCCTATTTTCTTTTCCAAGCCGCGCACAGTTTAAATGTGTACGGGGATATTGACCAAATTCACCACTGATCCTGCTGGCTACGACACTGAAAAGGTTAAGGGCAAACCCTGATTGCAGTGCTCCAATTTAGTCAATTTAGTGGGCAAAGGACTAAGTATTTTGTTGACCCAATTCACCCGACGTCATCATCACAATAATCTTGGAATGAAAAACTTAAGTCTAATAGAATGGAATTCAGCAAAAAAAATGTTGGTTACGTGCACAGGGAAAACATTTGTTCTAATGGGATGGGAATTTTAACAAAAAGGTTTTGAACTGTTTTCACAAGAACAACTTGATAGCACAAGTCACAAACATTTCAGAATGGATTATGGATCCAGTAAGTGTTTTGTGCATCACCTTCCCTTGCACTTTTAAAAAAAAACCAAACATTTTATGATTCAACCACAACAAAAAAACTGCCCGAAGTTATTCACAGAAAAGCTTAAACCTGGACTATAATGGGCTCCATACATGGAATTATGAGCTCTAAAGATGACCACATCCTCCATTACAAGTTCGTTTTTTTTTTTCCACAAAGTGAAGCCTGGGGCCTCCATAAAGTTGGAAGGGGATGAATGGGTGGACCGGTGCTGGGGATGTTCACACCAATTACTACAAGAATACAGCAATGTCACGGTGTACTGAACAGCATCAAATCTACTCATTCTCAGGGTAGAAAGTCTGAGGGAAAACACTATTACATAGCATTCTCCCCTAACAATAGTCCACTGGCTAAATTGTGAGTTAAATCCAATTCTGGAAGACGTAAATTTGCCGCTCTTGGTGTCAATTTATTCAACGATTTCCCTGCAACACTATAAACATCCTATTGCCCTCCACTCTAGCCAGTTCTAAAACGCCAGTACAAGAATTTGAGGTTTTAATCTGTGGTACATGTACGGGTTGTATTGTTGTTTTGTCTTTCTGTTTATGTATCTTGGTGCAATTTTTGAATATTTTCCATCTCTTCTGGCTGGCCCAGATTTTATATCTCATCTCCCTTGAGGTTTACTGTACATGTATTGCTTCAGTTTACATTAAAAAAAGAAAGAGAAAGCAGTACATAGTTTTCCAGTCAGAACTACGTGGCCAAGGTCAATGAAAATTGACAATAAATTTTACAATGGATACAAACTAAGGTGAAACATAAAGGCATGAAATATGAGAAAAAAAGTACAAGATGAAAGTAATGTATTGTTGCGTTTTTGCACCTTCCACTTTCCAAAGTTCCGAAGTTTTACTAATGCCTGTAGGCTACGATTACAAAGCACTTTTTGACGATGGTAAATGAACGCGTAGTTGAGGGGCATTGATTGGCAAAGTGAATAGGCCTGGAATGTGTTGGTTTATCCTTAGGGTACAACCATATGAATGACTTTCACTGGAAATTTATGAATACAAAATTGAATTTCTACAAAAATAAAAAAAATAAAAAAATAAAAATACAAAGCATGCTTTTAATTTGGTTTCAATTTTTTTTATGGATGATGCTGAGTCGGTCTGAAAAAATTATGTGAAAAAGTGTTATATTTATAAATATGATGTGAGATATTTTGTAGTGTTGCAGAATACAAAAGTGTGTTGTACCATGGCAGGCCAGGAATTATACGGAGGTAATGGCCTCTGTTGGCCCCTGGTCTTGGCCTCGGTGCCCCTTGAAATGTTTCCCATATTCTTTTAAGGTTTTTTAATGAAAGTGCCCTAGCTCTCAAAGATGAACTTCCAGGTCTACCAGGGCGTAATCTGTAAAATCACTATGAAACTTTTACACCTCCCAAAAATGTTTTCATAAAACACAAAACAAAAATGACTTATTTTTTCACATAGAGTTACCCTCTGCTTTTGAAATAAATTTCCAATGCGCTTCAAAATTTCAAATGATATGTAAATTATTGTAGGGTTTTTTTCTTCGCCAAACATCGATAGAGTAACAGCAGGCCTTGATCTTAACCGAGGCCACCGAGGCCATTGGCCTCATGCCCTGTCGAGTTGGCCAGCATGCCCTTCAGAAAAATTGCACTGTCACTACCAACTTGGCCAGCATGCCCTTGTACAAATCCTGAGAAATCACATGCCTGACATGAAGCCTGATCTCCAACAACCCCAAAAAATGATCTGAGGTTCTAACATCCCCCTAGCAGTGGCGGCGCTACGGTGGGGGGGGGGGGGGGGCAAGCGGGTGCAAATGCCCCCTCAGTTATTTTTTTTTGCCCCCCCAATTTGCCCCCCCAAATCCCGCCTCAATTTTTCCGCCTATTCCTGAAATTGAGCTTAATTGCATTTCAGCAGTACAAAATTACACTGAAATTTTTTGTTTGCCCCCCCCCCCAAAGTTAAGCTTGCACCCCTTTTGCCCCCCCCCCCCCCAGATTGGCAGATCTGGTACCGCCGCTGCCCCCTAGCCCAGACTAGAAACTGATATCTTGAGACATACCTGTGACTTTGCGTCTCTGTCTATGAGCAGGAGATCGTCGTGTGGGAATCTGTCCTGGACCTGCTGAAGCCTCGTCTCGTTCTCAACGATGGTCACCTCGTCCTCGCGGTCCTTCACCATCTGAACATTTAAAAAAAAAGAATATGTTCACCAAAATGTTTCCGATTGAGAATCTCGCCATAACCCTGCCCCTTAAAAAAAAATAATAATAAATAGTTTTTTTGTTTTTTATTCATCAGTGTACAAGTAGACAATATCACCATCCCCCCATATTCTTCTGAGGCAAGCTGTCAGCCAGAGTGCATCTCAGTGTCTTATAGATACCCTTCTTTTTTAACTCGGACATGCATCCGTTTTTTTCTCTCACTATGTGAAAGCAATTTACAGCAAACTTGGACATCCTGTTTCCAAGCTTCTGATTGAAACCTTGTTCGAATCCACAGGCGACCCGGGTGGGATTCGAACAACGTTCTTCTTGCCTGTAATGCAGGTGTTAGAACCACTGGAACAGTGAGGCTTACTTAAATCGCTACTTCTAAATGGGTGCAAACTTCTCTGATTGTTCATTTAGATATTGTTTCCGCGTCGATGTCTGAAGCCAAACATCTCACCTGTTTACAAATTTTTCTGACATTTTTTGAAGCCGTACTCCGTTTCATCCAGCACTCATTACCATTTCCCTTTAAGGGTTTATACAACTCCAAGGAACTCAGACCGAGCCCAAACTGACACTCCCAATTGACAGCCATCTTCAAACCATCTTCTGTTTTGTTCAACGACACTCCGTTTGAAACCACTACTGCCCAAAGCCTTCACTTGGGCCCCAGTTTGGAACCAAGCCTCCCTATGACGACAATATAACTATCATGCAGAAATCAAGATGGCTGCCTGCATCTATCTCATTTCACTCCAGGAGGGCCCAAGCAGGGCCGTTGAATCCATTTGGGAGTTCCAGGGCACTGACTGATACGCCCCGGACAAAGGACTGTAGGCCTAAGCTCCTGTGTGAAATTCCCCTCTCAACAAGACTGCGTCCAGTATGTCCGGCTCGATGTTCAGTTTGACCAAAATGACCAAGGATTCAATACTGAAGATTCAAACATTTCAGGTGTTGAAAAAAAAAACCCAAAACATTTTAGGTTTTGGGAAAAACTGTACACATCCAGAGCAAACTAGTTCAGTTAAGCTCAACGATCCACAACTTTCCTGTTCAGTACAGAGCTGGACTGACAGTTTCAGATTGTGGAAACACCAAAAATAAGGTTATTGGTTGGCACACAGATGAGATATATCTTCCACAGTCGAAAAAAAAAAAAGTACTTTCAGCCCCAAGGCCTCTCCTCCACCACCAACAAAATATTGTTTATTTTCTTATACCACCGTTAACACATCAACATTTTATCCAAACAATCAAAGGACTGTTTTAGAAAGCGATCGATCGCCTGCGCTGGTACGCAAGCAGAGGGAAATAGTGAAGGTAGTGAGCTACGTTGAGGCTAGCTGACAAAACTTGTGACTTCTACAACCTCGGACTAGCTTCAGGATGCTCTGGTTGTTTAGTTTTTTTGTTATCAGGAAATTCAACAGAGGAAGGAGCGGAAGTTCAAGGTAGGGGAAAAGTTAGGCATGGAAACCTACTTTTGGTTTAATCCGGTGAACGCTCTCGACAAATGTTTATGAGTTCAACAAGGAAATTAGAAAACAATTTGAAATTTGCATGACAAGACACAATAAATTATGTCTGGTCAACTTTCAACTGAAGCATTGTCTGTGATATAAAAAAGTGGGAAATTTGTCATAATTTATTGGGGGGTGTAATGTCTAACCAATTTAAGGTTTGCGGAGCCACAAACTCTCTCT
The DNA here is from genome assembly GCA_911728455.2 of Marthasterias glacialis. NCBI lineage: Eukaryota > Metazoa > Echinodermata > Asteroidea > Forcipulatida > Asteriidae > Marthasterias > Marthasterias glacialis. The sequence goes on from OU452224.1 coordinate 25,896,275, forward strand.
ACGAGTTGTGGTGGTTCTAATACAAGCTGGGGATGTGATGCTTAGAATTATTTTCAAACTTTCATATAAATTGCTTAGCGTTTTGAGAAATGATGCAGGCTTGATACAGGCCGGACACTTCATGGAGACGACGGAGGCAGTTTCCTCCATTGCCCCTGGTCATTGCCTTGGTGCCCTTGAAATGTTCCAATAGAAATTTAAAAATTTCCTCATAGAGGTGCACTTTATCAAGAAGAAAATGCCTGGGTGCTCTTGCCCTTTCAAGAACGAAGCAATCAGGCCTGTCGATACTTCGTTCTTATAATATAAGGGTAGTGCAGTTTATTCTTTGTAAAAGGCATCTTTATGAGGTGACCAGGGGCACCATGGCAATGACCCTGAGGGCAGGGGCAGTAAAGTTGCCTCTGTGACATATCAGATCCGATAGTGTCAAACTAATGCGCAAAACCACTTCCTCAAATAAAAACAACCTTGAACGTTACATTTTCTGTGCTAAACTCACCTGTCGAATTCCACGTACATAAATCCAATGCAAGTTTCAATCAAAGAAAAACAAAAAAAGTTGACAAAAGCTATCACGGGAAGGTGAGTGAAGTAGATTTCCCGAAGTACCTCAGATGAGGAAATGTCTAAAACAACTACGGATCCATCTCTGCATTCTTTCTCTTTCGTTCTCTTTGCAGTAAAAAACCAACTATCTATTAACAAAACAGCTCTGCCACTATCAGCCAATTTTTTAACAAAAGGTCTTTAAAGCCAATGGTCTTACAGGAGTTTTTATCACAGTGATTAAAATGGCACCAAATCTCAACGGCAAACATTGATAGCACCATCCAGGGGGTTTGTTCTCATGTTTTGATAGGGGGATGGCTGGCTGTTTAATGATGTTGAATGTACCACTTGATATTTGAATATAGCTGCTATCTGATTATAACTGTGTTCTACAACTCTGTGGTGCAACTCTGTGAACAGTTATATTATGTCACATGGTAACTTGCTGGTGAACAAGTTGTGCCTTGTTGACCGCCAGCTGTATAACTCAGTTTCAACCTTTAAACCAAACATTTAAACTGACTGAAGACCTGTATCGACAAGATGATGCTGTACACAGTGTTTAACACACAATCGGTGTCTTGGCAAAAACACAAACAATTCTTTATCCCCGATGAAAAATTAACATCTATCATAATGGTCGCGGTACCCGCTGCTAATAGGATTTGAATTGCCTCTAGCTGCCGGGCAATCTCGGTAGTCTAGTTGGTAAGACATCTGCTCTAGAATGGTGGGGGTCATGGGTTTGAATCCCACCTGAGGATTATGCCTGTGGACTTTTTCCACAGGACTCGGGAAAGTACTGAGTATACAGTGCTAAACACACATCGGTGTAAGGGCAAAAAACACCACTAATATTCTTTATCCCTGATGCAAAAATTAACATCTATTATAAAGATGATGCTGTAATATTAAACTAATATGTTTAAGCCATCTATTAAAATGTAACCAAGAGTTAATTAAAACAACATTCCACGACAAACAAATTTAACTGACTTACTAATAAACAGAAAATTCCTAATGACCGATCAGTGATGAGTGTACATTCATTATGCATAACTAGCCTCTATTTATGTCTCAATTTAATAGAGTTATTAATATTATCAATCGGGGCTGATAGGAAGGAGCATGTAGTATTCACTGCTAATCTTCTCTATCGCCACAAAGTGTTTATTAAGTCATTCCGAAATGATCTTTAAAGGCGATCACAGAGTCATCTTGCATCAGTCGCAGCGCCTGCTTTTGTAACGATGATCTAAGTTATAAAAGATTTAATTGATAAGGAGATTGGTTTAGTTTTTAAGCACTGATGCTTGGCGAGATAACCGATTCTATTCCGATAGTTACATAACATGGATTGTTAAGACTGTTTGATCAATTTATGAGAGTTGGAATTAGCAGCCTTGACTTTTCAGTTATGTGGGGTTAAGGTCAAAAGGGGGGGGGGGGTACTTTCAGTCGAAACGGAGGTCTTGTCCGAACTGGTGGCTGCTGCTGCTGCTAAGGGTGCTGCTGTGGACCTCTTATAAAGCATGTTACAGGGATGATACCGAAGCCTGATACTTCACGGAGGCAATTGCTTCTGTTGCCCCCTAGTCATTGCCTTGGTGCCCTTGAAATGCTCCGATAGGAATTCATGATTTCCTCCTAGAGGTGAGGACACCACTGGATGCTGCACCAAGGACCCTTCACTGTGGGCTTCTTTTTTTTTGGACTAAAACTTCCCATGATATTCCAACGTTCTACATAATAGTGAAACTTTACACGACTTCATTACCCAAGCAGCCAGGTGGGTGGCTTACTCTCAGCGAACAAAGTTTGAACATTTTTGGCTTCCCTGGTCCTGCACAAACACTTCGCCCCATTTAGCAGCAGGGTGAATGCCTGCCTACCTACTCCACATTATCACATCGGATTATCCACAGTGTCAACACTTTCTCATACAGTGTTTAAAAAGAAAGTGCGCACGGTGAACCCCAAAATTCCACCCAAAGAAAAAACAAATCCGTGAAGTGACCACACTACACCCTGCACTGCTGTGATACTTTGTGGTTACCCGTTCAGTCTGTACGATAGGCCTTATTTTTGACTGCATGAGGGCGCCCTTTGGGGGTAGATTGGGGGGTCAAATCTTATAAATAGTGTGGTAAACCAGATGCAATTAGACTTCTAATAACGCAGTTAACACACAACTTTTGAGTTTTTTTTTTGCTGACAGTTTTACAATGTAATCAGTGTAAGATATTTGCTTGGAAAATTTTTATTTTTTAATGTTTTGAAAATTTTTTGTACTTTCAAAATGGAATTAGTATTGCGCCCCCTTGCTGTCAAAAAAACGGCTGATTAGAAATTCGTCCGTCAGAAAGCTAAGATTTGAGGTCAGCATAAACTTGCAAAATACTTGAAAGACTTTTTGGGGATCACAGAAAAGAAAATTGCAATTCCTCAAGAGGGCCGCTTTTTGTTTGTTTTTTCCTCTAAGAATTAAAGGAGAAACTAACTTGTCTGTAAAACCAGTTCCCTAAGTTTAAGCAACGAGGGTTTCCATACTGTACACCAAACATTACGCGTTTTCCATTATTTCTAATTTCATGGGTCCCCCGTTATTGAGACCCCCAAAACCACAAAAAAAATATGAGAAATCACATGCTTGCATTTTTTTTTCTGAAATAGAATACTGGTTTTGTATTTGTCAAAGTTAAGCATCTTGTACTATTGACAAAGGACTGGATAATTGTTCGAAAAAATTAATGTGAACTAATTTTGACATCATGGATTTTCAATCCGGCATTCATTCGGCAAGCGGATTCCTATATTCCTCTGAGATTCCTCTCTCCCCAGTCAAAGTGGCTTCCCATACACAGACCTTCCGACACAAATTCCGGGGGTAATAAAGGAATCTTCGGGAGAAGTGGAGCTGAAAACGGAAATCTCATCAAATCCTTTTTCCCAACAAGGAATTGAAAACGATCTAAATATAAACATAATGAGCAGCAAATCCTGTTGGATCTTCAAAAGACATCCCCCCCTTGCATTATCCCTAATCTCTTTCAGCCCTACCCCTCTCAACAAAACGACCCCCGAAGAATTCACCAAAACGCTGATCCTATCCTACCACCTTCGCATACCACCTAGAATCTGTTTACCTAAGGGCTTGATACAGCTACCTGCCCTGGGCAAAGAAGAGATCATAAATATAGGGGGCTGCAGGTTTAAACATAAACTGTAGCACACTTTCAATCTCGCCCTTTATGTACAGATTTAGTGTTTCGATACAGGGAGACGTGGAGTTGTCCTTGGAATGAGGTGCATTTCCTCAAAGCTTTGACATGAAGGCTGTACTTTTGACAAAGCTGCTTCTTTAATTTTTGGGGAATTAAAAGCTCTTCCGCAGCATTGTGTCAAACAACTTCTATATTGACATCGTCAAGAACAAACTCAAATACAATGCAGTTGTATGATAATTTTTTGTGTTAACTCCACTATTTTTCTTACCGTTTATAGGGCTGAGTTGGTAACTTTTTAAAATCAAAATGAAAAAGGTGGGTAGTTTCCAATGATGAACAATGCGACAGGATGGGACCATTGGCTTCATTGCCCTGCTAAAGGATTGTTGTCTTTTTTATTCCCGATAACTCAAAGTGCTTTTTGCACTCTTACATTTTTAACAGCATTTCATTTTTAATGTGCTTTTTGAGCTTTTATAATGGGAGACTTTTGAGACAATAGCGGGCGTCCCACAGACCGGTCCTTTTCCAGTGTTCTCAGCGATGAAAACAATGGAAAAGGACCGGTATGTGGGACGCCCACTATCGTCTCAAAAGTCTCCCATTATAATTTCATATTTTCACACTGTAAAACATTGTATGTTTATTTCCAACCCATATTCTATATTTAATGCCCTTTAGGCCTATGTAAGTTTCTTAAATTGTAGCATCAGGAGATCAACCTGGTAGTAATTAATTTTCCTTTTTTTGAAATCCTTCAGGGGTGCTACCTTTTCTTAATGTAGGTCTGTCTGTGTTTTCTTTATTGTTTTTGATCATTGTGCTTTCGTATCCTTCCTGTGAAATTCATAAATGAAATGAAATATCACTTTGGTTGTACCCTTACAACCAAAGTGTGATTTGAGCAGCTTTTACGAAGCAATTATGGTTAAGTGCCTTGCTCAAGGACACTTGTAAGTGTCATGACCGGGACTCGAACCCACACTCCGATGACTCCGCCACCAGAGCTTGAGTCCGACACACAAACCACTCGGCCACGACACGCCACAAATTTCGAACCTGCTTCTCGAACCAGTCAGTTTGTGAGAGCGATATTGATAGTCTACATGCTATCTGCTGTTGCCTGAATGTCTTCATTTAAATGTAATAAAATATCCAGTTGTCTGCCCCTAGCAATCACGTTCTTATCTGAGCACTGTTTTACTATGGGGCAAATAATAGAGGAATTTCTTTAAACTCCATGTAGACGCATTAATCTCTGTCATCTGAGACGCAATGTAAAGATACAATATCACACAAAGGGTTACGATTTGATCTCTCATCAACTGAAGTCTGCATTCCATAAACCAGGGCAGTTTCATAGAGCTGCTTCAGCACAAAAAGGTAGCTAAGCACAAACAAAATTAGGCTCACCAGACTAAGGTTACCATCCAAATTGGCGTGTCATCTGTACCATTTGTGACTGGTATCCTGTTCATTCTTGCTTAGCAGAAAATTGTCAAGCAATAACTTTTGCTCAAGCAGCTCTGTGAAATTTGGCCCCTGGGTACTATTTCACAGAGCTGCAAAAGCACAAAAAGTAGCTAAGCACAACAAAATGAGGCTTATCAGACTAAAGTTACCAGCCAAATTAGCATGTCACATGTACAATCTGTGACTGGTATTCTGCTTATTTTTGCTTAGCAGAACCTCTTTAAGCACTATTTTCTGCTTAAGCAGCTCTATGAAATGGGTTATCATCAAATGTTGCTTAACAAAAAAACAAAAACAACAACAACAACAACAAGGCATACCAGCCACAATAATGAACTCTACATTAACATTGGCTGGTAACCAAGAAATTTTGCCGAGCAACTTTGCTTGGTAAGCGATACTGTTTATGCTAAGTGGCTGTATGAGGGCCACAGATGTCGTGGATCTATTTCTGTCGCACTGTCCGACTCATGATCACATTAGCGATCATATGCGTTGGTGAGACAATCTATCTCTGAGGGTTTTGAATTCAGGACTGGAATTTGATGATAACGATAAACGAGAAATTGTTGAAATAACATCTTTGAGGTGGCCAAGGAATACATAGCACGTGCAGATGAAAGATGCAATTAGCATGAAAATGACCCCCCCCCCCAAAAAAAAATACAAAAATAAATAAATAAATAAATAAATAAATAAATAAAAAATAAATAAATAAACAAAACAAAAAATAAATAAACAAATAAAATAAAATAAAATAAAATAAAATAAAATAAAATAAAATAAAATAAAATAAAATAAAATAAAATAAAATAAAATAAAACAAAATAAAATAAAATAAATAAATAAATAAAACAAAAATAAAAATCATTTTATAGAAACAGACAACTGGAGACTTGGTTCAACTGACAGATACATAATTAGATTCCTTAATTAGAAAAGTGAACACCGTAATAATAGTGTAAATTCTGTTCTTCCTCCATTTTTTTCTCAACCACAAGAGACTTTCAGGGACAATAAGTGGCAGCAGACTCACCCCCAAAATAAATTGCTCTCGTGAAACGTGCCCATGCTCAGAGCCAAACAATGATCAAATTTACGACAATATTTTGGTTCGACTCTACCCTCACACCGTTGTGTGAGTTTACCCAGTACTGTCTGCTGCCACCCAGTACATCTAAAAAGTCGCCCATGGGACTTTATCTCAGACTTACCGCTCTGATACTGCGAGTGGCTTGGCAGACATCACTGTAGTCGGGATGCGAGGGTGGGGTGTGATTGTAATACTCAGATAAATACTTGTCATATTGAGAAACACGCTGGACCTAAACAAGAAGGGAAAACAATAAAAAATAAAAGAAAATGGATTAGCTTTATTACTGTTATTATCAGTATTATCATTGTTAAGCGTTATTTATACAGTGTAGACCCCCCCCCCCCCCCCCGTCAGTGTGTGGACACTGTTCTCCCCGAGGGCGCTGTTACATACATCAAGAAGACAGTGAAAATGAGACACTGTCCAGGATGTGGTCAATGACTGGTGACCATCAGACATCCAGCTGTCTGTTGTTATAGTCAGTGACGGGGTACCGAGTTAAAATAATTAGATATAACTTATCACATCTTTATTAATCGGCTTTAATGAGCAGACGTTTGGCTCCCCCCAGGAGGAGGGGGGAAATATTCACATGGCTTGTCACTTGGCAACACAAATGTTGGCGACTTTACACAATGATAGCTTTGTACTGGAACAACTTATCTTTGATACCGATAATCTGAAACGCATTGACAACATGATGGAATCCATGAAACAGTAGTCCGATAATTGCCGAAGCGATTTAATGAGGACGTGAGCTTCAAATGTTTTGAGTTTGAGTGAACCCAGTCGCTGAGAGAAAGTTGAGTAAGCGTCCCCCAGCCTTTTGGTTGAGGTGTGGTCACTTGGTTGGTGCATAATTCCTGCCTTGTCTGAAACCGTGGGAAAAAAACTACATGGAACCATGGTGTGTGGAGGGCAAGGAAAAGGTAGAGGGGTGGGGAACTATTGTACGACAATATCCTACACCTCCTTTCCCTCCCAAATCTCCCTCCGGAAAACAAAAAACAAAAACAAAAACATAAACTCCTACCCTTTCCTCCAATCTTCAAATCATATTAATGCACCTGAAGTGGATTTCACAAAGCACTAGAACTAGTCTTATCTCGGGTAACAAGTCCTAGATTATATGACTTGTCATAAGTTAGGACTCGTCCCAAGTTAGGACTAGTTTTGGGAAATCCACCCCAGTGGATTTCACAAAGCACTAGGACTAGTCTTATCACGAGTTAGGAGGACTAACTAGTCCTAACTTATAGAACTAGTCATAAGTTAGGACTAGTCCTTAGTTAGGAATAGTTTTGTGAAATCCACCCCAGAGTCGTCTACAGGGAAACCATTACGAATAACAACTTGGCAATTCTCATAAATATGTACCCCCAAAAAAACACACACACACAAAAAGACGAAATGCTGTACACTTTGCTCCATGTAAACAGCATTTAACCTTCAACTTGATGAACCGCACGGTTAATTGGATAATGGTCAAATATGGCCGACATGTACAATAAAATGGTCGGCCCTACTGAAAACTGACCTCTCGTTCCCCTCTGCTGCTTACCAGGGTTTTTATCCCATTACTTGGCCTGGCTGAGGTGTTCCCTGTATTTGTTCTGCACCCATGCCTGGGTGGATATGAAAGCAAAAGCTGCAACCTGTAACAGTCCGCTCTGCATGTGAACCCTATCCTCATTGTCAACATTGAATTCAAATTGTCCCAGACCTTGGTATTGTGGTCCCCCCCCCCTATGTAACAATTACGAGTTGGACAGCTAAATAGGTTACGACGGCAATCTATTCAAGCTTTGACTCTATGGGAGGCACCTCTTCAGTCGAGAACTAACCAACCGGATCTTTTCAGAGAAGTCACCTCTTCCAAACGAGATAATCAACATGGCATACCCGTAAGAATTGAGTAGATTCACCCTACAAAGCCTTAATAATAATATAATAATGAATATAGTCCCAAAGCCATCAGGGTAGGTAATGCTCCCAGACACATAACAGTAAAAAAAGTAAAATGTAATCGAAAATTTAAATACTCAAAAACAAAACTCAAAAGATTACAACGTTAAAATATTACGAAAACTAAAAACAAAAACCAACCAAGAACAGTCAGATAAAGTAAAGGCACCTATAGAAGCATATGAAACGGCAATAAAGATACGGATAATTAAGTGCTGATAAAAAACCTAATTGCAGTAAGCCACGCAGAAAAATGTGTTTTAAGCCCTGATTTAAAGACGATCAGAGAGTTTGCCTCTCTGAAGTTGACATCGAGCTGGTTCCTTACATCCCACATGAGTTTCTAATACACTAATCTAGGCATCCTCCAGAATCATAACTCTACATGTAAACAGTAAAATCAAAATATTTTCCCCAGTAACAATAAAAAAAAAGCCATAAAAAAAATCGCATCTGACTTTGTCTGGTAAGTATAGCCAACAGCTGCCATTAAAAAAAAAACATTAACAGAAGTTAATGCTTCTCAATTCTATAGAAAATGGATAATGGTTTAAATATGTCTGCACTTAGTGCCATGAAGGACTTGTTCAGCTACATGTAGGTCATGATTTAATGGGTCATATTTCATAAAAGTTAGAAGGGGGAGGGCAGCAAAGTTTCTTCCACAAAACACGACAAGCACCCTCCTTGATGCCTTATTCTTATAATCCCACACCGTCAAAATTTGATCACCGTCTCTGAAGAGGAAAAAACAGTACTACTAACTTTTTTCTTGACTTTTCGTTAAAAACACCAGGTGTACCATTTCACGCATATCACTTTTTAAGTTTCCCTTTTTTCCCTTTTTTATTTTAAGAGAAAAACCACACAGTGATAACACTTTCGCAATGATGCATTTGTGTCAATAACAACAAGACAGGAAAAGTGACTTTTAATAGAGAAAAAGCACAGGATTATCCAAAAATGAAAAAGCTAAAAGGCAACAGTAGCGCCTCCAAAATTTAATATCAGAACCAATCAACCAGTGAATATTTTTGTCTGAAAAACCTTTGAAAATCCCGAAATCACTGTTACTTTTAATGATTGCCGCAAAAAAAATAAAAAAATAAAATGCCCGACAAAAAATAATTGTTTTTGTTGGGTTTTTTTCTCTCACTAAAATGATTATTCAAAGGGTTGGTTGGATGGTGTGTTTATCGAAATCTAGATGGATATGAAATAACTTTTCCCAAAACCAATGATATACTTTTTATGTACTTGTACACATCCCAAATACAAGTTGATGATTTCCTCTGAAGTCTGTTTACTTGTTTACTATAAATATCTCTCTCATTAAAACCGTTACCGCTGCATTAATTGGTGTGTACATATACACACACGTCAAAGTAAATCTAGGTGACAATCTACAGTTTCCTGCTGGGTGGTGGGTTGCATGGTAGGATTAGCAAAACTTTCTCCTCCACATAAGACTCTACTATTCCACATCTTCAGCCCGTACAGCCCACACAAGAACTAAAACACAATAGGTGCATTACAACCAGATTCAAGCAGAATTAAGCCTGTGACAATAAAGCTCCTTCCACCGTCTCAAGAACCAAAATCTACAGACTGCATCACAACTCATTTCCCAAACGGCTATAAAGATTTCCCCAATACATTTTTGACAGAGAACGACGAGAGAGAGATACTCACATCAGTCCAGCAGACCTCCTCAAATATATAAGACATGGTCCTTAAGTTCCAGCCATGTTGAATTAACGCACACAAATAAACAGACTCAACGTGGCGAACGAGCGCTCGCTCCGGATACAATCCCCCCGTGCAGAGGCTCCCGAGTTCTGACTTCTGCGGGCAACAATGAGCGTCACTACCAGCAAGTAGTAGAAGTACAGCCAGTCAAAGTTGGCCATGAATGGGTGGGATTATGGTATAGATTAATCCGCTGTCCTTCAATACCCCACTGAAGATAAACTGCTATTCATATGGTGATTATCCTATGGTGGTGGTGGGGGGGGGGATTTGGTGGGGGACGAGAGGTGCTTGAAGGAAATATGACAAGGAAGATGTGGAATGTGGAGATAAAATTTCATGTGTGTGTGGGGGGGGGGGCTAACTAGAAGGAGGAAGGGTCAGTAGGAAATATAAAGGCTTTTAAAACTAAAAGGTGGATCAGGGATATGGTTCATCATAGATGGCTTAAGAGGGGATGCCAGTGTTTGGGACTTGGGAGAGGAAAGTTGCAGGCTACTGTTTTTTTGGTTTTTGTTTTTTTCGGGGGGGGGGGGGTTGCAGATGGACGAAGTGGGGCTTACTTTGTATGAACCATTACGTCAAAGAGACCACTGGAAGGACACAGTGGAGGGTCATTCACAAAGTAATCTGGCTGAAACCAGTAGGGAGGAATGGACGGAGGTTATTATTAGTGTAAAGCTGTGATAAATTACCTCTGGGGACTGGATCTGGGATTGAGCCAGAGTGATCACAAAGCGGGATTTATGTGGAATGATTTTTAACCTGTAGCTTCTAAATATACCACCGTCTACAAAGCACTGATTCTTCACATGGAATTACCTCTGGTAACACTGTGGATGTTACAAAATATATTGGACTCTTAAACGACCCATACACCACTATATTACCACTCAAACCTCTCATCAAAATCCAACAGCGTGTTTTGTTTGATTTTATCGGACCGAGGACTGCAGCAGTAAACTGATCATGCTTTACAGAGAATCAGGCATACATTACCAACGGAATCAGAGTCCAACAAGTTTGAATTTGAGTCACCATTTGATGTAGGAATTGGTGAGGAAAGCCCTGGTACATAACCCGGGAGTAAGGTGTTCAGAATATCTCGGCCAAAAAAGATGGAACACCTGTATTTCAGAATTACATAATTGACAAAAACTGAGGCCGGTTCACTAATAGTAAACATTGTAACTTGTTCTCATTGAGAGATGAAACTCCCTAAAAACGAATGTTTACATTTTAACATGAATGAAGTTTGAAGTATTGATCGATTGACTCAGGTTTCAAAGGGCAAACTGTTATTGATTTGTCTGTAAACAAATATGCGTTTACAACTGAGAGGTTCCCCCCTTCAAGGTTATAATGGTACAAGCCAAGTCACACAACAGCAACTTAAAGTCCACCAATTCCAGTCAACTTCAATCTTCACATCATTTTCTTGGGGACAGTAAGTGGAGTCTGCAAGGAAAAAAAAACATTCCTTGGACTAACAAAGTTGTCATTTCCCGTGCTGTGCATTCGGTTCCGAGTTGCAAGTCAAAACTCACCCGTGGATATGATACCTGTGAGTTGTTTACACATGCATACAGATTATTTCCCATTTTCCTGATTTTCCTTTTGGGGAAGAGGGGTGGGGGGGGGGGAGGCGGTCAGGTATATAAACAAGAGCTAACATCAATATCTTAGCCATCAGATAAAATGAAATCCCTGATCCAAGTTGCAAGTCAAAATTCACCCCTGGGTACAATGTGCTTGAGTTGCTTACAGTACAGGACCGTACTGGCTTACATTTTCTAGATTTTTCTTCTGGGGAAGAGCAGGTGGGGGGGGGAATCAGGTATGTAAACAAGAGCTATCATCATTATCTTAAAACATCAGATAAAAATGAAATCCCTAAACTTGTTTGTTGATACTGAACATTGTACCCATTTCATAACTCTGCAATGCCGATTACATGACAAGACATGTCAAACCCACTACATGGCATCAATTCAGAAAGCTGTTTAGCATTGATGGTGTCACCAACCCAAAATGCCAAACCATGTACACTGCTTGTGACTGGTCCCCAGCTGATATTTTTGCTGAGCGGATAATTTTGTTGAGGAATATTTTTCTGCTTTATGAAAATCGGGACCGATAGCCTAGCACCCAGACCTGAAATTTCATGGAGGTCATGATAGTTTATGTATCCATTGCTAGTCTTGGCCAGGGTCGGTGTCCCTTCAAAATACTCCCAATGACTCCCAGGTTACATAAAGCAAAATGGCCTTGCTCCTCTTCAATTCAAGTCAAAGAAGATAACTCAACCCTGGATTTGTAGTTTTGTTACAACTGCCAGCAAAATAAAAACACTTCTTGAAAAAAAAAAAAGTTGGTAAGATCGTGCCGTACAAACATGCTCTGTTGACTCGTAATTCTCCTAGATGAGATAATGACTAGCTATTACCACAGACTAACAATGCTACAACCCCCAGTCAGAACTTTTCACTCCAGTTAAAAAAAGAAAAGAAAGAAAAAGCGGCAAGGTGGCTTGTTTACTTTCCAGAACTACCTCCACTACTTCAAAAAAAAAAAAAACTAACAGTGTGGTTGGCCGGCCGGGATTTTTTTTTTTTAACGAGTCTTTGAACAACTAAAGAAACCATTCAAGACTGTTGATGCTGTTGTTGTTATATCGCCGCCAAAACTCTCAATGAGTTTGGTCCAGAGAGTGCCAAGCAAGCTTTGGAAAACACTGGGACAATTCTCTGCTCCCCTATACCTAGAGGCGAAGACAGTGTGTGCGTCTGCAGGTCCTTTGCTGGGGGGGATTGCAACCGTCTTTTTCAAAAATCTCTTTCACTTGAAAGAATGTTGATAAGGTTTGCTGGGGAAATCAAGGATGTGACATGGAGGTGTAAGGTTTTGAAATGAGTACTTCACTTCGGCTACTGTTTAATAATTGTTTTTCGGCTGGCAATAAACCACTTACAAGGGCCGAGGAAAATAGTTGGGGGAAAAGAGCTTTAGGACTTAGATAGCGTTTACTGACCTATTTAGGTACACATAGGGCATGTTCACACGAGTAGTTAACTTCACTGCTAACTTCTCTGCTAAATATTCGCAGCGGGGGATCTTCGTAAAAACGGACTTAACTAAAAAATGCCTTGCGTTCACACGGAGTGCTAACTGCCGATAGCTGTCTGCAAAGGTCACAAAACCATTACGTCATCTTCCGGTTGTTTTCGCGCGCGCGCGCCCCTCGGTGTTTTTGTCTCCCCTGCTGGCAAAATGTGTCTCCGCTGTCAAAGCAGCGAGCTAGCGATCTTTATGGCCAAGTTCGTACGATTCCCATTTCGTGGAAGCGGACCGGTATTGCCTGGTACTCGTGCCCCAAAACACATGCTGGGTACCAGTCAGGCTCAGCTGGTTTTTGTGCGAAGTTGGCCTTTGTTTTATTTCTGACAATCACAAACATGGCTCCGAACATGAAATTTAATGGTTCTTTACAAGTTTTCGCTGTTATTTTGGCTGCGTTGAGAGTACGTACTAGGGCTGCTTTAGAGAGTGCAGATGAGGTGAAGTTGGGTGAAAAGACAAGAGAGTTTCGTCAGTGGTGGAAAAGGGAAATGGGTAGACGACTCCTTGGAAGTACATCTTGCGGCGAAAACAACATGTCGCATGTATTTTGCACGCGGTATCAGGAAGTGGTCTAAAGTGGCTAAGGTCAGTTGCATTCACACGGCAAAATAGCGCTGTTAAAGTATCAAGTTTCACTGCTAAGTCGTAAAACTGAAGTTAGCAGCGGAAATTTTCGCTGCTAACTTTTGGAGTTAGCAGCGAAGTTAGCAGCGAAGTTAGCAGCGAAGTTAACTATTTTTGCGTTCACACGGTCACAAATTTTTCGCTGTTAGCTAGCAGCGAAGTTAGCAGGGAAGTTAGCTACTCGTGTGAACGTACCCATAGCAATGGTACTCGCTGAATTGGAAACCACACATTCCAAGCAAGATACTAACAAACCAAGTGATAATGATGATAATAATAGTGAATAATAATTTGGGAAACTAATCATCCTTACTGGCAGCCGAGAAGCTGAATTGCGAAGGATGCGGCTACACGTGTTTGAGCTGCATGCATTGACTTTCAACTTGGAGCATTTGGGGTACAATAGCCCTCTAAAAATGGCCCTATTTTGCTAAAAAAGTGTCAACAGTCATTTTTCAAAGTTGGAGTCTGGCCGGTTTAGTCATTCAGGGATGTTTTTATTTCGGATGAGTCTACCAAAAATTCTCAACGGCTAATCTACTAAAAAATTAAAAGAAAAAGAAAGTTCAGTTGTCAGAAACTATGTTTGATTTGTTTTCTAGAGGCTGAGAGACTTTTAAATATTTGTTGAGTATTTTTGAATATTTAGCATTTAGCATTGGGGGCCTATTTAGTGTGGTGCACCCTTGGCTGACCAGATCTCAATACTTTGAATGTTCTCTTTGGCCTATATCAGTCTGCACAAAGTGTTTCACTTTTGGGGTGAACAAAGAAAAGTTGACTGGAGCGGGATTTGAACCTGCGACCACCGGTTTAACGTATCGACGCTCTACCAACTGGGCTATCCAGCCCTAATGTTGGCAGTCTCCCTATATTGTCAATATCTTTGTTTCACATTACACAATTCAAGTTGGACAAAGACGACCCAGTGGACTGTTTCAGAGAGACAGAATGACGATTGAAGTCAGGACAACCTAGGCCCTTTCCTTCACCAATTGACAAACCCCTCCAACATTTGTAACAAATGACGAACCAAGATTACACTGTGTCTGACAACCCCACTAGTCCCTGTCAACTAATTTGTGTTTCACACCTTCTTATTAGGTGTTGTTCGGCAGTTATATGCACAGGGAACCCTTGGCTGTCAAGTACCAGCTGAACAATGGACAGGACGTGTCAACAATAAACACCCATCTTGTGATGTTCACACTTTACTAATCAGCAGGGAGATGGGGGGTGTTCCAGATGATTCAATTCATGACCAGGGTCAATGGTTATTCCCAGGCCTGTATGCTTCGTTTTTAAAAAAGGGGCAAGGGCACCAAGGCAATTTCTCCTTGGCTAAAGGGCACCTCTATGAGGAAATTGTAAATTTCTGCTGGAACATTTCAAGGGCACCAAGGCAATGACCAGGGGCAATGGAGGCAATTGCCTCCATTGCCTTTGTGAAGTATCAGGCCGGGGACCACAGGCACGGGCACCAAGGCATTGTCTCCTTGGTAAAGGGCACCTCCATGTGGAAATTGTAAACTTCTATCGGGGCTCCAAGGCAATGACCAGGGGCAACGGAGGCAATTGCCTTCATTGCCTCCGCGAAGTAGCAGGCCTGCATTCCTTAGAACAAGTTTACCAACAGGGTTTGATCGCAGAGGAAGAAAGTCCACGGTTTGATCATGGAGCTGTAAGGTTTGATCTTCCAAATATTTCCACTTTACTGAAAGGGTCCAAGAGCTAATGTCCCAAGTATCTAAAAAGCCCCAGCTCAACATTGGTAAGAAGAAAAATAGAAATCTTCATAGATTTACATGTTCGAAAACTTTCCTTGAAATATTTCTGCTTGAAGTGTTATTGTTTTCAAATAAAACATAAAATAAGCCCCCAAATTACTCTGCCTAGGAATAAGAATAGTACGGAACCCTGCTGAATGCATTTTTACCGTTTTCTCGCAAATGAAAAAACGAATCAGTTTACCAATGATGAGATGGGGCTTTAATTCTGGCCAGCACATGCATGCAGTTTGTAGAAAAAAAAACAAGAAACAAAAATGACTAAGAGCTGCCAAAGTACAGGAAACTATTGACTTACAAGAGCCTTTGATTTGCATATTTTTCCTGACAATAAATTTTGAATTTACTGTTTAAAATGAGAGCTCCCAATTAATGATAAAAGACCTTCAAAACAAGACAGATGCCTGGCTCCAATGGGTTGCGTTGGAGTAGGACACACAACGACAACAACAAATATCTACAGGATGATGAGTGATGTAATTTTACGGTTTAATCACCTAATGAATTTGGTTCAGTAGGCCTAGCCTTCACAAAAAGGAGTTCCAGTCAAGGTTTTCCAAATAGTTTTTTAAACTGTCGGACATTCATTCCATTGGTCGGAATAACAATTATTTCTCATTAGCATCAAGAAGACCATCTGGTGGTTGCTCAAATTGGCCTTGGAATATACAGAAAAAAAGAGTTGTACTGCTAGTCAGCATTCGGGGTGACATCTAAATCGACTATGGTTCAGTTTCAAGCGTTGTGTTCTTGCCGTATCAAATTCAAATCATTTGAGTTCGGCGATAGCGCTGCATTGACGCGGCGGTGGTTTCAAACGTCGTGCTTCTGCCACACTTTGCCAATAGCACGGCAGGGCCTGTCGAGCCATGGTCCAGCTAAGCCTCTGCCTCCTAAGCCTCTGCGCAGAATTCCAAATGTGGTTTCAAACGTCGCGCTCCTGCCGTGTCGAATCGAGAGAAAAAAATCAGAATATCTGAATTCCACCCGGCAAGAGCGCAATGTTTGAAACGGGCCTTAATAATAATAATAATAATAACGACAATTTATTAAGCCCACAAATCAACATAAGTGCTCATGGCACTTGTACAAAACTACATGATGACTTAACTACAAAACACAACGATAAAGCAGAATACCAAGTAGCCTTAATCAGTAGCCTTAGTCAACTCTAGTCAACCAACCACACTTGTTTAAGGAATTGTATGTTATTAGTCCTAGGGATGATTAAAAAAAAAAACATGGTTCATTCTTCTAATAACATCCACGGTATTAAATGTTTTCAATGAAATTCATTGGAAAACCGGCAACTTAACCTGGTACTTCTGCTGCATACCTTTATGGTAATTTCGACCAGCATCACTAAGTCAATGTCATAAAACTTTATCACAACAGTAGTTGCATAAAAATTATGCAGAGGCGTAGACAAAAAAAACATGAACAATATACAGGTTCATAAAAAACTGTTAAAGATTTGTTTTGATGTCCTACTGTAGTGAGAAAATAGTAGTAGAATATGAATGTTTATGTCACTTAACTGCTACAGAAAATGACATGTTTGAAGAGAAGAAACAAACCTAAAAGCAAGAGGATTTTAAAGCACACGGACAACATTGGTAAACGCCAACAGACTGGCACCCACACTTTGTGAGTGTGACCCAAAATATATTGTGCATGAAACAAAAAACTTGTGAAAAGTTCAAGCTCAATCAATCATCGCATTCACATCAAAATAGTGAAAACCCCTCCTTCAATGAGTTTTCACTGTTTTCAAAAATCAGGTTTTGGACTCGATCGCGCGAAAACTAATTGTTGTACTCATTTCTCAAACACTATATATGGAACATTTTCAAGCAAAAAATATTTCAAAGGAAGTTTTCCACCATGACCATCCAACAAGTATTTTGGGCTCAATTCATGGCAAAATATTCAAATCGATCCTCTGAAAGCTAAATGTTCTTGGCTCAATTTGATGAAATGCTCCAATAAATCTTTGAGGAGAAGATCATGTTTACAATGACATGTTGAAAAAGTTTGGTCACAAATACAACACTACTTTTTGTTTTTGCGAGTGAAAAAAAAAAACCCTTCCTGAACCGAGGTATGTGTGGACGATTTCTGTCCAATCAAAACTTGGACTACAAGGGTAGCTTTGTCACATCCCGGTGTGGGTGAAAAGGAAAACAACTTGTGTCTTATAGAAGGGAAAACAGCATTTTCAGAGGGCGTCAAAATGTTGGATTGATTGATATACTGTTTGGTCAAGAAAGAAAAGCTTTCCAAGATTGAAAAGGGCCAAGAAAGAAAAACTGAAATGATTTTGGTTTACTGAGCATTTGTTCAAAAAAATAAAACAAAAACATATGTCAGTAAATATATAAAATAAAGTAAAAACAGGCCAATTAAAAATCTTACTGATCTTCTGATGGCAAAAAATTAAAAATCAGATTGAAATATATACATCAAGGAATACACCACAAGGAAAATATTGACAAATTTATTTATTTTTTTTAATTTTAATAGTTTTTAATTTTTTTTAATGTATAGCTGTGAGCGTCAATTTTGACGGATTTGGCGCTATATAAATGTTATTTATTATTATTATTTATTAAAATAGGAAGACCACCGACATTAGGGCTGGATAGCTCAGTTGGTAGAGCATCGGTACGTTAAACCAGTGGTCGCAGGTTCAAATCCCGCTCCAGTCAATTTTTCTTTGTT
Organism: Marthasterias glacialis; assembly: GCA_911728455.2. Taxonomy (NCBI): domain Eukaryota; kingdom Metazoa; phylum Echinodermata; class Asteroidea; order Forcipulatida; family Asteriidae; genus Marthasterias; species Marthasterias glacialis. The sequence goes on from OU452224.1 coordinate 25,914,589, forward strand.
CACCCCAAAATTGAAATATATAGGAAGAATATCATGCTGTTATAAAGTAGCAAGACCGACAAGACATCACCTCCTTGTAAATGGCATGTCCCATCAGCCCAACACTAACCCACTTATAAAACCTACGAAGTTATGCTCAAACCTCTTTTCGCCTGGTATGACAAACCTTTCATCTACAGTCACAAGACTATGAGAGGAAAAAAAGACTTTCAGTTTAGCTACGCCGACCGAGTCATCTTTGTCACAAGACAATCCGACTTACGTAGGACTGTGATGACGAAAACTTCCCCACGATTCAGAATCCTACGACACTGAACAAACTCAATTCAAAACGGCATAACAAGTTGACTGATGGGTCACAATGCCTTCCCCCTCTGGCAAAACTCTTCTAAAAGAGAGAGACATCAAAAGAAAGTGGCCGCCCTCTATCCCACCATGAATGAACGGCTAAGGCAACAATCACAAACCCCCTCTGAATATCACGCACTCTCACTCCTCAAAAGAAAAAAAAAATCCAGGCTTTAACGATCTTGTGAGTGCGCGTGTGTTACAATTTCTGTAAACAGATTTGGAGTTGACATGGATGGGTTGGCTCAGTGAAAGATCAGTCACTAGTTTTTCTTGGCAGAACAGCAGACTGGTGTGATATACTCAGATGATTTTCGGTCAGGGATTTCGGACAAAACGTCAAAGCCAAGGCAAATTGTAAAAAGAAGGGAAAAAAAAAAAAAAAAAAAAAACCTGAGCCTAAATGCCACAGTAAACATTGAATTTGAAGGAAAACTTCCAATGTTGATACTGGAATTCAACCTCGCTGTCTATTTTAGAAAGAACTTTAAAAAACAGGCATGCGACATTTGAAATTTCAACAAACGAGGAAATAGCCAATATATACACTTTACTTTGTACACTGTTTTTCAGTTTTCTGTAACACTAAAAGTGAACAAAAAAAAAGAAGGAAATCAGCTGATCGGCCGAAAAGTTGCATGCCTAAAAAAAGTGTAAAATATTCAAGAGGTTTTGATTGATATTAGTCGGTCTTAGGCTCCAAAAAATAAAAATCACTAACTACTGAAAATTCTTGCTAAGCAAATGGAAGTTATCAGTTAAAATATGATGATAATACATTGCTTTTGACTGGTCCCCACACTCATTCTAAATTCATTATTTAAGCAATATTTTCAGTTTTAAAAATTTATTTAAAAAGGTCTACATTTTTCATGTTTGTAACAACACTTTATTACGAAACTATCGGTTATGTTTTTTGTTTTGCCTATAACCAGAGCATTTCCAAATAAATCATTACGCAACAATTATTTTGGAACTATCACCTTCTTCCCAGGGACCAATTTCATAGAGCCGTTTAAGCAGAACAAAATTGCTTAAGAAGTTTCTGCTCAGCAATAATGAGCAGGAAACCAGTCACAGATAGTACATGTAACATGGGCCTTTTGCTGGCAACCTTATTCTGGTAAGCATAATTTTGTTTTTTTGCTTTTTGTGCCCAATTTCATAAAGCTGCTAAGCAGAAAATGGTGCTTAGCAATTTTCTTTGATATTAAAGCAACAAATAAGTGGGATACCAGTCGCAGCTATGTAAACTGTATGGCATTTTGGCTGGTAACCTATTTCTGCTGAGCAACATTTTTCTGTGCTTAGTATGTTTTTTGTGCTTACAGGCTTTTTTAAACTGGGCCCAGGTGTAAACCTATAGTGGATATAAGTTTTATGACGAAGCATCATCAAAGCATTCATAAACACTGTTCCCAAACAGGGCGCTAAACTTTTTTATGAAGAATAAAAGTGAAAAGATTATTTTGTTAAGCTTCATTCAACGCTGGTTTAACAAACCAAATATGGTCATGTTTGCGTCAAGAGCCAAAAAGAAGGGCAACAACAAAATGGTAAAGGCTTTTAGTGTTGTGATCTATAATAACACACTTGGCTCGTTTCACAACGTTGGTTCTCATTGGAAACTGCGATACTGGAACCAAACATAAAGGAGAAAGAAAAAAAAAATATCCTGTTGACATACGTGAACTTTTTCCAGCGTGCTTTCAATAAGTTCTGGCTCGTGGGCAACACGCAATGAGCCTTTCTGATGCAAAACGGGCATTTACTGGCTAGGGAAAACAAGCTGTCAAAGGAAAGTATTTGCAACGCACGACAATCGTGAGGAAGAGAGACTGAAGCTAGACTACAGAGCTGCAAAGACACGTACTTAATGAAACAATTTGAATGCCGTCTACTGCATTTCAGGAAGTAAACATTTGTGTTGTTGAATTTTATATTTTAATGTAGGCCAGATGCATCGGAGTTAAAGGCTTTCAAGTCACACTTTTTAAATTCCAAGCAAGTGACACTGACTAATTATCCTGTATTAGTGCTGTTCTCTCTGTATTTTGGATTGTTCCTTTTGTATGCCAAACAAATTTTCATAACTGATAATAGTAATAATAACAAAGACGTCATCAAAATCACAATGTAATTTTTGATACCGCCTATTTCTGGATTCCTTCCCACAATTCCATTCTCCACCCCCGCTTTTTTTCTAATGATTCTGTTTCTATGTTTGTGCTTGTTTTTGCCTCTGACGAAGGTTCGGTTTGGATTGAAAGCTAAGGCCATCAACCCTATATTGTTTTGTATATTTTGTATATTTTTGTACATTTTGTGGCGTGTAGGGCCGAGCGGATAAGAACACCGGACTCAAGCTCTGGTGTCTCTGATCAGCAGAGTGTGGGTTCGAGTCCCGGTCGTGACACTTGTGTCCTTAAGCAAGACCCTTAACCATTTTTGCTTCGTCCTTCGCATGGGACGTAAAGCCGTTGGTCCCGTGTGTTGTGTAATGCACGTAAAAGAACCCAGTGACACTTATCGCAAAGAGAAGGGGTTTGCCCCCGGTGTTCCTGGTTTGATCGGCTGCAGACTGCGCCACAGCACCTTGTGAACCGTTACATGGTGCTATGTAAAGAAACAGGTCTCATACTTCAAAAACGTAACTCATCATACCTCGCAGGAAAAAAATATTGAGCGCTCTGAGATGCCCATAGGGTGTGATAAAGCGCTATATAAAAACTGTGTATTATTATTATTATCATTCTCTGTGGTTGCTGCATGAGTTTAGAACGCTCTCCCAGGAGGTCTACACACATCTACATCCCTTCAGTGCTTCAAGTCCAGTTTGGAGACATATTTGTTCAAATTTTTCTAAACCAGTGTCCAGCCTTCCGATGACTGTTACCATTCAGTTTCTCTTTGTGCGCCTTGGGTGTCTTTTGGACAGATATGTGCGCAGTATTGTCATTATTGTTATCATTTGTTTTTTGGACAAGAACTGCTTATCTGAAGAAATGTTACGATTCAATCACAGCTCTCGTACGTGATTTGTAAAGATTGTCATCTATCTGGCTGTGGTGCAGAGACGGCGATGCATTCCGTAATCATGATATAAAACAGCACTTATAAACACACAGTTATCCGACAAGAAAATGTCATTCAAGGGCGCCGGTCCGCAAATAAGAAATCCAGGATTAAATACACTCGTTTTCAATATGCTCGTTTGAAGAGATAAGTCTTGAGATGTTGTTTGAAGGATACTGGATTATTCTGTGTTCTGAGATTAAGTGGTAGTAAAATCCAAGTATTAGAGAAAGTTCTGTCTTCATAGCTGGCGAGGCGGGATATGGGTACATAGAGTTTGAGAGCCAAGGACCGTAGGCCAGGCCTCGAAGATACGAAGGTGTATCATTGTCCTGGATGTAGGGAAGGATGAATTTGAACTGGATTCTGAACTGTACAGGCAGCCAGTGAAGTCGATGAAGTATTGGTGTGATGTGGTGATATTTCTTGGTTGACAGATAACAGACAGCCTTAAAGAGCTTACCATCTGAGTCTCTTTGGCTGAAGACGTTCCAATATCTTCCAAAATACTCCACTTTATGGCAACTCAACAGAACCAGGTACACCCAAATGCTAGGACCCCAATACACTTAAAAGACTGGAAGTAAAAGACTGGTAGTATGCCCGTTCACATGATAGGCAACTGTTATTTGAGCCTAGAAGCACCACATCCTTCACGTTCATAGTCATACAACTTCCCAAACAGGATTTTGGAGAGACCGTTAGCGACATTTAGGAGTCGTCCAGTGTTGTCAACTCTCCCTAATTAATAAAAACTGACTTTCAAGACCCTCTCCTTTCAAAAGTTCAAAATGCTTCTCAATTGATTGCTTTGTTCCTCTGTTCTTTACTGGCAACACAGAAATCAAAGCCAAAACTCTTCTGACCCTTCCCCCCTCCCCAACTTCTCATAGAAGTAAGCCCTTCTGAAAATGTGGCACGTAACAGACAGTCCATGATAAAAGCTGGTAACCCTCGGTCAAGGGCCTGCAAAATATCCACTACCACCACAAAAACATCCGCACAACAATAATCACTCCCTTTATGCACTAACTCAACCCACCTCAACCAAAGAAATACTTCAACCATTGACTCAACCCTGACAGAACAATTCCAGTATTATTCAGGTCTTTACAGAAGTCAAAAACAGATAGACCACAACACAGTTTGGACTGATCACTTATCAACCAACAAAAACCATACACTGAACCCCCCCCCCCCCCCCCCCCCCCGGAATTTCCAGAAATGGCCGACCACAAACCGGTTTGAAAAATTGAATTGAAACACCTCAGCTTATCATGATCGTAATAGCTGGGGCGGCAAATCAAACACCAGATAAACCTTTGAAACATCTTGTGGTCGGAGAACAATCCAGACCAATCATGAAGAACAATTCCAGCAATTGTACAAAACTCAAATTCCACTCGGGGCTCGAACTCGGCGAATAAATACAATTTCCACTCCAGATGCGGAGTCGAAGTTTACACATGACAGGAAATGGTTGAGAGAAGAACAAAAAAATGTGACAAAGTCTGACCGCATTGTTGACGCGCAAAAAGTAAACATTGCAATTTGGTTTGTAGTATTTCAACAAAAGCAGCAGGAATTAAAGTCTGAAGGAAACTCACTTTGTCTCATGAAGCAAACAAGCAACATAGATATAATATTTGTGGGTGTGTGAGCTTTGACAAAGTTCCGCTCTCTTCAGGGTACGTTTTGCAGTTTGTAAACAACCAAAGTTGACTCGTGAAAAACGACAACTCTACTTCCACTTGCTTGTGGCCACCCAGTGTATCAGAAATAATCCGAAGACAAAACTAAATCCTGTAGGACGCTGCACAGACCTTGAGCAATGGTGAGGAGTTATAGAATTCTTTTGGTCATTATGATTTTTTTTTCAAAAGTAATTTTCCATGAAATGAAAAGGTCGAATGGTAAACGCTTTGTGGATCGGTATGCGTAAGCAGGAATAATACACCTCGAGTGCAGTCGACCCTGACACTGTTGACTAACTCATGTCATGAAGTGAAAATGAATCTCTACAGTGTTCGAGCACTAAAAAGTGCACCAAAGAACCACTGACGGGGCAAAAAAAAATCCCCCAAATCACACACAATTACATATGCACTTAAGGCCTGCGGACAACATTGGTAATTGTCATTGACCAATATCTGCACTTTGTGTGACCCAACATATACATGTACATGAAATAACAAACCTGTGAAAGTTTAAGCTCAATCAGTCATCGGAGTCATGAGAAAATAGTGAAGAAAAAAACCCCCAAAACATTACTGTTGTTGAACATCGGATTTCGAACTCAGGAGATCCAAACTAATTGCTTGACTCATTTCTCAAAAACTATACCATTTCAGGCAAAAATATTTCATGGGAACTTTTACAATGTGACTACCTTTATGTTAAAATGTGTGAATCTGTGAACATTTACATTTTCAATCTTAATAACGTTGGGGTCGGAAAACTACTTTAAAATAAAGCATTTGACGATGTTTTGATCTAGAGGGAAATAATTGTAAATTCTAATACTGTATTCTTAAAGAAGTAGGCCGCCTCAGTGTCTTATACCAAGAAAGCACTGTTTTACAAGGGAAAAAGAACTAGGACTTGATAGCTCAGTTGGTAGAATGCCAGCATGTAAATCCGGAAGTCACAGGTTCAAATCCCGTTTTAGTAAATTTTTGAATCAGCTCAAAACAAAATTGAACATTATACATACAATCAACATCACTTGTTTCCAAAAAATAAAAACCAATGATGTTTAACGTTAAGAATAAAAAGCTAACTACGACTTATTTCTGGGGACGTTTTTGTAAAGAAACAAGTTGTGAAACTCACGTGGGGGCGTGCCTCCTGTTCCATGGTTTGAATCTTACGTTGCGGACGAAAAAACAATTCTTGTATCAACACCCACGAATCTGACTCCCTCATCTTCAGGTTGGGTTTATAAAATCCGAGGCAAAAACTCTCAAATGTCCGAGCCCAAAGAGCAGAGCAATCTACACATGTTCACTACTGAAGAGTGCCACCAGTAAGTACACACAGAGTAGCACTAGCAGACTTTCACTGGAGTGTTCGGGAGAGCACAACACTCTGAGTTACCTCATTTGCATAGCCGATCCCACTCAGTCACAGAACTACCAATGGGAATCCACGGCAACTGCCGCTGTGATTTGCATGACACTGCCTGGACCAATTGGGACGTGAAATCTGGATGACTCATTTACATAGAAAGTGGACTGTACCAAAATAAGCCTTTAATGGGTGTGCTGCTGATCTGCCAAGGTCTTATCTTCACAGTCAATGAACAACTAAGGCTAGATTAAAAGACGACCTTATTTTGGTGGTTGCTATGGTAAATAAGACTTGTCTGTGGCCTCCATTTCTAAATTTTTGCAGAGACCATGGCACTCCATTTAAATCAGTCGTCATTTACGGGAAGGTAAGACCAGTGTTTCCCCAGTACCAAAGATCCTATAGGTCACTTGTGCTGTTTTGTAGGGTACGCCTTTATACCTACCAACCGCGTGATGGCGCCCTTCTCCATGTGTCAATTTTGCTAGGATCATTGGCACAATTTGTTGCCGAACACCAAATTTTTCGATCTGCCTTCACCTTTTTCAGTTGGTGGGATCGATTGGCCCAAGTTTTTCCATTTAGTAGGCCCTACTTATCGAAACACGATCTTTGGTTTTACCTACCAAATGACAGCGGGCGCCCCAATTTTGCGTTTCATGTTTCTGGATAGAGTGTCCAATCTTGCGTGCCTAGCATCTTTGCCAGCACCAAAAACACATTACTCTGCAACATTTGTTTTATTTTATTAAAAACAATTCATTCTTCCAACTTATTCAAAACACTTCTGCGGCTACAGTCCTTGTTTTTTTTTTAAAAATTTATAAAGAACAACAGTGACAGAAAATGAATACGCCCGACTCCATAACCTGACACAATGAAACCTTTTACAATCGTCAGAGGCAATGTTGTTTGTATAAATGAACGAGGTGGTCACATGAACCGATGTGAGGGTAAACAATTAACTACCACAAAGTTGCGGGTACTTTTAAGCGCCCAAGAGAAACTGAGCCCATAAAAGTGAACGTATTTTATAACCGGGATATAAATGAGGTCAGACACAACAAGAGAGTGAGAATGCTTTTCTCTTTTTAAAAAGGTGAAATTATACAGAACTGTTAATTAAGCAGCTATAATGAAGTAGTTGTTCCTCCAAAACTCATGCAGATTTGTTGTAATTGGTTAGTTTTAAGGTACTATCACTACCTTCTTTACTGAAAACCAGAAAATGAAAATTAATTTACTCTTCAGAAACAAAACTCCTTTAAAAGTATAATACAGGATTGGTATTCATCCAAAATCTTGTTTTTATTAGTATCAGTCTGAAAGCTTACTGATTATGAAGTTCATACCAGTACCAATCTTGCATAGAAATGTTTCTGTTTGAAATACTGTCAAAGTCGAGAAAATAGAATTTAAAGACCCCGGTTTTAATTTTGATTGTAACAATCCAAATAAAGGACAATAAGTTTACATGCAAGCATGGTTTATCAAACTTTGCTCCTGACTCAGACGACAGCTTGAGTCAAACTTTTCACGGGTTTGTTTTTTCATATATATATATTGAATCACACAGAGTAAGAACACTGCACTGTCAGCTTTACCAATCCTATATTTTACCATTAAAAAGCTTGCTATGTGCATTGAGCATGTAGGTTTTGAGGCAATGCATGGTGAGGTATCAATGTATATTTGGTTTGCGGTAACACCATGTGATTATATCTACTTCGCTATATACAGCAGATTGTTCTTGTGAGAACTTGTCCTGTTATTATTCTACGACTGCGGAGTAGATTTCGGAGTTCAGCAGGGGGGTGGGGAAACCACTTAATTCTGAAAAGAACTGTCCTGCTTAAGTACTACCTGGGGAGGTAGGAAATCGGCTGGAACTACTGCTACTTTTGCTTAGTGGATCGAGGGGACTTCTCAGATAACTTCACTGCTGCGGAGTGAGCTTATTAATTGGTCTCAACCTTACCACTAGCCTGCTCTAATAGTCTCATCAGGAGACTCATTGAGCATGCGGATGAGTGGGTTCCTTCTCCCATGCTTTCCGCATATGAAAACCCCAGACTAGAACCAATCTGCTGTGTGGCTGGGTAATAACAGCCTGGAGAAAGAATTCAGCCTGAGGTCTTGCAAATGGCTGACCGACCATCGCACAGGACAAATAAAAACCAGACAAAGGTCTGAGCTTACTGACCAAACCACAACAAGGAGACGACTTATTCTGCTCTCTCTGATGTAACAGGCAACAGTTGATTGCTGTTTACTCACAGAGAGCCAAGGACTTTTGTCAAATACCTGTTATGCCCCCCCCACCTCCCCACCACCCAACCACCACCATTTTGAAAATGCCAGATAACTTCATAGAGCAAGGATTGGTCCTTGTTCTATGATAACTTGAAATGTTTGTTGTTTAAAAATCAACGTTTCCGTTTGCAGTACACAGACAAGTTCACTTTATAGTATGAGATTGTGTTAAACGGGTTAAACTTTGCTCTACTTTCTCTGATATTATACAATCTATTTTAAAGGTTCTTGCAAGGGAAAGTTTATCTCAAAAGGGGGAAAACATCCTTCAACTACATGTACTCTGCTCTAGTTTTCTTCAAAGTAAGCCCTTTTCGAACAACAACAATTTGGCAGCTGTCCCTTGCTTATTTTTAACATGGTTGTGAAATTTTACAAAAAGCGCCCTGTGTGAAAGGAAACTACACAGATTGCGGCAAATTCTACTTCAGTTTTTGACCCAGCACTGTTTCTTGTTAACTGAACCTGAATACATTTATATCACTAAGAATACACTCTGTGAAAATAGATTCCCATGCTTCAGTAACCGAATCTTGAATTCTAAACTAAATTCATTTAAAAAAACAGAGGAAGCTATTATGACTTTTACTTTCTAGTTTTGGAACCAAATTGAAAAGATGACACTGTGATTTTTATTTTCTAGTTTAAGAATCAAATTGAAAAGATGACACTGTGATTTTTACATAGTTTAAGAATCAAATTGAAAAGATGACACTGTGATTTTTACATTCTAGTTTGGGAATCAAATTGAAAAGGTGACACTGTGATTTTTACTTTCTAGTTTTGGAACCAAATTGAAAAGATGACACTGTGATTTTTATTTTCTAGTTTTGGAACCAAATTGAAAAGATGACACTGTGATTTTGACATTCTAGTTTGGGAATCAAATTAAAAAAAGACGATACTGTGACTCTTACATTTGAGTTTTTATCAAACCCACAACTGACTTCCGATTGACTTTTCCTCTCACCTCCAAAAATACATTGTCCAATATTGACAGGGACATTTCTGTGCGTGGACATTCCTGATCAAACTCGGACTAACCTCAAAAGGTACGTCCTTATTTACTCATCTATTATTCCTCCTTCTTAAACGCAAACATTGTTCAAAGCCAGTCTTAATCCGATGAAATAACTCCCCGCTACTCGAGTGAGTCAAAGACTTTCTCCGAATCGCTAATGCTAATATCAATTTGTCTGTGTGTGGCATACAAGTACATAGATTAATTGATCTTCCCCCCACTGGGGGGCACTGATTGGCAGGAAAATTGGGGGTGTCCACTGCACTTCACACAAAATACAAAATACTTCTTTCCACTTGACTGCTTCTGTTACTCCAATATACTTGCATGTTGTGTGTTGTGTTGTCATTTAGCCCTTTGATTAGGCTAGGGTCGACACTTGAGGCCATTAACAAGTGTTTGCAAAATGCAGGACTGGTAGATGTAAAAACAAATTGATTAGCTTTTTTATAATTTCATACCGATTCAGTGTTCTCCCTTAAAAGTGGTCTGCTGACCAATGCCAGTTTTAACACCTGAGGACCAGTCAAAATTCTCTCCAAGTAGTCCGGCTGGCTTATTCAGTGTTAAAACAAGTCTCTATAGACCTTTATCATGCTGCAGGAACGTGAGTGGCCACAAACAAAAAAAAGCTGAAAACAGCTAGCAAAAAGCGGAAATTTAAAAAAGTTCACATAGTTTTGTACAGAGCAGCTGTACAAAAAAAAAGCTGAAATTCAGAGTAAAAATCTGAACCAAAAAAAAACCTGAAATCAGCTTAAAAGCTGAATTCTCACATCCCTGATGCTGCCACCATCTTGGTCATGTTCCCTGTATCCAATAACAGTAATAGATGCTAATTTTCATTGTACAAATAGGAACCAGACTATTTATCCTTCCAGCCTCGGTTTGGTTACATTGGTTTGAATGGGAGCAAATCAAGATGGCCGCACCATGATGAAGGTCTATTTAGTATGAATTATGGACTAGTGAAAAAGCTGAGGGACCAGTGAAATGACAAGCTAACTGCTCCCGCTGGCTATGTCACTGAAAAGGTTAAGGGCAAACCCTGAAACACAGTTCCAATCCTTTAGAGAAATATTTCCGCCTTAGTGCTGTTCACACTTCTAAGCCCAGGCAATTCCCAGGAAACAACATAAGTGACCAAGGCCTTCTGTTCCAGGGCGCACAAGATTCTTCAAGATGCCCGTTTGTCACCATTACCCGATGACTGTTTCTGTGGCACAAAACGATCATGTACCCATACCTAGTATTTTATGTACAACGTGTGCGACGGTCAAAGGCGATCTTTCGTGGCACGAATTTGTTTGTCGCTTGTTGACGAGTGGGTGTCTTTTAAGGCCTCGTACTAGTAACTTGTATTATACTAGTTTTGTTTTAAATGTTTATTTTCATATTATTCTATTTTTCACTCTGTTACACCTTTTCCTGTTTTCTGGCTTTCTCCATGGTTCCAATGGGAACAGAAGGTCCCTCCTAAGCTTATTCATACAAAAAAAAAAAAAAAGACGACAAATCCATATTGATTACAGCGTGGGCAACAGATTAAAGCGGTTCTGAAATGACTTTGAAGTGCTTCATACTGAGAACGGATTTGAAACCGGACTCAGACTGGCAGAGCTCATGCCCCCTTTCAGTAAATGGTGTGGATGGGCAAACACAAAAGGCATCCACGGAACATTTAATCCAATTTCAAATGGCTAAACAGGGATTCTTTGGTTCTGTCTTTTTCACAATTTAGTAGTGGTTTCATTGAGCTTGAAGGTGACGCAAGGAATTAAAAAAAAAAAAATCAACCAATGACTCTTGATAGTTTTCTTCTGGCTCATTTAACTTCCAAATTTAAAAAAGATGATTTTTGTTTTTCCATAAAGTTATCTTGCTGAGATACTTTCAAGCTAATCATTTTTATTATTTTCTGAAAAACTTAACAACTGTTTTTGTTGCTTTTACACAGCCTGAACTTCGCTTAAAGGTCAATATAGGATTGGTAAAGCTGATAGTGCAGTGTTCTTACTTTGTGTGATTCAATAAATACATGAAAAAAAGGTAACAATTTCGACTCAATCTGTCGTCCAAGCCAGGAGAAAATAGTGAAAAACCGTGCACACTTTTCAGCATGTAAACACATTGTCCTTAATTTTGACCGTTACAATTGAAATTAAAATGGGGGTCTTCAAATTCGATTTTCTCGACTTTGACAGTATTTCGGACAGAAATATTTCTGACCACTTTTTGGGGGTCAGCTTGAGGGTGACGCAGGGAATTAACAACTTATGAGTTATAGCAAACAATGACCCTTGATAATTTTCTTCTCGCTCACTTAACTTTCAAATTTAGAAAAGATGAATTTTTTTGTACAAAGTCATTTTGCTTCTAAAGATACGTACATTCTAATCATTTCATTGTTTTCTGAAAAACTTGAGCAACTGTTTTTGTTACTTTTACATAGCAGCTTGAGCTTAGCTTCAAGTATTGGTAAAGCCGATAATGCAGTGTTCTTACTTTGTGCGATTCCATACATACATGAAGGACAAAAATTGGACTCAATCCGTTGTGCGAGTCAGGAGAAAATTGTGAAAAACCATGCACACTTTTCAGCAAGCAAAAACATTTTTCCTTAATTTCGATTGTTACAATTGAAATCAAAATGGTGGTCTTCAAATTCGATTTTTCGCGACTTAAGCAGTTTTTCAGAGAGAAATATTTCTATGGAAGATTGGTACTGGTATGAACTTCATAATCAGTAAGTTTTCAGACTGATACTAATAAAACAAATTTGTGACGAATACCAATCTTGTATTCTACCTTTACAATTATTTTTTTCTTATAACCCAAGACTGCATGAATGAATGGACTTTTCTGCAAAAAGAAAAAAAAAAAAACCCCACATCATCTTGTTTAATAAAACCATTCACTTTGACCCCAACCTCGTCCCCGAGTGTGTTGAGCAGTATGAGGTTGACCGCTCTCTCACACTGGTATTTGATCATATGCATATCAAAACTTTTAGGATCAGATGCAAATTAGAATAGTCTGGCTGCTTTTCGAAATTCACATCTTCGTCATAGTCTCGTTGCCCGGTACCAGAATGAATAGCCTGTTTAACGTTTGCTTCTATTGTAAAGTCGTTGTCCAATCAGGGTCCAAGTAAGGAGTTTCCATTCCAGGGTTTACATAGTAAACCATGGGGACGAGGTTGCTTTGACCCCAATCCATGGCTTAAATGGTTAATGCCCTAACCTCACATCACATACTTAGCAGGGCCCAATTTCATAAAGCTGCTAAGCAGAAATTTCTGCTTAGCAAATTTCTTTGCTAAGCAAAAAATGAGTAGGGCACCAGTCACAATAATGTAAAGTTTATGGATTTTTGGCTGGTAACCTATTTCTGCTCAGCAATATTTTCCTGTGCTTAGCTAGTTATCGTGCTTACAATCTTTATGAAATTGGGCCCTGGGCCCAATTTCATAGAGCTGCTTAAGCAGAAAACAGCGCTTAAAAGTTCTCTGCTAAGCAACAGTAAGCAGGATACCAATCACAGATTGTATAGGTTACATGCTCTTTTGGCTAATAATCTTATTCTGTTACGCATCATTTTGTTTATGCTTAGCAACTTTTTGTGCTTAAGCAGCTGGAAGGGTGCCAGCTCACGCCACGGCTTAGCTTCACTATGGGCACGTTCAGACACAGTACTAAAGTTAGACCAGAACCGGCCTATCTTTTACGATCAGCAGGAAAGCTGTTGTAAAAAATAAAACCTTGCGTTCAGACAATCTAAAGTTGAACCACATAAGGTTTTTCTTTGGTCTTCTGAAGTCAACACAGCATCATGACCCAATATACAACATCCGGTATATTTACAGGTCAACAGTCACCGGGGAAGACTTAAAACCCGGATGTGATTCTGTCCACACGCCGTGTTAAAAGATAAACCTAAAGTGGTCTAGACTTAGACAGTCCCACTGGACGGTGTAAGTTTTGGGTTTTTCTGTTCAGATGCAAAAGAGTTAAACCAGAACCGGTCTAAGTTGAGTTAGACCAACTTTAGTACTGTGTATAAACAACCTCTATAACCCTTCAGTCCCATGGAACAGCAAGGTACCTTTGTAATCCAGAACCTTGATGTAGGAGGAGCACAGTGGCACAAGGACACAACGCTTCATGACAATGCTATCACATTCATGCTAAGTACCTTTAACTCAAAAGAGAGGGTTTAAGTTTGCAGAATTTCCATGTGTTCATGGTTACCAACAAGAAGCAGGAGATCAATGATGGGCGAACTGGAGCTGGGAGACAATAAAGACGACCAATATTTCCGGTCGTTGACCCCCGCGCGTTTTTTGTTGTTCAGACGGGTTTGTCATCACTTTACAATGTCCATCAACCCCGTGACTATTGTCTGCAGCTGTCTTTGATATTTCACCGCCAGCCAGATTTTACCCCATGAAACAGTTGGAGACAAAGGTTTACAATGTTACCCCTAATGTGATCATTGCATAATGGGGACATCACAACATAATAGGGAACAAGGTTGAACAGGTGTTACATAAGTCTCTTGTGTCTGCTTGACAAGGTCCCACAATAAGTCATCAAATTTGTGAGTAATAGATTTGAATAATATCTGGTACAATGACTTCCTTAGTCACAAGTTACCCCTTAAACTTGAATTCCCCAGACTATAGAGACAGTTTGCCATGTGACATGGTTCAGGGCAAGCTTTTGTACAGTAACCTCCAGATGAGCAACGCCTGGTACCATTGAGCCATACAAATTCATTCAAAATTGTGTATGGGTGTTTGCCGTCTCTTACGTAACTACGCAGAAGCTTGCCCCGAATCATGTGACAGAGCAACTGTCTCTATAGTCTGAGGAATTCAAATTCAAGCGGGAACTTGTGACTAAGGAAGTTATTGTACCAGACATTATTCAAATCTAACACACAAATGGCTTATTTATTGATCTCGTTAAAAACCATCACTACAAAAACATAAAACTTCTTAAGTTAAAAAAGATTAACAATTCCTCGAGCCACAGTATAATTTTCTTCAACAAATTTATCATTTATCATTTATCTTAACCCTGGCAAAGAAGAACTAACCAAAACTATGATACTCTGTGTTGGCCCACAGTGACCAGTGATGGTGACTGGTGACCATGCACTGTGTGACTGCAAGGTAAATTTTAGCCAAGTCGTTTTCTCAAGGGAACCCCAGCTAGCAGTAAAGTTAGCTACTCGTGTGAACATAGCCTCAGTGCACCACAAACAGTTTCATTGGTGCAGTCAGAATGACTAGAGTTCTCACTTAACACCAACAGTGGTCTGCTGCTGGTCAAATGCTAGACAACCAGTTGCCGCCGGCCGGAATTTTTTTTTCTTTGAGGGTATACCGCTGGCACAAAGAAACCCTGACTTGACAATTTACCAAGAGAACAAAGATTCTCTTTATCGGATCGTCTGCTTTGTTTTCTCGACCGAGAAAATGTCAAAATCACGCACTGTGAATTGCAACGGAATTACACCATGGCGTCTTTTACACAGCTTCTGTTTCCAGGCAGGGGAAACTTTTGCGTGTTAACTGGTCATCCGGTGCCAAACTGGTTAAACCACCCGAGGACCTGTGTCAAATTGCTTTCCAAACAGTCTGGCCAGTGAGTTCATTGCTTCCACAAATGAATTATATTTAGATTTATTTTGATAGTAAACTTTAAAAGAAAAAACTATTAAGCACTCTCATAAACAACAGTTTGAAAACCAGTTCAACTTCAAACGTGATTTTCCCAAAACATGCGAGGCTCATTCGTCACTTTGTAAAAACCCTGACAAAGTACCAAGCTAACTGGTCCCGTTAGCACTCTCGTCAACACATTATGCAGCTCTGGGTATGCGCCAAGAATAGTCAGTCCGAAAGTATTAGTGACTGACGTCACAAACAGATGTCTGTAAGCCCGAACTCTTTCGTTTTCCATGACCCTTTTTTTTTTTTTGCAGCAACCTTCCCCATCACCCTAATCCCGTTGTCAGTGCTTAATCCATTCATTTCAGGCAATCAGGATTATCTGACGACCCAAAGCACTCATCCCTCCATCAACCATCATTCCATACAGAGAGTCCTGAAATCACTGATGTTGAAACCAAAAGTCGATATAAAAGAGATAGTTACACTGGGTTGTCTTTGTCCTCGTCAAGAAGTGCAACAGTTAAATGCTAATAATCGCGTCAGGGTTACTCCAGCCGGAATGGTCTCAATGAATGGATTTAAACATGGGGTTGGAGACGAGCCAAATATTCACCTATGAGAACAATTTCTGCAAAAGCCCTCTGATGTATTGGTTTGGTACAACAGAGCTTGATTTCACAAAATGCTAAGACTGATCTTAAGATTGGTATTCAAATTGATTTGCTAAGCAAATTGTGATGTCACAATACGAATAACTATGGCAATGTTGACAACTCATCTTAAGATGAATCATACCGTTTCAGTGAAATCGACCCCTGGTAATGGCGTGTCATGGCCGAGTGGATAAGAACACCGGACTCGAGCTCATGGTGTTTCTGATCAGCAGAGTGTGGGTTCGAGTCCCGGTCATGACACTTGTGTCCTTAAGCAAGACACTTCACCATTCTTGATTCGTTCTTCGGATGGGACGTAAAGCCGTAGGTCCCATGTGTTGTGTAATGCACGTAAAAAGACCCAGTGACACTTATCGCAAAGAGAAGGGGTTCGCCCCGGTGTTCCTGGTTTGATCGACTGCAGATTGCGCCACAGCACCTTGTAAACTGTAACATGGTGCTATGTAAAGGAACAGGTCTCATACTTCAAAACGTATAACTCTGCATACCTTGCAGGAAAAAATACTGAGCGCTTTGAGACGCCCATCGGGTGTGATAAAGCGCTATGTAAGAGCTACGTATTACTTATTAACTAAACGCTGATTTGACTACTGGGCTCCCGGGCTCAATTTAACAAAGAGCTAGCCGAGTTTGATCCTAAGATGTGTATCAATCTTAACTTCTTAAAAAAAAAGTTAAGAGCTAACCCCCCTGGTTTGACTTTATTAACTTGCTGCTGCCTTGATTCAATAGCTATTCAGCCTGTGGCCTGGCCCTACAAAGCTTCACTCCAAAGTGAAAGTGATAATTCCGTACATTCTTCACGCACACCAGAGCACAGATTTCCCAATCTTGACATAAGCCTTTTCAGCAGGACAGAGCACAGATTTCCCAATCTTTACATAAGCCATTTCAGCAGGACAGATCGCTGACAAAAGGATTCAGCTTTTGTCCCAATCTGTGCAAGGATTCATCTCACCATCCAGGCCACACTGGGGTAATAAAGAACTGGTTTCTTTACCCCCCCCCCCAATGCAACAACACTTCTTTGATTACAGCTTGCCTTCTTCTTGTCTGTTTCTTTGTGACTGTTTGAATCAATGACGGTTGGGCACTCTGGCCCGCTTCTTTTTAACCAACCGCTACGGTTTGTTTTGATCCCTTGATGCAGCACGCGGGGAGTTTTTCTCCTGCTATTTCAAGATGGATGAGGGTTAACTGGGGTTAATGTGGAGCTTGTTATGAGGGTCAACCAACTGTCCTTGGGAATAAATTTGCCAAAGTATCTGAACCGGGAGCATGTTTGACTTTTATTATGTCTTGATGGAAGGGGGAAGACTTACTGTTATTATGTTGTGTGTTAAATCAGTAGATTCATAATTATAGAGCAGATTATAGAGCAGATGATTTACTGTACATATTGTAATATATTTGTTGATCAATTCTTTGAATAAAACAGAAAAAAAAACAAGTTGGGCCTACAACCCTCAATCTTTTGCAATCCTCCAATTCATTAAGGATTTTGGAGGATCCAGTAAGTGTCAGCCAATGAAAAAAAGGTATTTATTGGATTCAATTAAAACTTTAGCTTCTCCATCCCTTCAAAATCCAATGGCATGATTTGTTTGACTCTGTTGGACTGAGGACTGTACTAGTAAACTGATTATGTTTTACATGGGATCAGGCATACCATCATAATCAGAGTGCAACAGTTTGGGTCTTGAGTTACTGTATGGTGTTGGACTGGGGACTGCACTAGTAAACTGATCAATCTTTACATGGGATCAGACATACCACCATAATCACACTAGTCCAACAGTTTGGATGTTGAGTTACTGAATGGTGTTGGACTGAGGACTGTACAAGTAAACTGATTTATGCTTTACATGGGATCAGGCATACCACCATAATCAGAATCCAACAGTTTGGGTCTTGAGTTGAATTTTGTTGGGAAGAGAAAGGGTCCTGGTAAATCACTCAAGAGAGTTAGGGTTTTTACTACTGGTTTCAATCTTTGTTCAAGACCATCTTGGGCTACATTCCAAATGGAGGAATTCACCTGTGGTTAGTTTTAAGATGACTGCACTTGCCTTTTCTTTTACCACAAAAAGGCACAACCAACGCCCAAATACCACAGGCATGGCCGAAGTTGCCCAATTCTTACATTATCCACCAGTACATACATCTTCAAACTTTAAGCTCACTCTCAAGATCATGGAAAACACAAAACACAACCATTAAATCAACCAACCAATATGGCCCAGTTCTGAAAACAGAAGCTTGGCATAAAACAATTGTTCTCACCAGAACAAGGTTTTAAAAACCTACAAATTGCCATGTCATGTACACTAAGGGCAGAGGGCCTTAGTGTACTAGTTGCTAGTAAAAATTTCATGGCCCTTAGTCTAAGGGCCGTGTAATTTTTACGACCAACTTGAAGGCAACCAACTGCACTGCATGCAAAAGGAACTCTTTGGTAGCACAGGGGGTATTTTTCTAGCAGTGTCTTACTCTTACAATCCTCAAGCAAAATTAGGTGAGCATTCAAATGTGAATACCTTTTCTTCTTGGGAGACATGTGACATGGCCCTAAGATTGGTGACTGATTCTCCAGTTTTTATTTCTTATTTTCTTTACATAAAAATAATAGAAATGTACGTAGTTCTCTTTACTGATGTTATCATGTAGTTGCATACACTTGAGTGCAGATCAAGCACTTATCAGTGTGAAGGTCCACTTCATTTAACCAGCAAGCTGCAGTCAAGTCAATGATTGCATTTGCCAATTACAGTCAATTGAAAGTTTTTTAAGTCGGGTTCCTTGGTTGGACACGAGCCAACGATAGATGGGGGGGGGGGGGGGGGAGTTATGGACAAACAATTCAGTAGGATCTACCCAAAGCTTACTTATAAAAGTTTGGCATCCTGGACAAAATTAAACTGTAGAGGGCAGCATACCAACACTCACAGTTCACAGTTTAACTCAAGCAAAATACATCTAGTGTACAACCCCATGTACATTTTAAGTTGAATGGGCATAGAAAATAGCAGTGAATGGAATAACACAAGGTCCACAACGAATCTAAAAGAACGCAAACCTAGAGTAAAAACTGAACGTACAACAAAGGGGAAAAACATAAGATTGGTACATAAAGTTAATTTTGTTTAGTTGCTCATGAGCGTAGGATGAAACCGTCTGTACAACAAATAAACTGGAAAGCTAAACACACCACCTTTTTACAATTGTACATAACTCTTCTTGTTGAGCAGTGTAGAGTTAGCACTTGTAGTTTTATACACGGTCCTTGCTCTATGTTTGTATGGTACAAATAATTTCCTGAGATTGGTACAAGTTCAAACTAGTTTTAGAGGCTAAAAACAGCTCTGGTGTCCCTCCACTTGGGGATAAAAAAAGTTCATGCTACACTACAGCGATATTTCCATTCAGAAATGCTCTCAAGTTTGGGAAAGTTACATTTGACTGCAACGTACTTTTCCTTTAACTCATCTGCCTAACTAGGATCTTTCGTTAGGCTCTAGTTACGATTGGTATTACACGGCGGACCTGGCAAAATACACATCACATTAAAAAGAATTATGTATCCTTTCCAATGGTATGGACCATGCAACCTTTGTTTAAAAAAATATTGTACATTCCAGAGCCTTTCTGGCAGGCAAGATACTGCACTGATCAGCGGGAACGTTTACATATTGTGTCATAATTTCCACGTAAATTCAAGAGCTATCAGAATAACAGCTGAACAAGTTTTGAGATGTACCCTCTTTCTTCATATCAAAAGTTGATAATAAAAATCAGACAGTGCAATCTCCGTGAAATGCAAGATTTGATGTATTCTTCCATTGGGCTATGTACAAATCGCACCTGCAGGAAGTCGTGGCTCTGTGGTTCATTTGTAAACATGTGATGTCACCGGTCACATGGTCTATACAGCTTTTTGTTTGGGGTATGTTTATTTGCAAGACAGTAAATACTGAATGTTTATTGTAATGCAGCAGTGAGCCCTACATGGGTTCAGGCAGGAACAGTGTTTATGAACTGTGACCAGTCAGGCAAATATGGGTTCAAATTTAAAGATCCTAAAAGAATCGATTAGTTCACTAATCATTTAGTTTAAACCAGTGCCAATCCTCCAGAGAAATGTTTCCGTCTAAAATACTGACGGCGTCAAAAAGAGCATTTACAGGTCCCTCAGAAGCACCGGCGCCCGCTGTTATTTACATCACCGTATGGCAATCCAAATTAAGTCTACCATGAATGTGTGCAAATCCCTGACAAACCATTGCCATCATTGGTTTGTTTTCACCAGAACGTGATCACCTACTCTGATGACATTGACATTTTCACGGTTATACTTATTTATAGCATGGGAAAGAAGTTATTTCCCCATAAAAACACTGACGTAACAACCTGGTACCCTTATTATCAGTACCCTTAATCAGTGACAATGTTGGTACCTGCACCATGAACATGTATCCTTAATCTTGGTTTCAAGATGCTCATGTTGTGTTAGTGGCGAAAAAAGAGCTGCCCATGGTGTGCTAGCGGTTCAAGGGATGATAGCGCCCTCTGTTGACGATGATTTCTTTTCTACAGGAGCATCTTGGAACCAAGACTAATGTGTCCTAAAAAATATCTGTCTCAGAAAAAAAGGATGTCATTTTCAAGGAAACCGAGGCTTGGATCTGAAAAGCCTGGGGGCATTATTTATTCATTAATTGGGTAACCATTTAACTGTCTGCAGCCCTTGGGACTTGACAGGTGCCACACCAACCCATTTCCCTAATCAGCTTGCCCAATTTGTTACACCTCCTGTTTACAAGGTCTGATGGTCACCTCATTAAATTGTTCATGCCCGGATGCACACAGTTATAGCTTGGAAGCTTTTGGCCTAGCCTGGTACAACAAGACCATAAAGTGCAACCATGGAAGAAGGATAACATGGTTGGTATAAAAAGGGTCATTGGTTTTTGGAAGAGTGAACTATTTCACATCAGCTTGTTTTTCAATAAATACACTGTACGCCTACAAGTAACCCAACGGAAATTTCATCAGATAACGGTGATTGTTCTTTTGTTCAGTGAAAACGAGTTTATGCTTTCGTCAGGAATTTGTGCACATTCAGTAGGCCTTGTTTTGATTGCTGCAATTGAAATAAGCAATGGTAGTGAAACAGAGACCCCACCAAAAATGTGGACCCCCCCCCTTTGCCTATTGGTCATTTTCAGTGATGCATCAGCTTGGCCCATTTTCATAGAACTGCTTCAGCATGAAAAGCAGCTAAGCACAACAAAATTAGTACCAGAATAAGGTTACCAGGCAAATCCCCCTCCCAAAAAAACCCTTGCCCCCTGCTCTTGCCCCCCCCCAAATGAGATAGAAAGAAACGCAAAAATGAATGGTTGATACATTTGATAGCACCCCCCTCCCCCAAAATAAAAAAAATATATAAAAAAAATATATATACAATGTCTTTTCCCCAGTTTGCCCCCCCCCCCCTCCTCCCCCCAGATGGAAATGTCTGGTAACCGTACGTTTGCCTTGATTCTATATAATTGTAGATATATACCATAAAACTAACCTGTGTAAATTTCATTTCAAAAGGTGGCAGCGTTTTTGAGATATCAGCAAAAATCTGGAGCGGTTGTGTTCACGCAGAAGAAGTATCCGTCATTGGAATACACATTCTGAGAAGCGTTACGGCCATAACGCTTCTCAGATTCAAATTTTTGGGTGATAAAAAGTGATATATTTCTCCATAACTGCAGTACTTCGAAGTGAAACGTTTCTCAAAATGCATTATACTATCCAAAGCTGCTGTACTTCTTACCAAGTAAGTTTTTATTGCCAAAAATTTTCAGAGTCATTACCAAACGTATGCAATGCCTTTAAGCACTACTTGCTGCTCAAACAGCTCCATGAAATTGGGCCTAGAAAACAACTGAGGGTGGTTGTGAAAATTTACAGGCTCACGTTCATGTCAACCGTTAGTAAGGTGAACGGTGAGAATGACCAACTTGAGCTTACTGTACCATGGAGGTGGAACTAATTGCCCCTCCTTCCTGTGTGCAAGACTTCCTCTTCTTGGTAACAATGTGTCCCCTTCACAGGGGAAGGGCGGCAGCCCAGAGGCAGGGGGCCTCCTCTGGTACCGACCCTCAAACATAAACAAAACAATAAACTCCAACATCCTTCCTGCTTGAATACTGAGAAACCCCCGGCATGACACACACCTACACATTTTATATCCTCAGCTCATCAATGGTTGGGTGGTCTCAGGCCACCAAGGGCAACTGAGACAATTGCCTCCGTTGCCCCCTGGTCATTGCCTCGGCGCACTTGTAATATTCCAACAAAAGATTTACAATTTTGCCCCTGTTTACCTTCAAAGTTTAGTCCAGGAGCATCAACCAGCTAGAAATCTGCGATCTTCACATAAATCCCTTCTGATTCCCCCAGTTATCAAAACTAAGTCCTATGGTTCCCGCTCTTTCCAATATGCAGCAGTTCAGTTATGGAACAGTCTTCCAGAGGTGGTTAAACAGGCCAAAACATCAGAACAATTCAAAACCTGGCTGAAAACATATCTGTTCACTTTGTACAACTGTTGATTTCCCCTTCACAGTGCATAGGGACCTCCAGGTGATATGCGCTATTACAAGCATGGTTTTATTATTTTATTATTTTATTAATTCCTCATCGAAGTGCCCTTTATCAAGAAGAAAATGTCTTGGTGCCCTTGCCGTTTCAAGAACGAGGCCATCAGGCCTTAAGTTCAGTAGTTTACAGAATGTGGGTTCGAATCCCGGCCTGGCCAGTCGCGGCACTTGTGTCCTTGAGCAAGACACTTTACCATAAATGTTTTGTCCTTCTCTGATGGGACGTTAAGCTGTAGGTCCCGTGTAACTAGAAATGGGTAGTGCACGTAAAAGAACCCAAAACACTTATAATCGTGAAAGAGTAAGGGTTTACCCCGGTGTTTCTGGTTCAGATAGCAAGCATCCTTATCTACAGGTTTCCTCAGGCTTGAGAGCTACAGTGATTATGTTCGCTTTTGAGGCATCCTTGGTTTCATTACCAGAAATTAATAATAATAATAATAATAATAATAAACAAACCACTGCACACATTGTGATTTTTTTTCACGGTCCATTGTGTAAACTGTCCCTTCGTGGAATCTAGATGAAAATAGAACTGACGATGTGTCATTCCTCTAAAATGCTACCTAACTTAATGCAGTTTATCAATATCATAACATCTTAAGACTACATTGATTTAATACATGGATAGTTATTATTGTTAAAGTCCATGGGGTCTACTAACAACCACCATAAAATTGAACAGAAAAAAAAAGTTGAAGAATCCCTACATCTTTAATTTTAAATAATAATAAATAAAAAAATGTTTCTAGTGACTCCTACATATTCTGTTGAGAACCTTCAATTATTCATCACTGGGCATTTGCTGCTATATTTAGTGGGACAAGTGTACCTTCATATGTAGAAATATTCACTGACCATTTTGTGTCTTTTTACCTCCATGCACTGACCGAAAAGTCTACTACCATTTCGTTTCGGAGAGCTACACTTCCAACATCCTGTATATATACACAGAATACATCATTCTAAAAATACATGACACACATGAGGAGAAACCCAGCAGAGCGTTAACCATTGGTTATTGGATTACAGGGGATGTGGTTAGGGACTGTAAATCCCCCCTAAATCAGTTTCGCTCTCAACTGTATTCATAGAGCTACGCTTAGACCATGGACCATGGAGGCAGGCAGACCATGGAGGAATTATAGACTGTGACTTGAATTATCTGGTCTGACAGACGAAACTGTTTACCAAAAAAAAAGAAGTGACAAGCTCCTTGCTCACACTTATTCAGTTCAGAACATGCAGATGTTCAGAATAACGTCTCCTTCCCAAAACCTGAAATTCCTAAATTTGCAAAGTCAAGTCAATTAGTCTCCCCAATTTGCCAAATCTTGCCCTTTCGTCTGATAAAAGCCGCCACTTATTCCCACCGACCAGACAAACAGCATCAGGTCGGAACCTCCGAAATTCAGACTAGATATTCCAAAAACTAGAACTTCCAGATGTAAACAGTCCCCAATTCCTTTTTTATGACTAGCCTTTTTAAATACAGCCTCCTTTGATTGTACCTTATTCTGTGTTAGTTCATACGTAAGTCTTATTTCCTGATCCTTGTTTTAGAATAGTGGTATTCCTTTTTAAATTTTGATTGGAACTTTCAGTTTTCTTGATTTATTTATATGTTGTTGATGTTACTCTATGTAAACTGAATATGTCTCCGGACTTTATATTTGGTATTTCGAATAAAATGAGTTCAATTTAATTAAGTCACTGTCAATTCCAAGTCAAAGTCATTCTTCACTACAGCATGTGGATTGCCACAGCAGATGCAGTTTAACAACAACAATATTCCAGACAATCTTAAGGAATGACTAATGAGAGAGCATAAGTCTCATCATCATAAGTACTACAATAAACAACCTCCACAACAACTAAACCACACTAACCAGGTGGGATAAAACCTTCACAGTCCAAACTACGCAACCAAACTCCAACTTTTAGTGACCAAACCAAACCTTGTTCTAATCCCCTGAAATCCTTCCGAATTGGTGCTGTCAAATTTCACTCCGCATTCGCACAAACTATGAGCCGACAATTCAAAATTCCCCTTAAAAGTCTCAAAAAATAGCCTTGATTCTCCCAAACACAACAAGATTTTCAAGGAATCTTTCCTCAAACCTGTCCTGTTTCTGACTAGTCTGGTTTCAGACCGTGCTTTTATTTTGTTCCCGCGATCCAGCCGAATATTACGGTACCGCTGGATCGGTACGATAAGGTACGGTACCCAATCTCCTCTCATGCTATGCAGCGTACTCTACGATAATTGGTACCTGTCCATCGTCTGTCTGGCACTCGTTGGAGTCGGCACGTGCAGTACATGGGATATGCACACACACATGCAGGCGCTGCTATATATAGCCCCCTCTATTGGTGTGTTTGGAGCAAATTATTCGGCCTCGTGCGGTACGCGTACGGTATACGCAGGGGGTATACGGTACGGGCGGCTCAGAGAGGGAACAAACGAACAACTCAGTCTTGAATCAAGACTAGTTTCTGACTCATTTTTCCCCCCATTCCACTATGACTCCGAAATCATTCTTTCAAAGAAATCCAAACCACATTCTTATCATTTAGTTGAAATCAGCTCCCCTTCACCACCCATCCCCAATCTATGACAACCGACCACAATAATAACATCCAAGTCATTTCCTTCCAACTAAAGACTGAAGTGACTCAGAATAAATCTCCTCACAGCTTGACAGCCATTTGGAAATTCGAACAAGGAGACAAATTTATCCTTTTATTGACAAATAAGAAGCATGTTTGGTTCAGTGACAGAAGCCCCCCTGCCAGTGAGGTCGTTTTGGTAACATGGACATACCCTGCCTTCTCAGTGGGTAATGAGTAACCTTTGACCTTGATTTAATGTCATTATGATGATGTCATTGTATTGCAGCATTTATTTCTTTTTAATCTGTTCTGTGCAGAGTTTCAATGTTCCTGCCCCGATTGTCTTCAACTGTGAAACCTGACACAATCAAACTAGGAAGTGGATGTTTTAGAAATTGAATATTTTGGGAAGTACCGACCCAGCTGACTATTGCGATTTTGGTTTCAGTCAATATTCCAATGGCAGCCGCAGGTTTTTTTTGTCCTTTTGTTTTTCTGTGTATCTCAAAAAATCCGCTCGAGCTTTCCGGAGAAAAAATCTAAATAAATGTGCCAGTTGAGATCAAAGTTCTGATTATGCTAGGAATGTTAATCTGGAGTTTTTAAATCGCAGCTTAAAACTTTTCTTTTTGCAAAGGTACTACTTAAATTTTTCAACTGCTAATCTTTTTTTGGTAAAGAGTTTTGATGTGATTTTTCTTTCGCTTTTAATGTAATTAATTAACGTATTGTAATTGCCTGATTGATTCATTAACCAATTAATTAATTAAGTATTACTGTGTACAGCGCTTTGTGATTTTAAAGTGACTTTCTTGGGATTTTAATGTAAGTTTTAAATTTGTATTATGGTTAATAATTTCTGTGTTCAGCGTTTTGAGATTTTAATGAAAACAAATTATTATTATTATTATTACTACATACAATGATTAAACCTCTTGCAAACAAGATGAATATTAACATGAATGCAATGAACAAATAACAAATCAATAACTACATGTAGATAACATGTCCATATATGATACTACTCTTATTTGAGTGCCCTTTACGTAATTGTCAACGTAGGCGTTTTTTCACGGAACCGATTTTGATGATTACCAGCAACATTTGCCCACTATACAAACGTCACATCTACGTGAATGCCACCACCTAGAGTACTAGCCACGGGTGAATAGGTAAACTGGTCAGAGATGATCTGACAGCTGGTAGACACATTGGAGAATAAGAGAGTGGGGGGGGGGGCTGTACCAGACACAGCTCATCACAAACCAGCTCAAGCCTTCTGTTCTATTTGAAAAACTGGTAAAGCATTGTATTGAAGAAATGCCAAAATAACTGTACGGCTTTCACAATTGAGAGGAATTATATTCAGTGATTCTCTGGTAGGCCTACGGAGAAAAATCTGAGAATCTAAGAAAAATATATAAAATACTGAATAAAAAAAAACCTTATTTTCTGAACGTTTTTAATTAAAAACAAATCATCAATTTCTGGACAAGCAGTAAATAATTTCTAGAAAAGTAAACAAATAAATGTGTAAAATTTCTGGTTGAGTCGATATTTAAAATCAACAATAGAACCAACTTCTACACGCTGGGCTTAAACTGTGAATCGTGTAGGCATTGATTTGATCGGACCAACAAAGAAGTTCAATGGGGTGATTTCTTTACTTATGGATTGACTTTCTCCATAATTTTTTTTTATCTCTGACATCCAAAAAAAATAAATTCTTAACTAAAGTCAAAACCGGGTCAGACGTAAAGCACACAGCCGATGATGTATCAGTTGTGTCAGAGGATAGTGTATCAACAAGAGAGGAATTTCAATCCTGCCTATACAATACTGGAGTTCGAAAGCTCCAGGCATGTCTGCCTGGCTGGGTGTGTGTGTGTCTGCATGGAAATCCACCATGTCAGCCACTGATAGCCCTCCCCTACACCCAAAGTGACAGGAGCAGGGTGGCAGAAACCAAAATGTTTCAGCAGTACCTACAAGTAGGCCTTTTCACACTACCAAAAAATCTCCATGTTGGCACACGGGTTTGATCCGTGTAAGTTTGACTGAGCTTTTCCCACGACAACATTTTAATCCGGCGTTGACCCGTGTAGAGCGCTCGATCCGTTTTGAAACCAACCCTGGTCGGGAGGTGGGTTGAGAGCTCGCGATCCGTGTTGAAAATTCCAACACGTGTCGAAAGCCGTAGTGCGAACACTCCGGGGTTCATTTTCGATCCGTGTTGAGTGCGTGGCGCCCTCCAGCATGCAGCAGACACATCGTGGCACAATGCAGGATGGGAGTTTTCTGCTTGGATCCGTGTAGGACCCTGGCAGTGTGAAATGATCTCACAATACACAAGGTCGAAAGTTACACTTGTGACCCACAAGCAGAGCTAGTGTGAAAGGAGTTGAAAATTTTACCAAGTCAACACTCGACACGGATCAGACGTTGATAGTGTGCAAAGATCTTAAATAGACCTTATGCGTCTGACGTCATGAGTCCCATAGAGGCATGTACAACAGCGCCCTCAATGAGGTCAAAACAGCCCTAAGTTTACTGATGGAAAACGGCTATGCACACCCTCTATTAATGTTGGTACTGTACACGACATCAGGGACAAAATTGTGGGTGACAAAGCTGGGGCTAGTTGCTGGGTTACTCATGGGTGTAAAGCCCCTGATCAAACCCTCTTCTGCACCCTAAGAGCGGGCTGGTAGTTTGAACCCCAAAAGGAATGTCGCAAACCTGGCTGAGTTTTTCAGCAGCAAGCATTTCACGTTGGTGTTGTAGCCATCACCAGGTACAAAATTGTATGTGACAAAGCCCAGACTACTTACTAGGGTTGCTCATGGGTGTCTAAAGCCCATGGTAGTCATATGACCAGGCCTAGGGGTAATTCATGAAGCAGGCATTTTTTAGTAGTAACAATTAGGGTTGGTGTTGTTGGTTTCATCAGGGACTAAATTGTGCGTGACAAAGCTAGGAATTTTTGCTAGGCTGAGAGGGTTTTTCGCCGATATTTCTTTTACCCTCAGAGATGAAATATTCTCATAACTTGTGAATTGTCTCATAAATGCTGCCTAGAAATGTCATAGGCCTAATCAGACAAAATCAAATTGATCTTTTTATTGAAAAAAAACCCCCCACAAAATAACGTAATTCCTGGCTGGTTTTCACTGAAAAAATTCAGCCACAATAGTCTAGGTTCACCATTTTGGAAGTCTGTTTCCCCGTGTGTTAAGCCCTTTTCACATGAGAGCAATTTAGCAAGGGTCCCTTGCTTACTTTTTAGCATGGTTGCGAAATTTTACAAATTGCATCTCGTGTAAAAGGACAACATATTGAGACTCCCAAGGTCCCAAGTGAAATTTTCTCAAACATTTCTAAATTTTGTCGGAGGTCCGGACAGACGACAAAATCTTCCGCTAGTGGAAGTTCAGGGTGCATTTAAAACAAAAAAAAAAATTCCAGGTGATATGTGCACATTTATATGCACACCATATCTATACCTGCAATCTGACTCCCATCAGGGCAAACCAATGGGCAGACACAGTAGCCGCAGGAGACTTCAGACCACAAGAGTCAAAAGATCAAACCAGATTGCATCTACAGGATTATCCCAACAGATGTTTGACATCTCAGCTCCCCATCTGTCATCAACTACATTATTTTCTATTAAATCTCCAAACAGATTTGGAGGATAATCTCTCCTGATACATACAGACCCCCCTCTCCCACCCCTCTCCCCCCCTCCCCCACCCCTCTCCCCCCCCCTCTCCCCCCCTCCCCCACCCCTCTCCCCCCCCCCCTTGTGGGTTCCCGCCTCACCAGCCATACAACCAACTGCAGCTCCAATATAACATCACATCACTAACTAAGGTCCACCTATCTGGCCAAATGCCAATGAAAAACAGAGCTACAAAACTCTCCAGAATACTCTCACAGTTTGTCCCAATAAGCCGTTTTGAGAAAGGGTGGACACATTACTAGTAGACACTATTTGGGTTTGGGTATCTTGTCTGCATACGCCGAAACCAACCAGTGCACTCCTATAGTGTCCACCATATCTCAACAAGGCTGATAGCTGTAATTGCTTCAGAATTCATTATACCAAGTGGCATGTAACAATGGACAACCTGTGCACGTGGCTAGACTTGATATGAAACAGCAGGTCTGACCCTTAACACTAGCCCGGCATACATTGTCTAGTAAAAACTACTCTGGGCTAGTAAACACCACTTCTCAACTTGCCCTGTGGGCTAGTAAAAACTGTGCAACTTACTTGTTTATAATGCTCATACTTCTTCCTTTTTAGATGTGAATAATACATTTTAAAAAATGTGTTCATTCATTTTTGAGTGTGTGAGTGTAACTTCATTTGACCGTTAAACTGGTAGTGTTGGCTACCATTAGTATCAGAAAGATACTTTTGTGACAATACATGTTTAAAATTTGGGCAACGAAAACTTCCTGGGGGCAAGTGAAATGCACAGTTTACTAGCCCCTTGGGCTACTTTACAAAAAGCTTAAGCGCAAGGCCTGATTTAACCGCTCGCAACGCAAATACGATGTAGAAAAATGTCATTACATACCACCACAAAAGGCAACTGACCCCAAATATTAACCTTGCCTGGACCCCAAAATAGCTGATTTTTATGTCAGGGACCTGTAAAAAATACTGGCGAACTAACTATGGAAAGGAACATTTCCTGGGCTGGCGAGTACAGTAGTGGAAGGGCAAACCATTATTTAGCCTTTTGAAAAATGGCTTCCCCTAAATGTGGCGAATAATTTAGACAATATTTATTTATTTATTTTTTTTTCTGGTAAAAATGGCAGAGTGCCAAGTACAACATTTGGCAAACCCATACTTGCTAAATTAATTTATCAGATATGTGTGTATCGAAAGTGCAACGTTCTTGAATCTCAAAATGTTATTTCCTCTTTCTGTGAATTGAATGAACTCCCTGTATTGTAGTCATTTTCTTCGACATCTTTTTTGTCAAGCTTAGATTGTTTATTTCCTCATTGAAGACAAGGCTAAAATAATCAACAACTGTTAAAGCTCCAGCTAAATCTTGGTAAGAAAAAAAAACCCACAGATGTTCACAGATTTACATATACCTTACACGGTATAAAGATATTATAATGATAGAAAACTTTCTTAGAAATCTTTCTGCCTGAAGTGTTATCATTTTTAGTAATAAATAAAACAAGATCCATAATTGATTTTCATCTCACGTGAGACCAAAACTCTGCCTATAGTGTACTAAAATACTGTTTTCTCACAGATGACACAACAAAATGAGCTGAAATTTTCACTGGTTGGTTTTATTACATAGGCCTATACCTTGATTTGTGCAAAGAATGGAAGCATTTAATACACAGACACTGCAATTTTAAAACCTAACAAACTAAGATTCGCAGTATCTTGGAACATGGTTTTACCGCTGTGTGGTCTATTGTGTCACTTCGTGAAAACTGCGACGACTTTACCAATGTTGAGCTGGGGCTTTAGTTACTAGCTACTATTAATAGTATCAACCTGGTACCAACACTTAAAAAGACAATAAAAAATGTTTATGTTCATACTCATACGTGAATGCTTCAGAAATAATATTTAATGTAAATAACACTACAGCGTCCTCCCTTAACAGTGGTCCCCTGGCCAATTGCCAGTTTCTGTTGACATGAATGAGGACCAGTCAACATTTCTTGTCAAGTGGTCCGGCTGACTTGTTTATTTCTTCTTCTTTTTTGTGTGTGCATAGGTCGGTGTGTGGTTTTCTTAATTTTTTAAAAATTATTTTGATGTTTTCTGTGTATTTTCATAAATTTTAACTACTCTTTTTACCATTGTACTGGCATTGTAATTTGACCTGATTGCCAGTTTTCTAAAAATTCAAAATTCAAATTTTTCACTACGCAATCCACTCCGAGCACAGAATGTTCATTCATAATTTAACTGGGCACTGTACTCCTTTTAATTTTTTGTTGTTGACATTTTCGGTCATTCTAGCGCCCCAGAAAAGTATGTAAGCTTTAAAAGCTCTTATGACGAAGCGGATTTAAAACACATCTAAAACAGTGGCAAAAATTACGACAAAACCCATTCTTCAGAAGATGATACATAAAATCTCTGAAATAACAAGGAACTCACCGGCGGAGTAAGAGAAACATCCGAGCTGCCTCTGAGAGAGCTCTCCCAGTCGGAGAAGGAATGCATCCGACGGGGCTGAGACGGTTGGGAGATCTGTATCGATCCAACGTCGGCAAATCTGACCGTTGCCGTCTTGTTCCTCCGGGGCCAGCGGCGATCCAGCGACTTGGACCGCCGCCTGGGCTTCTTGGAAGTCACAAGGATGCTGTCTTTAGCCATGGTGGTGGTCAATTTTGAAAGGCAGGAATTAAAGTGGATCTTCAAGCGAGGAAATGTTTAGTCTCAAAGTCGTAGGAATCCCATACTTTTTTGGAGTCTCATCGATGCATTCACAAAGGGATATAAAAACAGTCAAGCCAGGTACCGATGTCTAGGCTTCCGTCCAAGAACAACATCAAAACACTAACACCAGAAGAAGAAAAAACACACAACTGCACTATGTCAGGGTACACGTAGAATCAGAAACGATCACAAACCTAATGTCAATACCCTAAAGATAAGATTTATCTAGGATTCTTCTGTCCTTTATCTCCTGAAGCGAGACAGGGATGAATTCCTTGTGAGTAGAGAGACGATCAAGCTGCTGCTGTTTTTTTCCTTTCATCTGGCAGCAACAGAGACAGTTCTTGAACTTCTGAGAATCCACAGAAAGGCCCAAGCACTTTAAAAGCTGATTTCACCAGCACTTGAAACCCATCGGATAGATTGTATCAGGCAAAACTTAGAAGAAGAAAAAAAGCTTTTTAGTGGAACAATCTCACAAGGCCTTACCAGCTGATGGACACAACTTATGAAAACAATGTTACACCATCATCGCAGAGACAGGCACTGACTGGTGTGGCCCAAGAGGTTGTAAACACAGGCTGGACTTGTTGCAGAGGACAGCTAACCACAACCTCCTCACGGTTATCTCTCCTGGTAACTGACCAACCCTCAAAGTTAAAAAATCACTGTCAACCTAAAAACACACTGCAGTCAGTCACACCTCCTTCAGATCCAACACCCCTACATCCCGAGTATAGTATTCCAAAAACAAAACAGGAGTGGATGATAAGCTCCTCCTTCCTGGGTGATACTATTTTTGTAGTGGGGAAAAGGAAATGCCAGGTTTTGTTTCTAAACTGATTATGACAGCTTTGTGGGAGGGACAATAAAGGTGTCAAGAAAAGAATCGAATGCCAGCATAAATCGGATTTATTACATGACAGGAAAGAGAACTTGTAATCCCAATAAAGGTGATATTTCACTAACACTTGGCATACAATGGATACAAAAAAATATATACATTTCAGTATGAGGACAATAAAATCGGACTTGCACAGTTATTAAAGGCTGGTTCACAAGGTCTAAACATGTTCATATTTTAAAGGAAAACTAAATCATTGTATCAT
This sequence comes from Marthasterias glacialis, assembly GCA_911728455.2. Lineage (NCBI taxonomy): Eukaryota > Metazoa > Echinodermata > Asteroidea > Forcipulatida > Asteriidae > Marthasterias > Marthasterias glacialis. The sequence continues at coordinate 25,947,583 of OU452224.1, forward strand.
TCCTAGCCTATAGACTTCACGACCCGTGACATCACATGCTGACAAAAGAGCCACAGAGCCTGGACTTCCTGCAGGCACAATTTGTACACAGCTTAAATCGACGAAAACAAAATCATACATTTTCATGGGGATGGCAGGCCTTGATCTCAAGAAAAACGGGGGCAGGCCTTTGCTGGCCAAATCAGAGAAATTGTACAAGGGCATGCTGGCCAAGTTGGTAGTGACAGTGCACTTTTTCTGAAGGGCATGCTGGCCAACTCAACAGGGCAGGAGGCCAATGGCCTTGATTAAGATCAAGGCCCGGATTGCACTGTACGATTTGTATCAACTTTTGATACGAAGAAAGCGGGCACAACTCAAAACATGTACTGCTGTTAGTTTTATAATTCTTGAAATCATGTGGAAATTATGACACAAATTGTAAAACTTTCCATATGACCAGTGCAATATCTCGCCTGCCAAGAAATGCCCTGGAATGTACAAGGTCACTCTTTTTGTAAAAAAGGTTAAAATAATGGTCTATACTTTTCAATAAACACACCATATAATAAAACCAGGGAAGCCTTCCCCTATTTTTTAATTTTTTTTTAATAGACCGATCCTTTAAAGGCCCAGCTCAACATTGGTAAACGGACGGTAAATGTTTCCATTCTTCTCTTGCTCAATGTTCTCACAAATCAAGACATTTGTAATAAAGCCAACCTGTGAAAATGTCAGCTCGTTTCGTTGTTTCATTTGCGAGAAAACGGTTAAAAATGCATTCAGCATTTTTGTACGCATTCCTATCGGCAGAGTTTTCGTCTCACTGAGACGAAAACTAATGTTGGATCTTATTTCATTTATTTCTTAAAAACGATAACACTTTAGGCAGAAATTAATAAAATATTATTTTGTCTTTGATTTCTGTATAATGTTGTTAAGCGCCTTGAGCGTCTTTTTAGACGGATGCTGGCGCTCTAGACATTATAATTATTATTATTATTTAATATTTCAAGGAAAGTTTTCTACCATCCTTATCTTTATACCATTTAAGTTATATGTAAATCTGTGAAAATTTATGTTTTTCTTCTCACCAATGTTGAGCTGGGGCTTTCAACCCCTCCCCTAATCATATCGACCAATCACAGCATTGGCTACATCACCCGTCCGCACACACGTGGGCATGCACAATGTGCGTCTCTTTACAAACAGTTATGATTTTTGGTCGGCAAAATGACTGAAATTTAGTCTGGATGCCCCAATGTTCTACTTGATTTAGTGCTTCGGCTGATAGCTTAGGCTTAATAAAAAAAAACACCGAATGGTGAAAAAAAAAATCTAGATGGCTGATCCAGGACAAAGGTTTATTGCGGTTAGGTGTAGACTTGAATCCATAACAACAGATACTTTAAGAAGGAAGTTTGACTTCCTCTGGTTCTTGTAATTGCCTCTCCTCCCTGTGCTTTAAAGTCTAGCACTTCAGATTTGGCACTCTGGGGCTCCCATTTGACCATAAACATCCTGACAGATAAACTATGGTTTAGGACATATTTACTGGGTTAAAACATCTAAATGAATTCATTACAATGAATTTTTATTCTTTTATTTTTTTTTATTACTGTGACAAGGAAATATGACAAATAATCGAAGGATACTGGGGCACAACAAAAGCAATTGTTATAATTCTGACAGGGAAATTACATCATTATTGTGGGGAAAAGTTTATCAATTTCTACATAACTGACATACAGATCCCTGTCATTTGATTGGTGGATTTTCCCATCATGTGACAACTCACTATTACACCCATCTGTATCGGCGGTCAAAATGTCCTGTTGGCCCATGGGGAATAGTAATTTTCCATTCACCAATTAGGATCATCCTTCTTCCCAATGTTTTTGAGCAGTAGAGTGCTGCTGCTAAAACAAAGGAGCACCTGCGCAAAAGGTTGTGGTCTGATTGATATTAATTTATTGCATCGTTGTCAACCAAACACACAAACATGGCGACCACAACAGATATTACTACGTGTCCATTTCTGAGACCGATTTAAAGGACTTTGCTTATTAAAAAAATTAAAATAAAAAAATTACAACGATGTATACGTTAGTTATCTAAAGTTTCATCAAAATCGGTGGTACATGTCCCCCTTTTTTTCCTGTGAATGAGGGTTTTTGGTAACTTTCAGCTACTAATTTGGAAAACCAGCCAGGTGAATCCATTTCTATGCAACATTCAAACAACATTACAGGAAACAAAGTCAATCTATGCCATTTTTTTCAGGTTCATGTACCAGGGTGACGTAAGTTGAGGCCAGAAGAAGAAAAAAAAGGTGTTGTTAAATTGGAACGTAGACAGATTGTTAATCCATATGGTTGGGAATGATACTTTTCAAATTTTATATGAGGAGAAATTAATCGGAATGCCAGAAGCATTGGAAGGGAATCTGTATGACCAGTAACCTAACCAAACATTTTCAATTAGAGGGGGACAAGTGGGGCAAAGACATATTTTTATTTTATTTATTTATTTATTTTTATTTTATTTATTATTATTATTATTTTTTTTTTTTGGGGGGGGGTCTATTTAATGTATCAAACCATTCGTTTAAATACAATTTCTCGATCTCATTTGGGGAGGGGGGAGGGGGGAGGGGGCAAGGGGCATCGGGGAAAGGGTTTGAGGGTTCTGAGCAAGGGGGAGGGGACTCCAGCTCCTCTGGTTACGCCACTGGGTATTACTAATACGGACACAGTAACATCATAAATAAAACTGTGATGTGGATCTACGTGGACTTCATTTGGAAACCCTTTCATAGAGGCACGGCCTAAAAGCCTGATTGGCGTAAGCTAAGTACTGGTGAAAATCAGTAAGACAATGAACAAATTCGCCTGAACTGTTGCAATTTTTAAGAATCCAATCTCCGACCCCCCCCCCAAAAAAACAACAACAATAATAACACCAACAACAACAAACAAACAAACAAACAAACAAACAAACAAACAAACAAACAAACAAACAAACAAACAAACAAACAAACAACCCAACAAACAAACAAACAAACAAACAAACAAACAAACAAACAAACAAACAAACAAACAAACAACAAACAAACAAACAAACAACAAACAAACAAACAAAGAAACAAACAAACAAACAAACAAACAAACAACAAACAAAACATAAACAAGTAAAACATGTGGTGTTTTAAAAACTGAGAAAGAAGTTAATTAGTAAATCACTCTTTATTCATTTCAAACGCTGCACCGCATTTCAACCTCACAAAACAAAGTTTCTTCCAAAGACCCCGATGCACACTTTTTGCCTGTCAACAACTAACCTTTGTGCTCCTTTGTAAATGTGTACGTAAAAATCACACCATTCACAGTCTCAACAAAATCAGCTTTTTTAAAATGATCACCTTGTGACTGTCGACATTGATTACTTTACTACATTTTTAACCCACTTAGCACACAGACCCCTGGAGTAAATGGCGTTCCAAATGAAGTTCCTAATTGATTAAATACACTTTTTGGTGTCCATTTACTCTCCCTTGAAGCAAAATGTCCTCAAACCCAAGGACAAGAGGCGGCCAGACCTCCCAGCCAGAGGTCATCGGAGGAAGAACTTGAAGTGCACTTGTACGGTACCCAATACATACAAAGTGTGGATTTCATTTTTCTATATAATGTCATATTTAAAAGTTCTGTATTTCTGCGCTGTATCTTTTATTTATTTATCTATTTCCATTGTTTAACCAGGGTTAGCCAAATCAGTGGTAATACTGGTTTCCATTCGGGCTTTACAAAGTGTAAAAGGTACGTTATGAAACTTACAATAAAAAGCAAAAACAAATTTATCGGAAAAACATTAAAATAGAACAGAATGCTGCTAAAGGTATTCGTAAAATAAAGCATAAGTAAAAGATAAAAGAAAAGGATTTTTTAGGATTTGAAATTTTGCACGGTGGGAAAATTATCTTGAAAACCGCGGCCCGTGTCACACGAGGTAATTTTAAGGGGAATCCAGTTCCGCGCAAAGAAGAAGGATCAGTCACAGTTCAATTTGACTTTTTTCTTGGTTAGTAAGATAGTTTCAGCAATGTTGCTCTCGTGGAACCAAAGTGTTATTGTTTGAATGCATTGCAGTTGGTCGTCTCCAAGTTTCAGGGGGTCAAATGTTTTAAAAATGTATTTATTTATTTATTTATTTCATTTTTTTTGGGGGGGGGGGGGGAAATCCACAAGACTGTAGGGTTTATAGGTCAAATTTTTACTGTACCAGAAAATTACAAGACCAGAATTAGAACATTTTTTATGTAAGCTTGAGCACTATTAGAAGATTTATCTCATTTATCTTGATATTTCAATAATCAATGGAATTGAAAGATTGTTTATCAGAATCGAAGCCAAAAATCAAACATATTTTGTCCAGATTAAAGATACAAGTTCACAGTGGGGTTTTATTATTCAAAGACACAAGATCACTGGATTTTGAGCTTACTGGCCCGATGCTAAACTCACTGGCCTCAGGGCTTGCTGTCCAGTGTAAATTTCAAAGCCCTGAGTTGTGTGAAAAAAAAAACGGTCCTGTGAAACACAACGCTTGCAATGACATCATGTGATAAAATCTCTCTTTTGATGAGCTGTGGCGATTCTGAAACGAACCGTGATGTAGCAACCTGGCGTGTTTTGATCAGGAACAGCAGTGTAGGGGCGCAGGCCGCCCTACAAATTCTCAGTGCCCCCCTCGCATGAAACAAGTCCACATACATGTAATTCATCAAAAACCATGGTCCTTATCCCCCTCCCCCCCCCCCCCCACTGAAAAGCAATGCCCCCCCCCCCCCTCAAGTGAAAATATCCTGGCTACGCCTCCGAACAGGAAGCTCTGACGACGATCATGCAGAGCTTACAATCGGAGCTTTGTTTGAAATATTGAGTTGTTAACCAGACCGAGTTCTTTTCAGAACCACCACAGCTAATCAGAGAGCTACTGCACTGTCTCGACACAGACTCTAGTTTATGAGACAAATCATCATCGACTTTACAGGTTTCTGACTCTGAGTACCATGTTTCCACAAGTGAAAAATATGACGGTGGTCTGGTCATAACCAGAGGAGTACTGACAAGTGACAGCTACATGCACACAGATTAATTTACTGACAAAGCCAAGATATTCAGACAAGTTTAAAATGATTATGGTTGACCTGATGCCAAGGTCCTGAATGACCGGAAGACCTTGTGGTGGTGTGCTTGACCAACCGATCAAAGTTCTCCTGTACCCCTCAGCTGAAGACAGTCTTAAAGGGAGAGTTGTATTTCAAGAAGGTAAAATTAACATTAATCCCCTTCAGTTTCAATACACACACCTCTGGACAGCCTTTTGAAAATTTAATGTAGTTTCGTGTGGCCACGTTTGTAGAGAAAACAACTTAAAACAGTTGGCGTTTTGTTAGGGATGTTTTGCGTGTCGTGGCCGAGCAGTTTCGTGCACCGGACTCAAGTTCTGCTGGTGAAGTCATCGGGGTGTGGGTTCGAATCCCGGTCATGACACCTGTGTCCTGGAGCAAGATGCTTTACAGTGTAATTGCTTCTCTCCACCCAGGGGTCTACCTGGGAGGGTACCCAGCAGGATACCTGCTAGGGTATAGAGGTTGGTATTGCATTGGAGCTAGTGGTGTAACCAGAGGAGGGGGGGGGCAAGGTGGCCTGAGTCCCCCCCCCCTGAGAACCCTTTTCCCCCTCCCCCAAGGAGATAGAAAGAATGCATAAATTAATGGTTCAATACATTAAATAGCACCCCCAACCCCACCCCCCTCCAAAAAAAAACTGAGGAAAATTACAGGAATTTTATTGGCCCATTGACCAGAGCTCTAAAGTAAACCACTCTGATACATTATTATAAAATAGTGCTAATAAGAACTTCTTATTGTTATTATGATCATTATTATATACAAGTTGCTAATTTTGAGTGGCAATCGAAATAAGCAGCGCTGATCTAAGGTCTAAAATGCTATTTTCTCAACTTTGACAGTAATTCAGATGAAAATATTTCTCTTGAGGATTGATACTGGTTCGAACTTTACAGTCAGTGAGCTTTCAGACTGAAACTAATGTTTTCCTAAGGTTTATTTTTTTTATTTTTTATAATTACCAATACTTTATACTCTGTCTTTAAACCAGAGGACCCTAGTTTGACACCGGTATCTTGGGCGTATTTGTGGTATGTCCTAAGTGGCTTGAGTGAAACTAAAATATCATGTCTGACCAGTGTTTGTTTTAGAGGGTGCAATTTATGGCTCCAACTAGGAAAATTTCAGGGCATAAAATTGTGTGACCTGTTACCTCAAGGCTGGAGATGTGGTTGAAAGGTTGATGGCGCCCCAAAGGAGAACGAGCATAAAGGTCAGGAAGGTCAGGACTTGAGTCCTTTTAAAAAGGGTTTAAAGGCAAAGTATACCTTTGGTTTTTGGAACCGTACATTTGCCTTAATGCTATGTAATTGTAGATATATACCATACAACTAACCTGTGTAAATTTCATTTCAAAAGGTGGCAGCGTTTTTGAGATATCACCCAAAATGTGGAGCGGTTGTGTTCACGCAGAAGTATCCGTCATTGGAATGCACGTTCTGAGAAGGGTTACGGCCATAACGCTTCTCAGATTCAAATTTTGGGGGGATAAAAAGTGATATATTTTTCCATAACTGCAGTACTTCGAAGTGAAACGTTTCTCAAAATGCATTATACTATCCAAAAGTTACCTTCTTACCAAAGTTAGTATTGCCATAAATTTTCAGAGTCATTACCAAACGAAACGTATACAGACCCTTTAAGATTGATATATTACAAATTCAATTATTGTTTGGTGGAGGTACTGGTTAAATGCCTGCTATGCACTCACTCATTAAGGAGAAGGAAAGAAAGGAAGAATTTTTTTTTATTTATTTTTTTTTATTTTTTATATCTGGCGGGTCCAGTTTTTTGTCTCTTTAATATTTAGTTGTTATATAGTCTTTAAAAGTCCGAAATTTATCATCCTGGTATGCATGTATTGGAAATAAAACCAGCGGCATAGCCAAGGGGGGGGGGGGCATGTGCCCCCCCCATAAAAATAATGTAGATACATGTAATTCATTAAAAAACATGGCACATTAAAAAACAATGTTTGGTTTACATGCCCCCCCCCCCTAGTGAAAAAAACCTGGCTACGCCGCTGAATGAAACACAAGCCGGGCACGGGAGAACTGTGAACCCGGGACAAAATAAGCTAGAAACAATGGCAAGATTATTGGTCCGGCTGGTCAGTGACCTACAAAAAAAAAAACCAAGAAGGGCAAATCCCAATGGTGATTTAGGTTGTTCAACTTCAGTTTTCCTGTGCACAGAGAGCTGGTGCATACAAGGAAACTTTATCGTGCTCTTATCAATGGTGTGATACAAGCATGTCAATGGGATGTGTTTCTTCATAATCTCTCACCAACTGATTCACGACCTTTGACCCTGGAAGAGAAGTGCACTTGGTCAAGATCACATGCATCGAGTGATAATGCTTTAATTGATATAAAAAAACATATAAAATGTCTAAAAATCATGACCTAGGTGGTACGTGTTGATTGCCTATCAAATCATTGCCGACAATCTCCTCTTTTAAAAACTTGGAACTTATGGACCTTCAGCCTCCCCAATTAAATTTCACCTATAAATCCAAACCAGGATATAATCATGGATGATATCATGCAGATTCTGCAGGGAAAAGAATACCAGATTTCAAACAGCTGCCATCATAATTTAAGAAAAAAAAAATACAACAAACACAACTGAAACCTCAAAACAATGGAGACTTCGATTGCTCTCGGAAACAAGCGCGTGGTTCCGTACAACGTAAACACTGCACAAATCACCTGGTCATGTCTGCTGCCATCTGGTGTCCCACTTAGAGTAGTCTCCGATGAATTAACAATCGCAGCACGTACAAAATCTTTGTTAGAAATCTCCCTCTTGAACTCTAATCAAACAACCACAGGGGAACAAGTATCATGTGATCAAAACAAGTGGAGGGTAATTCATTTTTAACGATGTTTTAATCAGCTCTTTTATCTCAAATGGAATGTTGATTTATTTGTCTCCATTACTGATATCAAGATCCACATAACAACAACAAAGTTACCCATCGGCAAAATTTAGAGCAGTTTATTCTTGATGAGGTTTGACAACCTGCTCAGCTCAGAAAGAAAAAAGAATTAATTTGCATGCTTTGATTCTGCATTGCGAGAAAAGAAAAATGAGCCACATAGTTTTGCTTTTTCTTTAGGCCTATTTCTTTTTGAAACAATTTCTAGCATTCATAAAAACTTTCTCTTACGCATCAAATGTTTTTTTTCTTTTGGTGTTTGGTTTTGTTAATGCTTACTTTCTTCTTCTTTGGATCATTTTCTTCTTGTCCCAACCAGACTGGCTGCCAATGGAAGCAGGTTTCGATTAGAGTCTACAATGAGAGACTTTGGAACGCTAGGTGGCGGCAGACTTACCAGGTAAGTTTCTGGATTATGCGCATGCGCACATTTCCGAGAACAATGGATTTACCTGGTAGTCTGCTGCCACCTGGTGTCCTTAAAAGTCTACAAATTAATAACCATGTACTGGTGCTCCATTTCCCTGTAGTGTTGCATTTCATTTTCTCGTTAATTTGAAGCCTGTCTTCTAAACTCTGCTTCCCGTTTTCACTCTGAGCTTTAAACATTCCTGTTCCAGATAACGTCAAATTCCTAATCAGTATCAACTCCATCAACCCTCCCTCCCCCCCCTCAACCCCTCGCCAGCTCCGCCCAACTCCTAGCTCGTTTACAAGAGGTCAGCTAATTAACCCCACCTTATCTCAGCCGAGGGCACAGGGTCAGCGGAGAAACAATACAGGTCACTGATTGGTCTCGACTAACAGACACAATGGAGGCACACAATTATTTGACATTTGGGAGAAATTCCCCAGTTGATATAACCCTTGGTTTTCCTTTAGTGGGTAGGTCTTTAACTCTTTACCAATAGTGATTTTTTTTTTCCAAACAAAAATGTGGTACAATTTATAGAATAAGACACTGAGTCAGGTGGTTTTTATGTTGATGGGGAATTGGGGGGTAGCTCTGAAGGAGGCCATAATACCCTGAATGTTGGTACTGCAGGAGAGTGTGTCATGACGAGGTTCGGACTTAATACATCACCATCAACCAAAGCGACTCTTGTGCAACAACATCATGACCACAGTCACCCTGCATATATACATAAGTTGGGTAATACTATTTAGCATCAACTGGACAGTTTCACGACAACTCAAGACAACTCCACAACAACTCAAGACAACAAGATAAAAATACCTTCATATGCGATGTTTTTGCCAGAGTGTTTCTGATATAATAAGTCTCAAACTGATTTTATCTACCATGGCACACTTTTTTTTCGATACGGAGAGTGCAAAATAACGTTCTAACCTTTTGAGCGTTGCACGTTTTGCTCTTCATGAAACAACACTCTGAAAAGTTATATAATCTTCCATTTGGCTGGAAGATAAATTCGTTATCACACTCGCGCTTGTGGAATACGGGAAAATGTAGCACGTTTGCGCCCCACATCCCACGAGACCGAAGGGACGCAGAAGCGCTATATTTTCCTGTTTTCTACGAGTCGCGCTTGTGTGATAAACTAAAAGCAACACGTAGGTAGATTGGAAAATATCCCTCAACAAATTTCAATTGAAGAATGCTACAATGTGAGTACAGTATCCACGCTTTCATTAGTACTTATATTTTAAATAGTCACAATGAGGTTTCTATCAGAGAATTACTATTATTATATATCTTACTCGTAAATGAAACCAAGGGACCCTCAAAAGTGACTAGCACTGTAACCCATAGGCCTGAAGAGTAGGGAAGACGATGACGAAATGTCAGTTTTAGATGTGGCGAGGAAAGCCCAAAATAGGGAAAACCCACGCAATTAGGAATGGACTGGAAACCCAATCCACAAATGCAAGGCTCCAGTCCGGGATTCGAACCGGGGCCACAGAGGTGAAAGGCAGGGGTAAAAAACACTTCTTCTTATTCAACAACTACCGTTCACAGATATGCAACAAGAAAGTCTCGTCCACACTCCAGCAGTTAATAGTTGTGATCATTGCACCACAAATTGCACAGCCCACCTCTAAGTTAACTCTGTGACTGGGCCAAGCTACAACAGAAATTTTCACTGTTTACTCATTCTGCAGCGCCTGTTCAGAGTGAAGTAAGCAACAGGGTTTTGGACAGTCTTCGTTCAAAACGCTCGTCAGTCATTCCACAATACATTGCTGAGACAAACTGCTACGCCACACACACACACTATAGCAGTTCATCTAAGATAAAGCCCTCTTTACATGATGGATCATGGAATATAAACAGCAGGAGTGTCTGGACCCAAGACTACACTGGGGGGGGGGGGGGGGGGGAAAGGAGCCCCCTTCCTTCATGGGTACATGGAGCTACGATGTGGAGAATTTCAAGAGGATGGCCACAGAGTAAGGACCACCTTGCTGTAAGAAAACAAGCTGCCAATAATAAACAGTATCGATTGCTTACAAGATGAAGGCCACAAGATAAGGTCTGGATCTGGACGTTGGAATGCAGGAGTTAGACGACCTTCTCCATTAACCAGATGACATGTGTGGGGTCAATGAGCCGCTTCTAAAGGACACACATCTCCTAATCAGGAAGGCTTCCGTTACTGACCACAAAGTCATTTGATTCTTCATTGAGGTACCGTTACCTGTGACTTAACGATTTAATTTGTGGAGAAAAACGTAACGCCCGAGAAGGTGATTTTCTATTCTGCATCCATGATTTTTTTAAAAACCTCTGCATGATGTTGTGAGTAATTTTTAATGATGATTATTTAAGCACTATGGTTGTATCGTATATTATGGGGTGTGATCCCTAGCTACACGGCAGTAACCGGTTGAATGGCTTCTGACTGGCACCTCTCTGAACAAAGATATTGACAAAATAGGGAAACTGCCAACATTAGGGCTGGATAGCTCAGTTGGTAGAGCATCGGTACGTTAAACCGGTGGTCGCAGGTTCAAATCCCGCTCCAGTCAATTTTTCTTTGTTCACCCCAAAAATTGATTATTTAAGTGATGAGTGATCGATCAGTGACATCGTTTCCAAATCGAGACTTCCCTCACCACCAACATCATATAAAACATCTCCCCAACTTTCACTCCTTGCCTCGACTATTCCTTCAATTTTCCTTTATGCCTCAATGCAAGAGACTCGCCTCTCACATACCTACGAGCTAGGTCCAGCACCTCTGTAACAATCGTATTAATACAAGTCACCTTATAAGAAAACAAAGTTAGACCCATTCGTTGTTTCAAGTGTTGTTTTCTTCAGTAGTCGTCGTCACCTTCAGTCCACACTCCACTCTGCCGGCTTGTTCAAGATTTGATTAACCAGAGAAACTTGAGTCAAGAATAAACCTCATAAAAATCTCTGCATTGCAATACCAATTCATATTTTAACGTGACTCATATTTTGGGGGATACTGTTACATGTTCATAACTGTGTAAACACTGGAAGGTTTCTTGCTTTAAACTGTACGGATGTTGGCATCTCAAAGTCGAGGTAACATATTTTGAGGTATGTTGGGGTGGGGGGGGGAGGCATGGCCATTCACTTGCACTTTATGTCTAGAAATTCAGACAAATTCCACTCAAGAACTGTTTTATAACCATCCATGGTGGACAATTTCTCCAAATCTCCAAACCATTTCCATCCATGCACCCCCTGGGGAGAAAGGGACCTGCTTAACCTCATCCCAGATATGAAAATTATAATAATTGAAATTAAGCTCGGGAAGATTGCAGCCGAGGCCCCAAACGCTGACCGTGCTTATGCCAAGGGCGTTGTTGTTAAGGAAACAATTTACAAGTGGTCTCCTGTGATATAAACGGTTTTCCATTCCTGTCTGGCGTCCAGGCGTTTGGGGCTCAGGTTATATTGTTAATTTCCAGTTCAAAAGTTCAATAATTAAAGGCAATGCAAAGACCTGAAAAACGAGGAAGAATATTCGAGCCAATTTGAGAGTTCGACATGGAGGAAAAGACCCTTTAAATCTGAGCACTTGAAAAAAAATGTAAAAAATTGTAGTGGGGAAAATTACCAATTATAATAATACTAATAATTTAGGAGGCTTTGGCAGCCAGCCGCATCAACCCATGATGACCATGGAGCACAGCCTCAGATCGAAATTGTTTGGTTTTTCCCAGAGGGTTGAAAAACTGTATAGCCTGGAGAAAAACCCTCATGGCACAGGAGAGAACCAATGCACAACTCTACTCACTTATGGCCCTAGCTGGGAATCGAACCAGGGACACACTGGTGAGCAGGGAGCATTTTACGCACACACCATCCATGCCACCCTTATAAGAACTGTAAAGCATTGCTTGAAAAACAAATCTGAAACTCTTACAACTAAAACCTCACCACTTATAAAAGAAGGGCAAAAAAGAAAGAAAAAAAAGACCATTAAAAAGCCTTTCTAAACCTCAACAATCTGGATATTTGGTAAGGAATGATCTCAATTATAGGCAAAGAAAACCCCTCACAAATAAAAACAATCCTGTTTACGGACATGACACATGGGTCGATCAAAAGTTACTTTTTTAATCTTAATACAAACACTTATTGCACTAAGGAAGTATTATTGCCTGAAATACTGAAAATAGATATTCTGGAGAAAATAAGCACAAAAACACCCAAACAACAACAACAACAAACACACACAAAAAAGGCACAACAATCCCTAACAAAACATAAATTATTCTTCGGCCGTTTTCCTAAAAAGTATGACCAAGTAATTTGCTGTTAATTGTTCTGAGGTAAATTGTGTGGTGTGTTTATTATCTAAATGTAAAAGAGTGAAAAACAACTTTGTCCGCCGTTACACTCTTGCAAAGACCCACAAGGTGGACAACTCTTTATTATAGTAAAAGACGGGTATTTTCAACTTGTATCAGAGTGAAGTTCCCTCCAATTTCACTCAAAAAAGGCTGATGCACAGTGAGTTTCACTCTCAAAAGAGCCAAACTGACACCACTCGGGCGAGAGAGTAAAATGTTCACGCTTCTACATTTAGCGAGTTATAAAAAAGTAGAGGATACAAATGAATGCTATTTCCTTAAAAAAAAAAAAAAAAAGTTTTCATACCTTTAAAAATCAAGTCCAAGATAAACAGAAAACTAACTTTAACATACAGATTGAAACTTGAAACCGGCAGCGAAAGGTACCCACCCTAAATTACCCAACCTGCCCTGACACTGACAGAGTTGGCCAACTTGGCAGTCATAGTAGTAAGCGGGGTGAGGGGCACTCATCATGCAGCGGGCTGGCCTGGCACTCTCTGCAGGGGCGGCAGTGTGACTGTGCAAGGCGTACCTTAATTTCATCACAGCATGAAATGAGATAGATGTCAGGCGATTCATTACTTCATTAATCAGGCACAGGCCCATGGGTGTTGACAATAGTCATTTGATACGAGCGGGTCGTTTAGGAACGGGCCCTTAACCATTTTATGAGTGAGTGACAAAACTTGTAACAGTTCAATCAAGAATCAAGATATCTAATATCCGACTGCAAAAACTGTGACCTGAGCTGATCTCAACTTTTAAGTGCATCTTTGGGCAAGTTCGCGCAGCAACCATCGTCAACCAATGGTTGGTTTGTGTCTAACAGTGCGTATGCGCTTTAATATTAAAGCGTGAACGACTCTAGTCCAACTAGCGTGAGCTAAATTGTGTAATGTCAACATGGCGGCCTCCAGTAATATGTTTGCATTGTTATAAACACAGGCCGACTCACATTTTCTTCTCCTTCGCCGATTCCGCCATTTTTATTTTTATTTTGTTGTGGTTCCCGTGCAGTTTGTCACAGTTAAGAACGAACAAATCCTGTGATGACCAGCGAAGCAACCATTGAGCGACCACCGTCAGTAGGCTGGTTCCAAATAGTTGACTAGCGTTGACTAACCATAGGTGACTAGACAGCATTCGGGTGAAGTTAGTCGAACAATAATCTACAGGTTTCCTCAGGCTTCCGAGCTACAGTGATTAGGTTCATTTTTGAGGCATCCTGGGTTTCATTACCGGAAAAGAATACTTCTAATAATAAAATAATCATGGGAATTTCTCTTTGCCGTGTAATTCATACTCTTGCCACCCCAAAAGTTGAAGAGCATCTTGGAATTCAATATACATGTAGCCTTACTATGCTATTTCAAAATCTTTTTCAAGGTCAATTTGACAAGGTAACCCATCAAATCCAAGATATCAACCCGATTAGTCAACGACACAAACGATTTCCAGTGAGTCGAGCACAACCCCAAAAATATCAAATGTTCGGAATGCAGTGCATGGGAATCTCACCCCGGAACACGCTCCCATCCATGAAATGAACGCTGAGAGGATATGGCCTGCCAACGAGCCCATCAATCTCTGCCACCTCATCATTCCTTAAATTACCGGCCAACGGACGCTGAAAGAATCTCGACAAACTTTTGTCATCCTTGTATATTTTGTTAGTTGTTATACTCCCTCCAACTTTAAAGCCTCAGCTCAACATTGGTAAGAAGAAAAACATAAATGTCCACAGATTTACATATACCTTACATGGTATAAAGATAATGATGGTAGAAAACTTTCCTTGAAATATTTCTGCCTGAAGTGTTTTTAAATAATAAATAAAATAAGATCCAAAATTAGTTTTTGTCTCAATGAGACGAAAACTCTGCCTATAAGAATGCGAACAAAAATGCTGAAAGCATTTTTACCCTTTTCTCGCAAACGAAACAACGACATGAGCTGACATTTTCACAGATTGGTTTTATTGCAAGTATCTTGATTTATGCAAAGAATGGAAGCATTTACAGTCAGTTTACCATTGTTCAGCTGGGGCTTTAAAAGACTTCAGTAACTCATCGTAACTTTTTTTTGTGCCCCAAAGCTATGGAACTCTCTTCCGGATGCATTACTGCTTCACACCAATGTAGACCAACTCAAAAACCAGCTTAAAACTTACTTTTATAATAGGTTTAAACACAATTTAGAAGAATCTATTTATTTTTTTATATCATTATGTATCAAGCTCCCCCAACTCTCCTTAAAGCCCATATTCACTTTTGGGAACACCGAAAAACAAAATGTTCACAGATTTGCACATAACTTACATGGTATAGAGACGATGATGGTAGAAAACTTCCTGTGAAATATTTTTGTCTGATGTGTTATCGTTTTCGAATAATTAGTGAAATAAGATCCACAAATGATTTTTCGTCTCATGAGACGAAAACTCCGGCCGTTAGAATGAATACAAAAACGCTGAATGACTTTGTATTGTTTTCTCGTAAAGGAAACAATGAAATGAGCTGAAACTTTCGCAGGTTGATTTTATTAAATAACTCATGTTGCTCATAAGGTACGAAAGTATTTCCAGACACTTTACCAGTAGTGTATAATGGCTTTAAAAAACCTGTAAAAATATACCACCAAATTCTGAGAGACACAAGCCAAGTCTATGGTAGGAAAAAGTCAAAACTAACCATAATAGCTCAAGTTACACACACGTACCAGGCAGCATGGCCAAACGCTCTAATCTTCAATAAGGAAACCTCTCCCCAAACCAAGAATTTTCCAAAAAACCTTGATCAACGTTAAACAATTTCAAAACCTTGAACTTACAATCAAGAGCTAACAAGGTGAACTTCATGGAACCCTCACTATATAATGGGACAGGATGAATCAGAAGTTGAACTGCTGTGGGAAGAAAGACTAGCAGGGAAACACAAAAAAAAACAAAAAAAAAAACTCTCATGTCGTTCAGGAACTTGTTTACAAACACTCCAAATCCGAACCTTGATTTAGGAAAGTGTGGCAGCTTCTTAATGATTTACAAGCACTCAAGAAGCAATGTCAGGACCTTGATAATGATAATTGCTGCCTTGACTGTGTGTAGACTATATCTGGCTCTGCGGCTGTGGTGATTTACTGCCCGCAGAGTGGAAGATCAATGCCGTTTGTTAGTTGCTTGTTTTCTTTTTTTCTTTTTTTGCATGGCACTTCTGGAGAGCGGTTGGGTTCGGTGTTTGGATCGCTGCCCTCAATCCACTCCCTACACCTTCGTGTAAGTTAAAGATGTTAGGTTCCGATTTTTGGCAGATTTAACCTCAAAAATTTAGATTTAAATTTTTCATAGATTCAAGTACGTTATAAGCTTTCATTTTAGGTATTAAAATGCAAACGAATCTGCCGATGTTAAGTGGTATTTAATTAAAAACTAAAATGAAAATGAATTATTGTCAGGATTCAAACATTGTTTTCTTTTTATTTCGGGCAAATAAACCCTTCTGCCCCCCCCCCCCCCTTAGCCAAAGCATCCTCATATACGCCTATGTTGCAGAACCTTAGCTGGAACCGAAGCTAAAGTGGTTTGGAAAATGACCTGTGAAATGTGCACTTTCATGTAAGTGAAACCATGGAGGTAGCTATTTCTACCTCCATGGTGACACACACGCATGTAGTGAGATACCCGCCATATCTTTACGCGCATGGGCAGACTACAGACCGACCTATTAAGCCCCGCCTACCTTCACAACTGCGTAGCATCAGTACGTGGTGTGACTTTCTTGCCACGATCGCGGCGGTGGTTCGGTTGCGGCCACACACACGTAACGGATACACATGGTTTTTATGAACGGTATGGATTTATTTTCGTGGCCTTTTGAGCAGTGCCTTGAGTCCAAAGAACAATGCAGACATGAACACTGTTAAACCACTTTTACACAGCTGTACAGGGACCACTGCTGTGGGATTTTGCACCACCAGAAATATGACAAAATTAAAACACTAAACAACAGTTAGTACAGTTCTGTGTGCTGCTATGTGTCAAAACAATGGCGTGGTTTGTTCACTTTTCTAATGGGAATTTGAATGTGTCGGACTTTTAGTGGCATTGTCAAGGCTGTGATTGGTCGATACGTTAGAAGGCGGGGCTTAATGGATCGGTCTACTGCCGCGAGTGACATCAAATGCAAGGGACCTTCACACCGGTTGTGGCCCCGGTAATCAGTAAACGGCCATGTCACACGAGGCAATTTACAGGCAACCAGTTCCAGGCAATCTCCAATGAGAAAAGTCATTCACGTTTCAGTTTTCTCATTCTTGGGGATAGTAAGTTACAGCTAGAAGAAGAATGTCCTTTGTGCTACTGAATGGTTCCTTGTGGATGCAGTGCAGTTGGTTGCCTACAAGTTGCCCGTAAAAGTTGCCCTGTGTGACAAGGCCTTTAAAGGATTACTGAAATAAAAAGTATGAATGCTTTTATGTTTCACCTTATAATTTTCATAAAACGATTTCACTTGTAAGAAATCGCTTTTTGCATTCCTGTGTATTTTCGCATGATTTGTTTTCTTTGAAAAATAACAGTCTTCAGGAACGCCCACAATAACAGGTCACTTTGCTAACATGGCTGGATTCTCAACGTGACATCACACGCATTACAACCAAGAGTGAATTTGTTAATAGAAGAACACATATTTGTCATTCCTTTGGCAGACCCAATCCCAGAACAATTGTTCTCTGGAATAGCTCAGGAAACATTATGTAATGCATGTGATGTCACGTTGAGAATCCAGCCATGTTAGCAAAGTGACCTATTTATGGGGTCGTTCCTGAAGACTGTTAATTTTTTAAAGAAAACAAATTATGCGAAAAATACACAGGAATGCAAAAAATGATTTCTTACAAGTGAAATCGTTTTATAAAAATTATAAGGTGTAACATAAAAGCATTCATACTTTGTATTTCATTTCCAACCTCATCTTCTGGAATCCTGCTGGTGGACATCCAAACCGAGGCAGAAGGAAACTATGCTACCAAGACATCATTGCAAAGGACATGAACCTCAATGAAAACGAGATCCAGCAACTCATGGGGGACAAAGCTACCTGGCACCACTTCGTTAATGCTGCTTCTACTATTCCGTCCAAGGACGAAGGATGATGATGATTTCAGTAAACTTTTAAGGAAGAGTCACTTACCGGTAGGAGGAGCAGCGATTCAAGAGTATGCCAAGACGTTCCTCGCTTCTCGTGACAAAGATGAACAAAATCCCTGTTGTTGTTCCTCAGGAAGAGCAAAAGTCTGCATCAAAGGAGAAAAATGAAAACTCCACTCTTTACTTTTTGCGGAGTTTTTCGGAAGTTGTGGCACACATAATTTCAAACTTCAGAGATTTACATCAAATTTGATTTTGAATTTGCTAATGTCAAAACTAGGCGTTGGCAAAATGATTTTTAAAACCAGGGTACAGGTTTGGCAGTTAAAAAAAAAAAAAAAAAAAAAAAAAAAAATGGTTAGTTTTCAATTTGAAAGCCCAGTCATTTCGAAGTTTATATCAGTACCAATCCTCCAGGGGAATATTTTTGTTTGAATGTGTTCAGGTTGAGGATCCAACACTTGAAGACCTCACAAATCGCCACTGCACATTTCAATAGCCACAATCGATACACCCGATACCAATTTGCACAAAATAATTATAATACATTTACAATTATTGTTTTGTGTGTTTTACTCACACACTGATGTGTGTTAAGCAGTGCATAATATTATTGTGTTTTTACCCATGTGTGTAAATCACTGTATACTCAGTGCTTTCCCGAGTCCTGTGAAAAAAATCCACAGGCATATTCCTCGGGTGGGATTCAAACCCATGACCCCCTGCCATTCTAGATCATATGTCTTACCAACTAGGCTACCGAGATTGCCCGACAGCTAGAGGCAGTTCAAATCCTATTAGCAGCGGGTACCGCACTGCATACTAATTACTCCTTTTTTTTAAAGGTTTCCTCACTAACGTTTTATCATCTTTTTTTTATTGATCTTCTTAGAACCAGCTGGAGAGGAGAGCCTCCAGACAGAAACTTTGTTTCTTTTAGGCAATCCATCAGGCTCTAACTGCTTCACTTTACCCTTCCTCAGGGTTTTTATTGTTTTTGCTGTATCCATTAATGCTTTTGTTTTTTTGATTGTGTAATGTTTTATGACTGCCCGAGAAGTCCTGTGGCAACAAAAAATCCACAGGCATATTACTTGGGTGGGATTCGAACCAACGATTTGGGATTCGAACCCATAACCCATTAATTTCTTGTTGTTTTCACAATTAAAAACCAAATTTAAAGAAACCTGCATTGAGTCTGATTCCATCTATAATATATAATAGGATGAATCTACAGACATCAGAGTTAGTGAAATGCATAAAATAAAGATCATGTGTGGCATGTCGTGACTGAGCGGTTAAGAGCACTGGACTCAAGCTCTGGTGTTTCTGATCAGCAGAGTGTGGGTTCGAGTCCCGGTCTTGACACTTGCATCTTTAAGCAAGACACTTCACCATTATTGCTTCGTCCTTCGGATGGGACGTAAAGCCGTTGGTCCTGTATGTTGTATAATGCAAGAAAAGAACCCAGTACACTTATCGTAAAGAGAAGGGGTTTGCCTCGGTGTTTCTGGCATGGTCTGGCAGCAATATGCGCCACCTCACCTTGTATCTCTTTCAAGGTGTTGTTTTATGGTTGCTTCGTCTCATAACATTATTCGTAACAATCTCCACCAGATTTGATAATGTGGCGCCAGGAGTGTCATTTATGACAGACATGGCGCATTATAAATTTACACTATTATTATCGTAAGTCATTAAAAAACAAAACAATTATAACTCAGAAACCCTGGTTATGGTAGAAACTGAAGCTCCAGAAATGGAGACAGCAGTCCTTCACCCCACTCCATGTTTGAACCGTTTTGCTTTCTTTGCACAACTGAAGAGTCTGATCCACCATTTGGTGCTAGATATGTGGCATGGTGTACCCCCCCCCCCTCCTATTGTGTCTTTATTGTGATCTGGAAATCTCTGGAATTATTTTGAGAATTTTAAGGGAGGGGTGCTTCTGTACAAGAGGGGAAGAGTGTGTTAGAGAATGGGAACATTTGGGGGTTGGGTGGCCTCCCTCTGCCACATATTGGGTATGGTATACGACCCACCTTTTATGGCTACATATGTAGCTGTGGCCAGAAGGTGCTGGCTTACAGGTAAATAAACAAGGCTACTGTGTCTTTGTTTTGGTGTTTACTAAGGTGGAGACTGGAGTGGAACACACTGGGTAAACATGGTCGGCTTGGATGACCAGAAGTAGTGCAAATTCTTTTAAGAGTCCAGGGGCCATTTTGAGACGCTAGTTAGTCTGTATTTTGTTCTTTTTGATGGAACACAATTTCACCCTACTCTGTAAGTATGGAGGTATTTAAGTAAATCAAAGAGAAGTTTCAAAATTGTTTGAATGGTTCATTATTCAACTTTTCTGCACGTTAGGTATGATTTATTTTAGTTTATATCTATTTTTTCTTTCTTTTTTTTTTTTGGGGGGGAGGGGGCAGGGGGGGTTGAATTTCCCCTCGGTTTTTTTACAAATTTTAAAATTGTTTTGATATTATCAAATTAAGCTGGTCGGTCAATTCAACTACTGGTCTTCCACATGTCCCAGCATAAAAAAACTACAAAAAAGCATTAACAATAAAACAAATAAATAAAGGAACAACAAAAAACTTCAAACCACACAGTGAAATGAAAAGGTAACTGGTCCTGCTTGCTGGTCACTGAAAAAGTTAAGGCGAAAACCCTGATATTATTCAGCGCTTTGGGGTTGTTTCTACGTAAGTCACTCTGCACTATTATTTTCATTCTTTTGATTTAGAAGAGGATTTTTTAATTTTCAAAGAAAACACATTTGTTCTTTATCGGTACGTGCCACCCCCTCTTTAACGTCCAGCACAGATTGTGTTTCGATCCTGAAACTTGAAACTCAAAGAACAAGAGAGCTCCAAGTTTGAGTGGGCATCGTTGTTTGATGGACTCCCACACTACACCTGTACTGGGTGTAATTAATACAGGCTGGGTTGGGTTTGCTATTGTTTTATTATGAATGTCTTCTTTTCCTCAGAGTGATGGATGTGAGTTCTTTCTTGACACTGACATGTTTGACCCTCTGCAGGTGTGAAGATGAGAAAAATATGCCGTAAGTTTCTGTCCCAGTGGAAAAGCACCCAAGGAACAGTATGGGGGGGGGGTGATGATACACCATTTAAACCCCAGCTCAACATTGGTAAACTGACTGTAAATGTTTCCCTTCTTTGCATACATCAAGATACTTGTAATAAAACCAACCTGTGAAAACGTCAGCTCATTTCGTTGTTTCATTTGCGAGAAAACATTTGCAAGAAGTGCATTCAGCAGTTTTGTACGCATTCCTATCGGCAGAGTTTTCGTCTCACCAACACGACAACTGATTTTGTATTTCTTTTTCATTTATTATTTAAAAACGATAAAACTTCAGGCAGAAATACTTCAAGGAAAGTTTTCTACCATCATTATCTTTGTACCATGTAAGGTGTAAATCTGTGAACATTTATATTTTTCTTCTTACCAATGTTGAGCTGGAGCTTTAACTTGCTTTTTTTTTTTTAAGGTAATCCGTACTGGATATCATTTGATAAGCATTGTATTCTTTTTTGCAAAGTCCTGCTGTTTGTGTACAGTTAGTAATTGAATTTTAATGTTTAGTGCATACGGGGAAGGCAAATTTCACTTCTATTTGTAAACTGTGATGAAAAAAAAATCAATTGATCCCAAACCTTCCTGATAACATTCCTGATCTGAGTGGTTTCATGTTCATCAGTGCATAAGTAACAAGTTACTGTATCTGGCCAAGGACGGTTTCCCCAAGAAAAAAAAAACCCTGCTGTTATTATATTTCCCATGATCCGGCAATACCCCCAGATGGTTTGGCATTCAAACACAGCATTTTTCAAAAGTTAGAATTGTTTTCCCCCCCCATTGAAGTGCTGTCCTCCCCGCACAGGTGTTTTTACCTGTTTCTCCCAGGACAGATTTAAAGAGAAATTGAAACCTGAAAAGAAAGAGTGTTGATGGATTTATTTTATGAAAATTGTCTGCTCTTTTATTTTCTTCTGATAGATTTTTTTATTATATCTTTCTGGTAATGAAACCAAGGGACCCTCAAAAGTGACTAGCACTGTGACCCGTAGGCCTGAAGATACCTGTGTAGAGAAGATGTTGAAGAAATGTCAGTTTTAGATGTGGGAGGAAAACCCCAAAAGGGAAAGACCCATGCAATCAGGTAGGGACTGAAAACCCAATCCACAGTCTGGGATTTGAACCGGGGTTCACAGAGGTAAAAGGCAGGGAAAGAAACCACTGAGCCAACCTGAATGTCCTGAGATTTGAGATATCCTGGAACATTCCCTGATAAACATTTAAAAACCATGGTATTAATGTGAGTGTCTCTTCTTTCCTGTAGAGTTTTCCAACCTTGTTCTATCATTACTTCAGCACTGTAAAGATAATTTAGCACTGTAAAAAAGATAGTCTGAACTAGTTTGTAAGAGTAGAAAGAGAACGAAACCTTCCCTTACATGCGTGATGGGAGAATGTTAACAGAAGAGTGAAGGGAACGAGTTAGGTCCTGGTTTAGCACTTTTAATTTAGAAATATACTGGTTGTCTATCATTTCATTAACGTGTTTCACTTCAAAACCTTTTATGGAACTGGCAATCTTGGTGATATGATCAATTTTCTTTTGATTTTTCCACGGTTAGATTATTATACCATTTTATTTCATTGATTTCATTTATTAATTCTGGTTAGGAAGCCAACTTGGGCTTCTCAGAAAAAGCGAACTTAATCAATATACCAGCCAACAACCCCACGAAGAGGGAAAACCCATGCAATCAGGTAGGGACTGAAAACCCAATCCACACAGTTGCCCCGACAGGATTCGAACTGGGGTCCTAGAGGTGGAAGGCAAGGAAAGATCCCACTATACCAACCCGACTGCCCAAAACACTACCAATCCAAACTAACTACAGCTAAAAATAATGACATACTGAATAATACTTCTGGTAAAACAAATGTAATATTGAATCAAGAAAATTAAAAGACATTAATTTCCTGAGCAAATGGTTTGCCAGATCGTTGGCTATCATTCTTACGATATTTATATTCACTGACACTTTTATTAAATTTTGTGGAATGTCGTGGAAAACCGGTCTAGTCCGCTGAGTACAGAATGTGGGTTCGAATCCCGGCCTGGCCAGTCATGACACTTGTGTCCTTGAGCAAGATACTTTACCATAATTGCTTTGTCCTTCGGATGGGACGTTAAGCCGTAGGTCCCATGTACTAAGATGGGTAGTGCACGTAAAAGAACCCAGGACACTTATCGTGGAAGAGTAGGGGTTTACCCCAGTGTTTCTGGTTCAGATGGCAAGCATCGTTTATCTCCAGGTTTCCTCAGGCTTCCGAGCTAGTGATTAAGTTCACTTTTGAGGCATCATTGGTTCCATTACCAGAATTTAATAATAATACATTTGTAATGGATGTTATTTTTTGTATCGGGGATAAAGAATATTGTTTGTATTTTTTTCACAGGACTCGGGAAGGTACTGAGTATACAGTGCTTAACATGCATCGGTGTATGGGTAAAAAAAATAAATAAATAATATTCTTCTTTATCCCCGATGCAAAAATTAACATCTCCCGCTGCTAATGGATATGAATTGCCTCTAGCTACTGGGAAGTCTCGGTAGTCTAGTTGGTAAGACATCTGCTCTAGAATGACGGGGGGTCATGGGTTCGAATCCCACCCGAGGAATATGCCTGTGTATTTTTTTTTCACAGGACTCGGGAAAGGACTGAGTACACAGTGCTTAACATACATCGCTGTATGGGCAAAAAAAAACTATAAATAATAATTGTTGTTGTTCTTGATAATAACCAGATCGGCTATCTCTTCCTTCCTCCATCATCTAATCAACCATCATCTCCTCCCCAACAATAATGACACCTGTGTACCCCATCAAGGTCTCAGACCCTCTAGGTGTGCCCTGGCTGTCTGCCCTCAGCTTCACCCTTCAAAACAAAAGCATTCTACCTTGTACTGTTTACTTCCTTGTTGGGATACCAAGATTTGTGAGGAAATGATTTGGCATCTTAAAGGAAGATTCGATTCATTCCGATCCTCTACTTTTCAATAAACACCTTATGAAAGTCCAATCTGTGAAAACGTCATCAAATTAGGTAATCACTAGATGTATTACCGTGGAGAAAGTCTGCCTAACTACAGGATTTCAAGTAGAAGACGCAAACGCAGCGGTGTTGCCAGGATTTTTTCAAGGTTGGGGGGAGGGGCACAGGGCATGGCTTTTCAATGGGGGGGGGGGAGCCCAGGAGCCATGATTTTTAATGAATTACATGTCTGTTTTTTTCATGAGGGCACCTGAGGGCCGGTGGGGGGGGGGGGCACTGGAAATATGGGGGGGGGGGGGCACGTGCCATGGCAGTACCCATCAAGAAAAGACCAAACAAGTCTAGTTCGGTTCAACAGCTAAATGGAGCCATCCTTCTGTAATCCAGAGCAGCTGGCTGGGCCCAGTTCCCCTCTAGTTCCCCTCTCTCTCTCTCTCTTTATAAGCAAGGATGAGACCCATGGCCAATCATCACACCTGTTATCAAGATGCTCTTCCCACACATGCACCCTGGAGGAGATGTCCTCCCAGTGAGCCACTTGAAGACTGGAGTCAATCTAGAAATCATCTCGCTACATGTATGGTTAACAAAAAAACGTGACTGGCTGATGGCATGGTAGAGACCTGTCATGGACACCGGATTTAAACACTGTGCAATGAGTCCGGGGTTAACCACAAACTTGAGTAGTGTGTGTGAGTTTGTTTAGGCATTCAAACCGGGGACTTATAACAGAAGAGGACAATAAAGTCCCCGGTTGGAAAAGGTCCCCAGTTGGAAATTGTGTTCAAAACCAATGGGAGCTGTTGCTAAAAAGTTAAAGTACAAACAAAAGAGGAACAATAGGAGGTCCCCAATTGGAGGTAAATACACACTTGTGTGTGTGGGTGTGTGTGTGTGGGGGGGGGGGGGGCAGGCCCATTGAATTTTGTATCAAACCATTCCTTGATGTGGCTAAAAGACAAGGTTGCCCATGCTGACACAAGGGGGCAATTTGGGAGATGGGGAGAGGTACAGTACTGTACAGGGGTAAAAAATTAACGTAACTATGTAAAAGAGGAAAAATAGATCAAAGAGGAACAGGGTGGTATAAATCCAAGGGTAAAGTGTGGCGTAAGACTTGCTAAGCACTCTTATAAACATTTTAAGTGCAACTTTGTCAAATCAAAAAAATGTAAAAAAAAATGTTAATGGGCTCTCGTTTCGACCCAAGCAAAGTATTTGTCAAAGGCTAAAAAAGAAAGACTCTGCTAGGGTCCAAACGTGAGGCCATTAACAATTGTTTGCATTTATACAGCAGGTCCTTGTGGTTGGTAGCCTAAGCAGTTTGCAACAGCTTATTTTATTTTTACAAAATATAAAAAAAAATCTGAGGAATTGGCCAGGTTCAAAAACTTATTTTGGGGGTTCTATGGTTTTGTTCCATTGAAAAAAAAAAATTCAAGGACACTTGCTGATCAGGTGAAAATGAAAAGTTGCATAGAGGCCCAAAAAATTCTTCTAAATTAGTGGTATAAAACTAGGGGATGCCCCAAAAGCAAAATCAATGAGGGAACTTGAAATTGCACACCTGACCACTCCACCTCTACTAAGGTAAATATTGGGTTCTAAACAAAGGTTGATGGACAGGTGAACAACCGATCATGACTTTTCAAACCAAGTGAAACATGTTGACTTCACTGGACGTCCGGTCTGGGCGATGATAACGATCGTCTCCGTGGGTGCCAACTGCTAATTACCCAGGTCATCTTCAGGTCAAGACTGACCATCTGGCTCGCGCCCTCTGAGATCTTCTTCGTTTGATTCGGCATCATCATCGCAACCTTGAGTTACAGTCACGTTTCTCCGTCTGTTGTTATGATCTTTCTGCATGTGTTTTGCTTTGGAGGGTATTCACTGGCTCCCTGTGAGGTACTTAACGGATTCTCAGGCCTCTAATTACCAGGGCCCAATTTCACAGAGCTGCTTAAGCAGAAAACATTGCTTAACAATTTTCTGCTAAGCAGAAATGAGCAGGAAAGCATAATTTTGTTGTGCTTAGCTACTTTTTCTGCTTAAGCAGCTCTATGAAATTGGGCCCTGGGCCCAGTTTCATTGAGGTGCTCAAGCAGACAATATCGCTGAAAATTGTTTTGCTAAGCAAAATTAAGCAGTATACCAGTCACAGATTGTACATGTGACATGGTATTTTGGCTGGTAACCTTAATATGGTAAGCATAAGTTTGTTGTACTTAGCTACTTTGAGTGCTTAAGCGCCCTGCGCCCAATTTCATACAGCTGTTAAAGTACAAAAAGTAGTTCAGCACAAACAAAATTATGCTTACCAGAATAAGGTTACCAGCCAAAAAAACATGTCAAATGTGCAATCTGTGACTGGTATCCTGCTTATTTCTGCTCAGCAAAAATAAAATTAAGCACTGTTGTCTGCTTAAGCAGCTCTATGAAACTGGGGCCCTGGAGGCCGCGGAGGCCAAGGCCTCTGTTGCCCTGGTCTTGGCCTTGGTTCCCCTTCAAAGGTTTCCCATAGACCTTTAAGATTTTCCAATGGAAGTGCCCGTTTCCAAAATGAAAATGGCCTTGACCTCTCAAAGATGAAACTCCAGCCCTGGATTCTGGGGATCCACGCTGGGGATCCAACTGATGCTAGCTGCTTCCTGGGACTGGAACTGTTTGACTCCATCAGTCAGAAGATAACACTTTTATACTCAAAAACTTTGTTTAGTAAAACATGTTTAAGGAGGGGTTTCCTTATCATAAAACCAACTTTGTTACAAATACTTCTGTTTCCATTTGTGTCTCGAATCCTCCAAAGACCTTTCAAAAAATGTTGTCAATTATATTTGTCAAGTATGGTACAGCAGGGCCGAACAACAGTAGTTTGTCTCGCAACGGATTCATTTACTTCTCCCTGTTCTTAGCTGTGCTGTGAAGAGACTTGCCTTTATATCTCTCCATGTCTTGTTTCTGCGCATTGGGGCAGGTTTCTATCCCTTCAAAAAGTAGCCCACACCTCAAGTGGCCTTTGGGCCTTGTGATGGGCGAATTGCATGACAAAAAAACAAAACAAACAAATTGGGCTGGTAGTAAACATAACAATACATGCCCTAAAGATACTTACAATCTCATGACTCTGAACTGTCCATAATAGTTAGAGTATTCCTCCAGAAACTCCTCAGTCATCAGATGACCTGTGCATGGGGTAAGAAACCAGTTATTCAGCCAATAACGGGATGAATAGGAAACAAGAAGAAATGTTCAGTTTTAGATGTGGGAGGAACACCCCAAAATGGGGAAAATCCAGGCTATCAGGTAGGGACTGAAAACCCAATCCATGCAAGGCTCTGGTCTGAGGTGGGATTCGAACCAGGGGGTCCACAGAGGTGAAAGGCAGGGAAAGAAACCCACTGAGCCAACCTGATCTTACTTGTTATCTTCAACTCACAAATCGTCGGCTCAGTGCTATCAGGTCGTTAATTGCAATTTCATATCCATAATGATCAAAAGGTCGTTAAATGAAACATGCATCTATCAAATAAAATACAAAATAAAAAAAAAAACAATTAAATGTTTTACTTAGAAAAAAATGATTTTTTTTTTTTGCCAAACAGTTACTTTGGAGATCACTCTTGATCAATTAACCCCATTTACCAGGAGCTCCAAAATGTGCAAAACCGATTTGATGAAAATCCATACAATCTGCACAAACGACCCTATAGTCCTGAGCCGACGAAATTACGTTTTTCAGGGGTCAACTCACCTAGTGTGGATGTGTTGGGATTCCAGCTTCGTGCAACTTCTTCCAACTGTAGAAATAGAGGAGAAAAAACACAATCAATAACAATAACAAAAGCACCAAGAGAGATTAAAAAAGAATTTTTTTTTAATGAACTAACACACAAAATAACCATTTGCTAAAGGAATAAGCGGAAATTGTTTTAATCAATTTAAGCTTGACATTACAAGCGCCAGAGTCTTTAACATGAAATCAATTATAAATAAAGCAAGCAATAAAAAGGCTCTGTTAGGAAGAACTGGGTATAAGCTGTCCCCACAAAATCACTGGCCTTCAGTTAAGTCTCTGTCACACACCCAAAACAAACCACCCCCAAAATTAAAACCGGGGTGTGTGGGGGTTGAACAAGAAAATCCTTGGCTACACGGCAGTTTCAGGTTGAATGGAAGAGTGGGGGTTTGGACCCCCTCGCTCAGAACCCTTGCCCCCCCCCCCTCCCCCACTCTTGCCCCCCCCCCCCATGACGTAAAAAAATGCCCATATAAATGGTTTGATACATTAAATAAATAAATAAAATAAGATAGTTATTTATTTGCCTACGCTTGCCCTCCACCTCCCCCCAATGAATATGTCTGGTTGCGCCACTGAATCAATAAATGAATGAAACACAACCTCAAATCAAAATGTTTTGGCAATTTTAGAGGTTTGACCACGATCAATCAATCACTCAGTCAATCAAAAGTCACTTTACATAGCCAAAATCAACTGTTTGCTCTAAGGCGCGGAGATACAGGATGAAGATTGTTAGTTAAGCCTCCTGAAACAGGTGAGCTTTGAGGAGTGTCTTGAAGGGTGTGGAGGGTGCTAAATAGACTAGAGAAATCCATGCACTGAGCCGCGTTAAAGGTCCCATGAATTAATTTTTTTTTGTTGGTTAAAAAAGGAAGTATGCCTATCATAGTATATTATTATTTTTAAACATTTTTCACATGCCTATTTACCGTGGAAATAACAATTTCTAAAATTAGGGGATTGCCGCGCCCCACCCACCCTTCCTCATTAACATAAAATCTGTGATGTAGATAGTGGACCGGCTGACCAGGGCCATGTGTGTGACAATAACGCACAATGCATTGTTGACCACTCGGCACCAGAGCTGTCTTTGAAACGCTTGACCACAGTCTACGTCACGAATCATTGCACAATCAAATGACACACATTTTCGGGCTCAATTAAAGCGTATTAGCGCATAAAAAACACATTAAAACAGTAAATGTTATGTTTTGTTAATTTCAAACCGTATATTAAGCCACAAAAATGTAATGTGACAAATACCTCTTCATGGGCCATTTAATAAAAATGTAAGCCAACAACTTTTTTCAGTCAATCAAAGATTTAAAGGTGCTTGCTTTATATGAATTGTTGAAAAATGGTCCGACATTGTGCCCCTGGGGTTGTTGACTTTCAACCTGGAGCATTTTGGGTAGACTGGACCTCTAAAAATGGCCCTATGTTGCTAAACAATGTAGGGTCATTTTTCCAAGATGGAGTCTGGCCAGTTTACTGGTTCAGGGGTGTTTTTATTTTGGATCAGCCTACCAACGATTCTCAATGGCTAACCTCTAAAAATTGTTTAGTTGTCAGAAAATATATTTGATTTGTTTTCTAGAGGCTGAGAGACTTTTAAATATTTGTAAGTACTTTTTTAACATTTATGATTTAGCATTGGTTGCTATGGGAGCCTATTTAGTGTGGTGCACCCTGGAACGAGCTGCCAGCTCTGGTAATACATGCAGGGACATTATGCCATATTTTGGGGCCATAGACAGAGAAAGCTCCATCAGAAAAAGTCAGACAGTGTTTCGACTAAAGTCTTCCTTCCTCGTGAAAACAATTTCACCTCATTCAGGAAATCAGATGGTGAAGAGAGATCAACTGAGAAAATAAAACTGAAATCAGAAAAAAAACAAATCCCTATGAATCACAGGCCTGGAACTAAAAGTCTTCCCAAAGGTTTGTCTAAAAAGAGCAAGAAGTTGATGAATGGAACCGGCTCATGCACATTCCTGCTACTTGACTTTAAGTTGAACCAATCTGTCCACAGCTGGTGATCCGTAGTGCATTAGAGACATCATAATATTGACTCTCAAACTCAGACCATGGATCAAGACTAAAGATGTCAACGAACTTCATCTTAAAGGGTGCGCGCAACAATGTTACGATTGAAAATAAAACTGTTCACAGATCTGCACATTACATGGAATAAAGACGGCCATGATGGGAAAACTTTCCCTCTAAATATTTTTGCTTGAAATGCTATAGGCCCTAGCTTTTGAGAAATTAGTAAAACAATTTGTTTTCTTCTTGTGAAAACCCGATGTTTGAAAACAGTGAAAACGTACATGTATAAGGGTGTTTTTCACTATTTTCTTGTGACTCCGATGACCGATTGAGCTTAAACTTTCACAGGTTTCTTATTTCATGTATTATGTTGAGTCACATAAAGTCCAGATACTGGTCTTTGACAATAACTGTGGCAAGCGACAAAACATATAAAGTGAGAAAAGTTATCGCTAGGTATAAAGCGTATTTTCAAATAAAACTGTCCAAAGTATAATCAAATGAAGTGCTTTTGTTTGTATATTTTGAAGTATTTGAATCTTGTGAAGACCTCTCACCATTGGATATTGGATAGATAGATGACAAAAAGCATACTTTTTCGCATAAAATTCACTTCAGAGCTTCAAATGTGCAGAAACTGGCATGTGCCAGTTGGGCAAGAGAGTTATATGTCTATACCGGATTATTCACAGATGGACAATGCTGCACCCATTTCCGGCCAACCACACAACAACAAAAATGTAAGAAGAACGGCATGCCTGATTGCTTTGTGTTTCTTGAAAGGGCAAGGGCACCAAGGCATTTTCCTCTTGATAAATGGCACCTCTGTGAACAAACTGCAAACTTCTATTGGGATATTTCAGGGGCACCAAGGCAATGACCAGGGGCAATGGAGGCAATTGCGTCCATTGCCGCCATGGAGTATAAAGCCTGAGAAGACACTCCGTACCCCCCCCCCCCCCCCCTCTCCACCCAGCCTCCTCTCTGGATACTATATTCAATTCAAAGAACATTTATTTCTCGAACGCAAAACGGAACAAAAATATAAGTAGCGATACGGTAACAGTAATACAGCAAAAAAATGAACTTAAATAATGGGGAAAACAAAACGAAAAAGAGAGGGGAAGATAAATTAAAAGACAACCCAAAAATAATCGAAAAACCGTAAGTAAAATACTAAGAGGGAAGTGAAACGGAGGCATATCCCAAAAGCACAGCTTGAAGTGGGAAGCCTGAACAGACAAGGCAGACAGCCAGACAGACGAGAAGACGAGCGGACGAGCGCAATATGATAAATGTAGGATGAAGCAGAGGAAAGATAAAGAAAGAAATAACGATCATGACAAGAGAGTAGACTCAAATAAAAAACTAAAATAATAAAATGAACACTATAGATTTCAATGGTATTAATCTGCAGTAATAAAAAACTTCTGATGTGGTTGTCCACTGCTGAAAAAACAGGTCTGAAACTACAAAGTAGGATCCAAATTTCTATTTGAACATTTCAAGGGCACCAAGGCAACGACCAGGCACGCCTCCATGGAGTATCCTGCCTTAGAAGACGCTCCGTACCCCCCCCCCCCCCCCCCCCAGCATCCTCACTGGATACTATAAAATTTCAACGGTATTAACCTACAGTAATAAAAACTTCTGAGGTGGCTGTCCATTGCTGAAAAAAAAAGGTCTGAAACTACAAAGTAGGATCCAAATTTCTATTTGAACGTTTCAAGGGCACCAAGGCAACGACCAGGCACGCCTCCATGGAGTATCCTGCCTTAGAAGACATTCCGTACCCCTCCCCCCCCCCCAGCATCCTCACTGGATAATATAAGATTTCAACGGTATTAACCTACAGTAATAAAAACTTCTGAGGTGGCTGTCCATTGACTGACAGATGGCCATGCATTCACCCTACCAGCGAGGAGGAATCAAATTGTTACAGCTTTTTTTTTTTTTTTGCTGGCATCAAAAAAATTAGCTTGTCAAGTTGCCTGGGGATTCAGCATTGACCTTGTGATACATTGTAAATCATTATCAATCTAGATGAAAAGCTGGAGCCAGGGAAGGCTTTCTACCCCACAGATAGCTCCGGTACTGAGGTGACCTGGGGACATAGGGCCTACTTATTCAAATGATAAGGGGGGGCTGAGAGTCACATTGCTGACCAAAAAAAAAAAAAAGGTGAAACTAGGATCCAAATTTTAGGAGGTGTGTTGAAATGGTGGTATTTCTGACTTTGTTGTGAATAGATTGCAAGGAGCTTTTAGGAGTAGTATATCCTCAGAGCTAGAGTGGTAGATCAGCAGGCGTGCAACTGCAGTTTGGTCAAAAAACGAGGAAAGTGCCTCGTACAACAACAATTTGTACTGTTATAATAGATGTTAATTTTTGCATCGGGGATAAAGAATATTAGTTCTTAATTTTTACCCGTACACCGATGTGTGTTTAAGCACTGTATACTCGGTACTTTCCCGAGTCCTGTGAAAAAAATATTCACAGGCATTTTCCTTGGGTGGGATTCGAACCCACGACCCCCGCCATTCTAAAGCAGATGTCTTAGAGCTGATGTCTAGACTATCGAGACTGCCCGGTAGCTAGAGGCAGTTTGAATCCTATTAGCGCACATCGCTGTAGGGTAAAAATTACAACTAATATTCTTATTATCTATTAATGATCGCAGTACCTGCTGCTAATTGGATTCGAACTGCCTCTAGCTGCCAGGCAATCTCAGTAGTCTAGTTGGTAAGACATCTGCTCTAAAATGGCGGGGGTCGTGGGTTCGAATCTCACCCGAGGAAAATGCCTGTGAATATTTTTTTTTCACAGGACTTGAGAAAGTATTGAGTATACAGTGCTTAACACACATCGGTGTATGGGTAAAAATTCCAACTAATTTGTACTGTGTTTTTCAATTTGCCATGGCACAGCTGAGAAACCAAAAACGAGGAAATCAGCCGATCAGCTGAAAAGTTGCATGCCTGATCAGAGAGCAAGTTTTCTTTATACCAGAAGAAAATAACAGCGACTTTTTTTTCACCAAGCAGACATAAAACGTCTGGATTCAGAGAGTCTGAAATTTCCCATGTCTCATGAGCTGCAAGTGTGTGTGCATCCTAGAATCATTTGAAAGCAGGGGCTGATTTCATAGAGCTACTTTTTAGAGCTACTATTGTCACCCAGAAAGGCAACTTTGCTGGTACGATACAGACATTGTGGAACAGCATGCATATGTAGGCGTGCTTATTGGGCAAACTAGAGGTTATGAGAGGCCTCCTATACAGCTAACCTTGGAAGCAGTTGCATGAATTTGTCAAGTCCCACACCATCAACAACAACAAAAACTATCAACACAAGCCACAGACCCTTTGGGTAATAGAGCAGTCACCATAAAGACAAACCAAAAAAGGAGTGTGTGGGTGAAAAACTAAATACAACTGGGCTTTCCATGGTCACTGAATGTCGTAATTCAAGTCAGTGACATAACCAATGTCCTTGCAGTCACCAGAAACAATAATGGAGTGGACACCAGCTTACTTGAGGCATCCCACTCTTTTCACGAATTCCACGAAATATCCATTCAGGATCGAAATTGACACCAGAGGGTATAAAGCCCGGTTAGACCATCCCTCTATTAATCATACTGAATAAATAAATACCAAGTCCAGTTAACCTTCCCTCCCAACCCCCTACTTTGCCAGAGTCCTCCAAAAATAATCCACATGATTTTATGCCCAATTTCACAAAGCTGGTAAGCAGAAAATTGTGCTTGGAAAAATTTTAGCGGGGAATCAGCCACAAACAATATACATTTAACATTGGGCCGGTAACATGTTTCTGCTAAGCAAGATTTTTTGTGCTAAGCATTTTTGGGGTGCTCAAACAGCTTTATAAACTTGGGCCGTCACTTGAAAAAAGCAGTTTCTTTTTATTTTAACAGTTTGGTTTTCCTCTTTTGCAGGCATTTGTAGATTACTGTTATTATAAAAAACTGAAACACAGTAAAGGGGCCACTTTGCATTTGTCCTGTTAGCTGTTTTTCCGATGGTTGTAATTTTTTTTAAGTACCTGAAAGCAGCCACTTAAGTGTTTCAACATGTGAAGGGACATGAAGGCTTACACTGAAAATAATTTGACTTGATTCATTTGATGTTCTTAGTTTTTTATTTTAAACTAACCCTCAAAATTTCAAATTGGACTGAAAAATCTACCTGCATTTTCCGTAAATTTTTTGAATGAAGTATGAGATGAATTACAAAATGTACAACCCTATTCAACTCAAATTATATTCAGTTTAAGCCTGCATGTCCCTTCGCATGTTGAAACAATTCATGGGTGGTTTCACGAATTTAAACAAAAGTTGTGACCGTTGGAAAAACTGTTAACGGCAGAAATGGCCCCCTTCACTGCGTTTCTTGTCATCTGACATCCATGATTTAAAAATGTCCAGCAGATAGTATGGAAAGAAGGAGAGAAAAAATTATGTTGGTAAAAGCGCTTCAAAAGTCAGTCACAGCAATTCCCCGCCTCTAACCAAAGGGCTACCTAAGGGACTGACAGATAAGGATAGTTGGCAATGGAATTTGGGTTTTATGTCAAGATAATTTAAAGCCCCAGCTCGACATTGGTAAACTGTCTGTAAATGCTTCCTTTCTTTCTACAAATCAAGATATTTGTAATAAAACCAACCTGTGAAAATGTCAGCTCATTTCGCTGTTTCATTTGTGAGAAAATGGTAAAAATGCATTCAGTATTTTTGTACGCATTCCTATAGGAAGAGTTTCCGTTTCACTGAGACGAAAACTAATTTTGGGTCTTACTTCATTTATTATTGAAAAACGATAACACTTCAGGCAGAAACATTTCAAGGAAAGTTTTCAACCATCGTTATCTTTATACCATGTAAGGTATATGTAAATCTGTGAACATTTATGTTTTTCTTCTTACCAGTGTTGAGCTGTTCAAACAGCTTTGTAAATTTGGGCCACCACTTGGAAAAGCAGTATAGTTTCTTTTTATGTCAATAGTTTGGTGTTCCTCTTTTCCAGGCATTTGTAGATTGCTATTATTATAAAAACTGAGATCCATGATTTAAAAATGTCAATCAGATAGTATGGAAAGAAGGAGACAAAAATTATGTTGGTAAAAGCACTTCAAAAGTCAGTCACAGCAATTCGCCGCCTCTATCCAAAGGGCTACCTAAGGGACTGACAGACAAGGACGGTTGGCAATGGAATTTGGGTTTTATGTCAAGTTAATGTAAGCCACTGCAGTAAAAATACCAATCAAAGCCAAGAATGTGTGTGAATTGTAAGCTCATGGGAACCAGTTATACTGGTTCACTGCAAGGGTGAGACGCCATGGATACTTTTTGTCACTGGTTTTAGATACCCGACTGTCACTTTACAAGTGGCATTTTTGTCTCCATGGCGAGTTGCAAAGAATTTCTTTCGGCGTTCCCAACGGAATTTACCAGATAGAAGAAAGTCCATATTTGGAGAAAAAATAATGGAATGAAAACTCCAAAGAGTTAGTGGCAAGATAAAAGCTAAAAAGCATTGTGTATTTAAATGTCGTATTATGTTTACGATGATGATGATAATTGCTTTCAAGCAAACTTGAATCCTTGATTCTGATTGGTTGATCCATAGCAACAAGAGTGATTTATAGTTATATTGCACGGCCCATATCATGCCCTGTTCTCTAATGCGCTGTTGTTGTGCTTTGTTCTAACTCCCATCTTCAGCGTAAATTCACTATAAATTCAAAAGCGGCGTGTTTGCTTGAAGATAGATTTGTTATCACATGTGCACTCGTGGAATGCGGAAAATATAGCGGCTCTGCATCACAGATCCAACTCGGCATACGGCCTCGTTGGATTTGGGATGCAGAAGCGCTATATGACAATAGGCATTATCACTGAGTTTCAGATTGAAACTTACCAAATGTAAGTTTTATTAACACCATTCCTGTCCTGGATTTTACAAAGCGCTAGGTCTAGTCTTATCTGGAGTTAGGATGAGTAACTAGTCCTAAATTATAGGACTGAGTCCTAAGTTAGGACTATAGTCCTAAGTGAGGACTGGTTTTGTGAAATCCACCACTGGACATGTAGTCTATTTAACCCTCTCAGTGCCCCAGTAGTTTGAAACTTGTAATGCCATGCATTTTAAGTGGTAAATTACTACTGCAAACAAAAATCTTAGAAACAATGACTGCAGTCAAGGCATAGACACAAGTTCAAAGCTGACTTCCTGAACTTTAATTTGGACACAACTTGAACTTTCACAAAGATCATTTCAAGGTTATGTACGGTGTGTTGTAAAAAAAAAAAAATAAAAACAAAAAAAAAAAACATCATATATGCAAATAGCAGGTATGCAACTTTTCCTCAGATCAGCTGATTTCTTCATTTTTCACCTCACACTAATGCCATTGAAAATTGAAAAACACTGTACAAAGTCTTGTAAAGATTATAACTTCTTTGCTTTTTGTTAAGTCCAAGTTGCATGCCTTGAATAGGTTCTAATACACAGCCCCCCCCCCCCCCCACACAAAAAAATAAAAATAAAAATGGGCCGATTTAATAGGCCCTGGTGCGGATTTCACAAAGCGCTAGGACTAGTCTTATCTCGAGTTAGGATTAGTAACTAGTCCTAACTTATAGGGCTAATCATAAGGTAGGACTCGTCCTAAGTTAGGACTAGTTTTGTGAAATCCTCCCCTGGACACTGCCATGTGCAGTAAGCCTAATCAATGAACACAACCTCCAAAAATGTAATAATTTGTACAGTATATATTGTTTTTTTTTTTATAGAATAAGACCCTTTTACGAATATAATTCTTTTGATGATGGCCTTACTGTCATTACCCAAGGTGTGATCCCCTGGCTACTTGGCAGAAAAAGGTTGCATGACTTATGACTGCCCCCCCCCCCAAACAAAGATATTGACAAAATAAGGAGACCGTTAACAAAGGGTTAAATAGCTCAGTTCGTAGAGCACTAACACGTCAATCTGGAGGTCCAAGGTTCAAATCCCGCTCTAATAAATTTGTCTCTGTTCAAGGAAAATTGACTGCATACAAAATGTGCCCAGTCAGTTTCCGTTGGGTTTATTATTTGGTATTTTTCAACTGAGAAAATTAAGCAATTTAGTCTTCATCATAAGCAGATGGCTACTGAGTTGTTTTAACTTCTCAATGACGTCTGGGGTGGATTTCACAAAACTCATCCTAACTTAGGACTAGTCCTAACTGATGACTAGTCCTATAAGTAAGGACTAGTTACTCGTCCTAACTCGAGATAAGACTAGTCCTAGCGCTTTGTGAAATCCACCCCCCCATCACATAATTCCTTTTTAAGAGCTGTACAACAGGAAACCCTCCATCTAACACAAGATTAGTGAGAGAGGGAAAAAAAGGTCGGCTAGCACTGACTGTGATAAAGTACCGTTAGTGACACCAGTACACATGAAAACAAAAAATTCTTCTGAATTGAAAAAGAACAATTTGCTTTCCCGTCAGTCTTACAAGTTTCAGATTCATTTTTTTTCGTTTAACATTTGCTTTTTTGACATTCCAGACATATAAATCATGTTTCCCCAACACGTAAACCTTGACAAAAGATTCTCTTCAAAACCTTGTTTGTAATCCATCACCTCCCCGACCCCCCCCCCCTTCACCATTCTTGACTTTCTGCTATTGATTATGAGATATTGAAAGTCGCGTGTGCGTGGAACACAAACTTTTGTCAGCCTTTTGTAGCCCGTACAGAATAGAAAAGAGCGAGAATTGATTGAAAAAGTCACGCCACTGATTTCAACTGTCTATTGCTTGCGGGATCATTTAGAGTTCATGGTGAGGGGAAGAACGACAAGTTCAACCGATGTAGGCCATTGCTCCAGACATCTTCAAACAATGCCTGCACGTGGCGAAAAATCACCGTCCTTACCTGCCTACCCTTAAACCAATCATCCAGAGACGGGTTTGCATCCAGACATTTTGATCCACAACGATCAAAAAGGTTAAGAGTACTTTTTTTTGGTTAAACTCCAGTCGGATAAATGTCAAAAAACAGGAGGGTTTTTCCTTCAGAACCTCTTTTTTTTGTCACTCTTCATACTCTACAACATATGTAGGCTGTATTTATTTAAATCAAATTATTTTCTAATCGCTGGAATATCTCCAAGAAAAAAAAGGAGAAACGAAAGAAACAACTGCGCAGTGACTTTTTAAAATAAAATGCACATATGCTAAATTGCTTCTTGCAATTATTTTGAGTTACTGCAAAAGGGCAGACCGTATAGTACAAACAGGTAATGTACTCATCACTTCTTTATTCTTTACCCTTTTTCATTATTTGTTGAGACTTTTGTTGAGCTAATTCTACTTTCCCATTAAAGAAACATTTGTAACAACAGAAAACTATACTTTGCTCACAATAGACCGATCCATTAAGCCCCGCCCCCATACACGTCGACCAATCGCAGCCTTGGGTACGCCACCGAAAGTCCGACAAGAGTCCGACTTGATAAATTTCCTATTTAAAAATTTTAAAACACGCGTAGAATAATAACAGTTCTCACAGGAACAATCTACTGTGTAGCAAAGTAGATACAATCACATGGTGTTACCGCAAACCAAATATACATTGATACCTCACCATGCAATGCCTCAAAACCTGTTACCCTGACATGGTCGCCGACATAGATGTACAGCTCAAGACAGAGTCAGCATGGAAAAAAAATTGTGATTGACTGCGCAGAAGCCATGTGATGATGATGTAGGAAGCCATAATAATAATAAAAATAATAAAAATAATAATAATAGTAATAATAATAACGACAATTTATTAAGCGCACAAATCCACAAAAGCGCTCATGGCGCTTGTACAAAACTATAAGAATAATAAATACAAAAAACAAGGATAAAGCAGAATACCCAGTAAACAACATTATGCAAATGCTTCATTAAAAAGATCAGTTTTAAAGTTCTTCTTAAACTCGTTTAAAGAAATCGATGATTTGACATGTGATGGCAAGTTATTCCAAAGACGCGGTGCAGCATGAGAAAAAGATCGGTCACCCCATGAACGATTAGATTTAGGCTCAATGAGGAGTTTCGAATTGTCAGAACGGAGTTTACGAGGCGGATTGTAAGGGTTAAACAAATCAATATATGCCGGGGCACTGTTGGTGAGAGATTTGAACAATAGTTTATACTTAAGCCATGTGATGATGATAAAGAAAATGTTCATCATATAAATGTATAATACCGGTAAGTTCTACTAAAGTGCGTGCATCCCATTAGACTCATGTACAGAGAGTACCCAATGCACAAATAGGACAAAGAGTAATAAAAACACTGAAATAAAAATAGGACACTGCCTATTGTCGGTTTACGGTCTCTCAATGTTGTTCACAATAAAACAAACAAACAAGAGTAGCTGGTTGCTAGGTTTGTTTGATTAGATAATTTGTTGACTGTCAAACTGGGAATGTAAAAGGTCTGTAATAAATGTTTATTGGATAAACTTGAGTGGCCCCAATGAACGGAAGAATCAATTGTAACAATCAGCCATGGGAGTGCATCTAAAAAAAAAAGAGGTGGGGGTATTTAAAAGTGTGTGTTACTCCATGAAGCAATTATTGCAATTATTAAAAGCGGCTTGTGGTGGCCATTTTGAAAAACGGCTGCCAAAGCCGTCAGGAGCAGAAATTGAAATGGCCCAATATCAAAATATTTTTGCAATACATTAATTTACTTATGATTCCAAAGCCGTTGCTTTTATCACCAAATGCTTAATTGTTATGAGTTTTTTTAGTTATGCCCTCTTACTTATAAACCCACTGCACTTTGTGTGTCAAAACATAAACATTACATTACATTTATTTTGTTATTTATTTTTGTATTTCTTTCCTTTTTTCTGATGCTCTGAATTGATCGTGAACTAATATTTTGTGCAAAATGTACACGGACCACGAAGCACAGACGAGGCATGTGGCAGGGTTGAAATGATCAGCCTGGACTACCACGTACACGTACTATGGTGGAAGGCCATGCATGCAAACCATGCAGACAGCCTGCCTGCGAACTTGACTTGTCAAGGGTCTGCGGCAGACGGGCGGGCAACAGGCACAAAATATGCAGCAACAAAACAACAAATCCATCTATCCGGCAAGGTTTTCTAATCTTTGTTATGTTGAAACCATCTTTGTCATATATCTCGAGTTGACCGAGTTCACCTGACGTCATCATCACAATAATCTTGGTTGCGCCATTTTGGGAGTCAATGTCACTGTGTGTTATACAGTGTAGTGCGCATTTTAGGTGGTGCAACTTTCACACGCTTACTAAAAATTGTACGTGCAATTTGCCTATTTTTTTTCCACAGGACTCAGGAAAGTACTGAATGTATACAGTGCTTAACACGCATCGGTGTATGGGTATAAAAACACAAATAATTTTCTTTATCCCCAAAAATTAAAAATTAAAATCTAAAAAATTAACATCTCTTATAATTTGACTCTCAAATGGCAAGCGTGGGCAGCTAGACAGTACAGCTCCGCAATGTGCCGTTGGTACAAGGGCTTAACGCCTGCTAATGACAATGAAAGTAAAAGTTCCCTAAGCAAAATACAGGCACCTGACTATTTCTCCCATGCCTCATTCAGAGCTGAATAGAAGAAAGTAAGAAACATGATGGGTATATCTCAACCTCGCCACCATGGGCAGCGTGCCGTATCGATACCTCTCGTCTCTAACCCCTGGAAGGAAAGCACCGAAAAACCGCATGGTGTTTGGCTCCCAAAACTGACTGCTTTGCGCGCACGCTTGTTAAAAAACATACCAGCGACCTTGGGTGCTTGTAGAGGTGCTCGTACACGCGCGTCAACATGAGTACACGTGTTGTAAAATGCAAGTATTTTGACGCGATCCTATTTCAAACGAATCATTTTTACACGGTCACCCTAAGCTGCATACAGTTAGACAGGTCACAAATCAAAGAATGAGAGGGGACCAGTTGCTCTATGATTAATGATGCCACTTTTGCGGGATACCATATTTGAGCGGCGCGTCGAGTGGATCAGCCACAGGCTTAATTCAAATCTCCCATATTATGGAAGATTTTCTTGTCACAATTCCAGGGGTTATGACC
Source organism: Marthasterias glacialis (assembly GCA_911728455.2). Lineage (NCBI taxonomy): Eukaryota > Metazoa > Echinodermata > Asteroidea > Forcipulatida > Asteriidae > Marthasterias > Marthasterias glacialis. The sequence goes on from OU452224.1 coordinate 25,988,745, forward strand.
GAGCCAACCTCGGTACCAAAAAAAATGGCGTCGGTGAGATCAATTACACCTGGGAACGAGGTTGGATATATCTTACCTCTGTCAAGAAGGTTGCACTTGTGGTCACCATCTGTTTCACATTGGAGAATATCCGAGTGTGATCCGATTTAGGCATGGATGGAGATTTTCTAGAAAAAAAAATTGTAAAAAAAAAAAAAAAAAATTATCTTACTGTACATGTATATAAAGTTAACTTCATCTACACAAAATCTTTTGACAAGTAACATTGTGTATAATATCATCAAAGTATAATTCAGAGACAACTAGCACTATTTTGTAACGTGTCGTGGCCGAGCAGTTTAGTGCACTGGACTCAAGTTCTGATGGCTAAGTCATCAGGATGTGGGTTCGAATCCCGGTCATGACACTTGTGTCCTTGAGCAAGAGAATTAACTATAATTGCTTCAAATAGGGGAAGAGGCAGTTGTGTTTGTGTCACAACAGATTTGCCCTCTCCTTGTTCATAGCTGTGCTGTGAAGAGACTTGCGTTTATATCTCGCCATGTCTTGTTTCTGGGATTGGGGCAGGTTTTTATCCCTTCAAAAAAAGTAGCCCACACCTTGAGTGGCCTTTGGGCCTTTTGATAGGCAAATTGCATAAAAAAAATATATATAAAAAAATAAAAAATAGTGAAGAACCACAGTTCCTTCCAAACCACAGTTTTGTCATCAATTTATAATGGTGTATATTTAATTCATATTTTATTATTTGTTACATTTCTTTGCCAAGGGTATACCCAAACAGTTCAAATTGGTTATCAGGTCTGGAATTTTGTCTTGGAGAGGGCAAGGCCATTTTCATTTTGCAAAGGGCACTCCCATTGGAAAATCTTTTAAGGCTATGGGAAACTCCTGAAGGGGAACCAAGGCCAAGACCAGGGCAACAGAGACCATGCCCTCCAGTTCCAGGCCTGGGTTTCCATTGGGGCCCTGCATGCATTACTACATAAGTTAATTTAAAGGTACAATATCGTCGGCTCAGAACTATAAGGTCATTAACATCCGTAATCGACAAAAGGTCGTTAACATTTCCAAACTAAAAAACAGTAAATAAGATTTAAAAATCAAAAACTAATGTTTGTCTATCCAAAAAGTAGTTTAACCTGTTATTCTAAACTACTTTTGGGATAGAGACAAAACATTAGTTTTTAATTTTTAAATCTTATTTACTGTTTTTTAGTTTGGAAATGTTAACGACCTTTTGTCGATTACGGAAGTTAATGACCTTATAGTTCTGAGCCGATGATATAGGATTGGTAAAGCTGATACACTGTAGTGCAGTGTTCTCACTTTGTGTGGTTCAATACTATGAAGAAAAAAAAAACAGTGAAAACTTGGGCTCAATCTGTTGTCCAAGCCAGGAGAAAAAAGTGAAAAACCGTGCACACTTTTCAGCATGTAAAGACATTGTCCTTAATTTCAATTGTTACGACCGAAATTAAAATCGGTGTCTTCAAATTCTATTTTCTCAACTTAGACAGTATTTCAGACAGAAATATTTGAATGGAAGATTGGAACTGGTATGAACTTCCTGGAGAAGAGGATCTGAGGCTTTCAGAAGCCCTTGTCATGTTCCCTGACTTCAAAAGCAATAAAGAAAAACTGATTAAAATTGTCCTATAAGGGTCAGACTAATCTAGCCATCCAGCCTCCGTTTGGCTGGATTATCTGCTTGACGAAAATGTATTTTTCTCTTTGATATTTATAATACATACATAGTTCCATGGTTCCATCAAGCACAGTCTCCAAACATAAATTGATAATAAGCAGCCAATAGAGGGCGGTATTCAAATTTAGTAATACAAGCATCTCTTGACATTGAGATGCATGAGGTGCATTTTTCATTGTACAAATTGAAAAAAAAAATAATAATAAACAGATTAAGCAACTTTGCACTTGTTGCAATAAAACAATATTAGTGGAGTCTTTTTTATTAAAGTTTGTTTGGGGTACAAAAAGAGAAGAGAAAACAACAAAATCTGATTATTTTTCTTCATATTTGTAAACATCTTCCTTTTTACCCCCTAACATATCTTTTCACTTTTTACTAATATTGCTTTTATAAAAAATGAAAAATATATATTTCTCGTCCACTTTCGGTTTGGTCAATAAATCAATAAATAATCAGCAGAGAAATTCCTTGAGAATCAGGCATACTATGATCTTGTTGCAGTTAGGAAAATGGATTACATTTACAGCAAGGCAAGGATCTTTGAGAAAATGTAAGACTTTGCAATAGAAAGATTTATTATTTTTTTTTAAACAAACGCACCTTAATGGCTCCTTGTAGGTTGTGAAGATGGTCTGCAATAAGTTACAGTATCCTCTCTCCGAGGAGATGATCTCATTTAAGACACTCAGTCTCTTGTCCGCATCTGAAGGGGATCGAGATAAACCAGTTACAGAAACTACACGAGACCAAATAAATGTGACAATGATCGATCAGGTTGACTCAGTGGTGTCTCGGACAGCCGCTCGGCCCTCATATGGCAAAACAGTGTAACTCAATTTTTTGTGGTTTTGAGATTGATGCATTTTCTGGGTAAAATGAGGACGCTCTTCACTTCTAGATGAGTCTCAATTCTGTACGTTGCTCCGTTTCCGAGATACAGCCATCTGTCTCGAGTTTTACTGCCATCTGTCTCGAGGCTTATTTGGCATTTTTGAAAGTTTTGTTGTCGTTTTTCTCAAAATTCCCATTTTCGAGTTGCATTGTTTTGCCATGTGAGGGCCGAGCCTTTCACCCTGTTCCTGACTGAGGCCCCCCTGCCCTCTTTCCCCCCCGAACAAAAACATTTTGACAAATTGACACCCGTTTCAGACTGGTGCTCCAGAGTCACGCCGAACCAAATAGGTAACGAGCGACTCTAGACGTCGGTTTCAGAGAGGTGAACTTAATTAACATAAATTTGCATTAGGTTCCACTCATGACAAGATCAACGCCTGAACCCAAGATGCTCCAGAGTCATGCCGACCGACTGCAACAGTCAATCTTTCGACTTCTAGCGCGTCAAGTCGCGTCTAACTATTTCAGACGTCAAACTTTTCACGTACTTAATTCAATAATTTGGTTCGGCGCGACTCTGGAGTGCCAGTCTGAGTTGGGTGTAAAGAAACCATCAAAGGACTCATCAGTTGCTGGAGCACCAGCATATGTACACTTGTAAATCTAGACGTCACAGGCTAAAACCCCCTTCCAAGGACTGTATGCTTTGTTTTTGAAAGGGAAAGGACACCAAGACATTTTCTCCTTGGTAAATAATTCATGTTATAATAATAACAATAATAATAATTTGAGAGGCTTATCATCCTTACTGGCAGCTGAGAAGCTGAATTGCGAAGGACGCGGCTACACGTGTTCCAGGTGCAGGCATTCAAGGGCATCTTTGGCAGCCAGCCACATCAACCCATGACCACGGAGCACAGCCTGAGATCGAAAGTGTTTGGTTTTTCCGGAGGAAAACCGGATGGCCTGGAGAAAAACCCTTGTGGCACAGGAGAGAACCAACGCACAACTCTACTCACATATGGCCTTAGGCGGGAATCGAACCAGGGACACATTGGTGAGAGCACTTTACGCACACGCCACCCATGCCATTTAGGTTGTCGCAGCAGTTTCTTCCCGCTGCCTCTCACCTCTGTGGATCCTGATTCGAATCCCAGACTAGAGCCTCAGGTGCATGTGGATTGGGTTTTCAGTCCCTACCTAATTGCTTGAGTTAGCCCTATTTGGGGTTTTCCTCCCACATCTAAAACTGACATTTCTTCATCATCTTCACCACACAGGCATCTTCAGGCCTACGGGGTCACAGTGCTAGTCACTTTTGAAGGTCCCTTTGGTTTTATAATAAGGCAGGCCATGCAAACGGTTCCAAAATGGAATTCGAAGATGTACTCTACAAGTTTTTTCCCCACAAACACTGTGGAACTCTTTGCCTGTATTCTGTTTCCCTGAAAGCTATAATCTCTCTCAATTTAAGCAGAATGTAAACAGTTTTCTTCTTCCCTATTTTTTTTTTCTCTTTTCCTTGTAGACCTCACCTAGAGTGGCCTTGTGCCTAGTGATGGGCGACTAACAGAAGAAAAAAAAACAAATAAAAAAAACAAACAAACAAATTGACAAACTGTTGCATCACAATCATTAACACCTCATTAAATTCCTACATGATATAAAAATACCAGTAACTTTTAATACAAGACTGAACATTTGCTGATTAATGGAAGAAGTTATTGTTTGTTTTCAGACAAGGCAGAATAAATGTGCTGGTTGCTCCAAATAAACCGTGCGCAGCCTCTCACATTATTCAAACATGTTTTGGTACCTTGGATTACCAGCCAAACCACTTTTTAAAAGAACCCTTCTAAATGCTGTTTATAGCACTGGGATTTAAAGTACGCACCATAGCCACAGGGGGCCTGGGGGAATGTCCCCCACCCCCACGAAAAAATCCAGATATACACAGTGCGTTAAAAAACATACTTCCCCCCCCCCCTACCCCACCCCCAACTCGTGCCTCCCAGTTACAAATAATTCTGGCTACTTGGCTTATAACAGAAACATTTTTAAAAACTTCCCTGATATATATAAAAAAAAAGGAAGAATGATTGGTTGGTTTTAAAATACGCCTGGGTCCAGTCAAATTTCTGGCCTACAAGAACTGCGGTCTACTGTAAGGTTTTCTCTGTGAAATCAAAGCCAAGCAGTCTCAACTCAATGTCCCCCACTGATCCCCCCCACCCCCCCGTCCCATCCCCTTTCTTGCAAATTATCCTTTACCTGTGTTCATTGGGGCCTGATAACATCGTTCTTTTAAGGGCAGCAGGGCAGGCATTTTTCCTTTGGTAAAGGGATTCTCCATGGGCCAAAACGAACATTTCCAACTAGAACGTTGCAAGAGGCCAATGACATTCAGGGCAATGACATTCAGGGCAATGACCTGGGGCATGACCATGAAGTATTATGTCTGAATTATTATGTAAGTGGACGCACTTCTTCTTTTTTGGGGGGGGGGGGGGGTTGGCAGGGAGGAGGGACTGTCTGGCGGTGTCTTTAAAGGGCCAATGAAATGGAATCTTTTTGATGCACCTTTGTGTTCCATTTAACCTTATTTTCAACTATCATTTTGCCATTTTTCAAGGGTACTTTGGGTGCCTTTTTGGTTTTTATGCTAATCCAAATTTCCATATTCATGAGCAAAAGTGTGATATCATATCAGGCAGAAACCTCAACGTTGCAATAAGTTTAATGCACAAAAAATTGACTGAATTTAGGATATTGTGCTTTTGTAATCTTTCTTTTCGTTAGTGATTCGTTGTGTCAGTTCATGGCAGTAAGCCAATGAGCAAACTTTTCTCACTAAAAGCTTTCCAATAAGCAAATTTGGTGGCTCACAATTTCATGGATTTCAACAGCAAACCAGTGTCTTCCTGAAATGACATCACGGCAATGGCGCCCTCGGTTGTCCAGAAAAGCATAAAAAGTGTTTTAATATTTAAAGAAGTGCACTCTTCGAAATATAATTACTCAAAAAGGTACGTCAGTTAGTCTTCAAACACTTAAAGCCCCAGCTCAGCATTGGTAAACTGACTGTAAATGCTTCCATTCTTTGAACAAATCAAGATATATGCAATAAAACCAACCTGTGAAAATGTCAGCTCATTTCCTTGTTTCATTTGCGAGAGAACAGTAAAAATGCATTCAACATTTTTGTTTGCATTCATATAAACACAGTTTTCAATTTTGGATCTTATTTCATTGATTAATATTTAAATCAATAACACTTCAGGCAGAAATATTTCAAGGAAGGTTTTCTACCATCATCTTCATACCACGTAAGGTATGTCAATCTGTGAACATTTATGTTTTTCTTCTAACCAATGTTGAGCTGGGGTTTTAAAGGGATTAGAAAGTAACACAAAGTATGTTCCTAAGTTGTATTCCACGTCAGGGGGTGGGCCTTTAACTCACCTTCCTCTGATTCTTCCGTGCAGTTGGACTCGATGATGATCTCCTGTCTCGCCAAGGAGGAGAGTCTCACATCATCTCTGATTATTCCGAGAGTAGAAGCTCTTCGCAGCCGGTGTCTAGGTATCGCGTACTCCATAGTCACGTCTGCTACAAGATCCTTAATCCTCATGCCAGGCGGCCCGCTTAACTGCAAGAAAAACAAAAACACAAGTTGAACAAATAAACTTGTTGGTTTGCAGCATTCCAACTTGACTGCTTATAAACTGCAAGCAAAAAGAAAGTTGGAAACTTTGTCGCTTCGGCTCCTCCACTGGGGGCCATTCTCTGGAGCTGCTTACTGTACCACGTCACAACCCGCAAAGCGCAGTGTTCTGTTGGCCTTCACCAGTTGACATCGGATGACATGATAACATGCAGATGTTTCCCCTGCCTGGAAACTGGGGGCCGTCTTACGACACCTTTATGTAATTTCGAACCAACGAACCGAAAGTCGCCTGGTCATTCAACTACGGAGCATACGCAGACCATACACACACCGTCTAACGATTCGTTTCACCCACAACAGGACAAAAAAAGGTGTGATTTTACTTGCATTTTGTGGCCATTCAGAGGTGGTTTTTGTGTAATCCCCGATAATAGACCTTTGTCCTTTTGTTCCAAGAAGGAGATTATGTGGCATCGAGAGGCTTCCACCATAGTTCATTCATTGTATTTCGGCTTAATGGAGGTACATGTAAGTCAGAGGGAGTCGGCAATCGAGCCATGGTTCCGTGTTTAGTGCCACTCCCTATGCCATAGGTAACAGCCGATATTTTGCAATTCAAACAAAACAGACGATCCGACAAAGAGAAGCTTTGTTCTCTTGACATTGTCAAGTCAGGGTTTCTTTGGGCCAGCGGTACCCTCAAAGAAAAAATATTCTAAGTGATGAATTTTGTGCTCTGGTGATGAAGTAGGGCAACCTCAAGAAAATACAGGGGTATAGGTACAATGTACAGAGCAAATTATTCTTTTTCAATTGTCGCATTTTTCTCAAGACATTTTGTATGATAGCTGTATCAGAAATAACCTCACTTCAACAAATAATAATTTCATTCCAAATGTTGTGAATGCCTTCCCAATTAAGATTACTTCAACACACAGTAAATTATTCCTTGAAGGCAGCTATATAAAATTTCAATTAGTTTGCAGGCCTGATTGCTTCGTTCTTGAAAGGGCAAGGGCACCAAGGCATTGTCTTCTTGGTAAAGGGCACCTTTATGAGGAAATGGTATATTTCTACTGGAACATTTCAAGGGGCACCAAGGCAATGACCAGGGGCAATGGAGGCAATTGCCTCCATTGCCTTTGTGAAGTATCAGGCCGGGGACCACTGGCACGGGCACCAAGGCATTATCTCCTTGGTAAAGGGCACCTCCATGTGGAAATTGTATTTTTCTACTGGAACATTTCAAGGGGCACCAAGGCAATGACCAGGGGCAACGGAGGCAAATGCCTCTGTTGCCTCCATAAATTATCAGGCCTGATTTGAAAATATAACTGAACATTATCACACATAATGAAGTAAAAAAAAAACAGGAACAACAAAAAATAGCACAAAAGCAGAAAAAGGCAAGAAAATTTACCGACTTCCATGAATCCTGAATATGATTGATGAGTAAAAGTAAACAGCGACATGATCATGACTTCATCAGGTTAAACTTCTCAAGAAATCAACATAGCCTCACCTACAGGCAACCATTCACCAGAGTTGACTGCTACCTCTACAGCCCTCTTCCAAGAGCTGTTCGGATTTGGAACAGGCTACCAGTGGCTGCGGTCACTGTGACCAACCTGAAAGAGTTCCAGAGAGAAGCTCTGCCAGCGATGATAAGAGGGACGGAGCTGCCAATCTCTCTCCGGCCAAACTGACAATACCACCGTCTGATAAGCACCCTAACAGCACAAACACAGAGCACACCTTGGATTGCAGCCCACCCTCTCCAGGACAGCAGCAACACTTTTTAGGAGAGTACACCCATACAAGACACAAGATACAAGATCAAAAACCTTCTCCAACGGTTCTTGGGAACAGGTGTACACAAAGTTGAAAAACCTACAAATGCATGACCCCTGAAAAGTGCTCCCTCTCTGTTACAATGAGTGTATACTTACCAATCCATCTCCCAGAAAACAAAGAGCCAGTCGTACTTTGTGGGTTGAACAGGAGATAAATCAAGACCTTAAAGACCCATTAACTATGATTAACATGGCAGGGATGCTGGGCTGAGGGGGTTGCTAGGAAAGATTGATCGCTTCCCAGGGGGTGCAGCCCGCCTGATGCCAGTAGCCTGAAAGTCTATTTATATATCACTTATAAATCACAACCTTTGTTGGTTACTATGACCAAAGTCAATATCAGTTCAAGTGCCAGTTGATAGTATGATACTACATACGCATCCGGTCAGGGTCGGGGTGTGCGAGGGCGCTCTTCACACACAGATCAGTCAGCTGTCTTCTGGATCTGGATCATTATACTCTGATAAAGCGGGTATCTGCATCACATCAGAGTTTTGACTTGACCTTTAACTGATTGGAGGAACTTTATTGGGGGAATGTTTTAAGCGCTAATTTGAAGTCATTGTAGTCTTGAGATGTCTAGAATGTGGAACAGTTCATGGGAAGAAGCTACTTGCACAGGTTTTGGTCCCGGTTGAGAGTTGCCTGAAGGCGAGTACATTGGGTCGTCTAGTGGGACATGTTGCTTTGGAGAACGTTACATGGGAATGTTGCTACCAGTTACCCAACTTTTAAGTTTGGGAGGTAGAGCTTTCTGCTCTACCAGCCAGGCTTCTGATGGATGATACCCAAGCCTACATCCTTACGGACTGTAAAGGGGGTAACCCTGTTTCAGACCCAGGAGTAGGTGGCAATGGCCCCTGGGAAAACAGTTGATTTGTAGCCCACACCTCGAGTGGCTTACTGGCCTTATGTGTCTGGCGACTTAAGGAACTGTTCCATGATAATCCATACATGTGCCTCACTAATTGAAATAGCAGCATTCTCCCTTAATGTGGTATGCTGACCGATGCTAGTCAAAACACCAGGGTACCAGTCAAAATTCTCTCCAGCTGGCAAGTTCAGTATTGAATAAGCATCCCGATTCAATATGAAAAATATTGAAAAGTGAAAACGCTGGCAGACTAGCAGAACAACAAGCTAATCAGCTACAATTGTAGCTAGTCAGTAAAAACAGTTATTTATTTATGCATTTTTGTATTTGTGTTAATGTAATTCGCACATCACAAGGCCCAAAGGCCACTCGAGGTGTGGGCTACTTTTTGATGGGATAGAAACCTGCCCCAATGCGCAGAAACAAGACATGGCGAGATATAAACGCAAGTCTCTTCACAGCACAGCTAAGAACAGGGAGGGGGTAAATGAAGCTGTTTTTCTTGCAGACAACATGCAGTCAAGTCTGTCTTTTATGCAATCTACAAATCCAAGATAAGTTGAAGATGTGACTCCATCACATAATCACATAGTGTTACCGTAAACCAAATACACATTGTTACTTCATGACTCCATATTTTTTTATAATCTCCTGTTTTTTTTTAATTATAATAATAACAATTATTACTGTTATCGGTTTATTACAAAAATAATACAAACATCAGGGCCCCAAAAAGTGTCAAATCGAGGAGGTACATATATAGGCTACATATTTCACAGGTAAAAACATTAAAATTATAGTACAAAAATATCCATATAAAGGCAAGAGAAAAAAAATATAAAACAAAAATTAAGCAATACAGCAAACATTCAAAAGACAGGACAATGGCACACCTGGTGGATCCAAAAAAGTAAACCTAATTACTTTCTAGTTGTTTTCCAATAAATACAAAAAACAGTCCAAAGCCTACAACACCACACAAAAAAATGAAACAGTAAAGATTGCTCTAAGACCAAATGGTTACGAATTGAAATGAATCGAGTGGAAAAAAGAGGTGGGGGAAACATGCTACTCAATTAAAACTCACCGTAATGAAAACTTTCTGACATCATAAGAAACCTAATTTGATAAATCCGATCATCACTCTACTCCTGACACAGCCATCTTTCCTTCTGGGATGACAAACAAGCCCTGCTAGAAGTTAACCAATCCACAGACTAACGCACCGTCTGACTTAACCCGTTCCGGCTCTACAGTTTAGCAATCACATGCTGGTACACGTGCCTGTCTTGCCTAATAAAAGATTAGTGTTTTACCTGGCTAAAATCCTTTCAGGTAGTTCATAAAGATTCCCGAAATCGCAGCTCCGGAAACAAAAGAATAAATTGGCGTCAGATAGCAAAACAGACGACCAGATTCACTATCCCCTGAGACTGTCTACAAGTGTGTTTTATCAGATCCCTCTCCGAACTACAAACGCTAATAAGATCAAAATAAACTAGAGCTAAAGAAACTACAACCCAAAGAAATGGAGGACGGTATTACGGCCCTCGCTGAAACGCTGACTTTTAGAAACTGGCTCATTAGGAATCGGACAATCAACCCAGAGCCAAATCTCCTTGGCTTTTCACTAACTGTAATTGTCAGGTTTCTATCAGACCACAGATAGCGCTGTCTTCTTCTTCTTTTTTATTTCAATTTTAAATGCTCCGATGCATCTTGCTTTGCTATTTAGAGCGAGCAGCCACGGAGGGAGGTGGATCAACAGGTCTGAAGTCCAACCATGAATGAAATTAACTCCAACAACTCTCGGATTGCGTATGGTTAATTAATTTCAAAAGAAGCGAATTTCAACTGCCTCCTGAGCACAATTTCATACTGAGCTGCACACGTTTTCATAGCACAGAAAAGGTCGACTTAAAAGAAATACTCAAGTTACCAATCAAAATGTCATGTGACATCAGAGTGGCTTGCAACTGATTACCTTCTGAGTCTTTATGAGAGGTTCCGCAAATGGATCTTTTAAAACGTAATTTTCTACCTGGCCAAATTTAGGACCTTGTTAAAAAGTGAAGAATCAATTGGTAGCACAGGCATTTCAATATGGACATCAGCAAGTCGATGCCCAAAACTAAATCAGAACGACAGAATGCGTGTTGAATTGGCCTTTCAGTGAGAACAATCAATCAATCGATCAATAAACTCAATCAATCGATCCATTGATCAATTGCTCACTCAATTGATTCATCAATCAATTGATGAAACAATTTATTCTTATTAACAGTTTCATAGTATACTCAGTTGTGTGTCTACAAGAAAAACAAATCAATTTGATAGCACAATCACTTAACAGTTGTAATCAATTGATCGAATCGATTGATCAATCGATCAATCAATCAATCAATCAAACATTCCCCAATTCATTTTTACTAACAGTTTCATAGTGTACTCAGTTGTGTGTCTACAAGAAAAACAAATCCATTAGATATGATGTTCACTAAAAGTCAGTTCTAATCAATTGATCGATCAATTGATCCATCGATTGGTTGATCGATCAATCAATCAAATGATCAAATAGTTCATTCTTTACTAACAGTTTCATTGTGTACTCAGTTGTGTGTCTAGAAGAAAAACAAATCCATTTGATAGGACGTTCACTAATCAATTGATCGATCAATTGATCGATCGATTGGTCAATCGATCAACCAATCAATTGATCAAATAGTTCATTCTTACTAACAGTTTCATAGTATACTCAGTTGTGTGTCTACAAGAAAAACAAATCCATTTGATAGGACGTTCACTAAAGTCAGTTCTAATCAACTGATCGATCGATTGGTCGATCGATCAATCAATCAATTGATCAAATAGTTCATTCTTACTAACAGTTTCATAGTGTACTCAGTTTCGTGTCTACAAGAAACACAAATCCATTGGAGGACAGGATGTTCAGAATCAGTTCTACTGTTCATGACTTCTTCAGATCATCTAGGACAAGTTTGAAAATGTTCATGAACACCGAGCAATTTTAATTACACGAGGGGGCCACCTTTTAATTAGAACGTTTCTTTGCGGGAATAGGAGGATGAGGATTCATTGGTATTGGGAAAAAACCCACCTCGCTAAACAAATCGTCTCATATGATGTGAGTGAAAAGACAAAAGTAGCTGTTGCAATCTGGGCCCGATTTCACGACTCTGCTTACTGCGGAATTCTGCACTTACGGCCCATAGAATCGCGTGCTTTAAAGGGCGCCGTAAGCGCAAAATTCTGTGGTAAGCAGAGCCATGAAATTGGGCCCTGCTTACCAACCACAGGGACCTGGGCCCAATTTCATAGCACTGCTTAACGGTAAGCAAATGTTCATGCTAACTACAGCACAAAAATTTGCTAAAGTGTAAGCGTATTTCACAGGTATTTCACAGGAAAATTAGGCAGACCATTTGCACGTTCACCATGGATTTGCATTGTTACGTCATTCATTTTCCTACAGTAAGCACTGGAAGGTTAGCCTGCCTTTTCGTTTGCTTATGGTTAGCAGCGCTATGAAATAGACATTGCTCAGTAAGCACAAAATCAGCCGTTAAACCGCCCAGTTGTATACATATGTAAAAGCAAAACAAATTGTTAATGGCCTCACGTTTCAACCCTAGCAGAGTCTTTCTCAGAGGCTAAAATATAAGCCTTTAAAGAAAGACTCTGCTAGGGTCGAAACGCGAGGCCATTAACAATTTTCTTTTGCAAATTTCTATTTTTGAGAAAACAACCAAACGTTTCACTCTGGAAGTATATTGCGTGCTTATTTTTATTGCAGATATAGAAATAAGCTATCGTGATTTTATTACAGGGTTTTAAAATGCTAACTACTTGACTCTGACAGCATTTCAGACGAGCCTCTCTGGGGGATTGGAATTTCTGTAAAATCTTAATTAAGTTTTTTTTTTTTCGCTGATCATTTACCCTAGCAGTGTCTTTTCTTCTTTTTTGAAATTGCAAATAAAATATTTAGAAACAATGATTGCAGTCAAGGTAAGGTCAACTTCAAAGCTGACTTCCCAAAATTTATTTTGGTCACAACTTAAGGTCATTTTAAGGTCATGTGGTTTGCTGTAACCACCAATACCAATGAGGAAGATTAAAAGGGGTGTCGTCTTGATTATAGCAGTAAATGGTCACATCACAGTTTGACAAAGACGACACCCTTTGTGATTTGACCGCAAGCGCGCGCGTGGGCAGTATCTGGGTGCGAGTTCACTTTTCCATGCACAGCCACAGACCTGCTATAATCATGATGACACGTCCCCTTTAATCGGCCCTGCTTATACAGAGTCGAAATTCTGCCCAGGACACTCAGCTAGGGTTAAAACAAAATAATTACTGTTTTTTTTAAATGCACACTACATCAACGCTAATCCTTTCCTCAAAGATAAGTATTAATCCCAGCTTAAGCTTATCCCAACTATATCATTCCCGATGATCAGCCATAGGCCACTTTTATCGCCACCTCCCCCCCCCTCTCCCCACTTGATCATCGTAGGCATATAGAACCATTCAAACAATGGACAGAACGAAAATAAAGTTTTCCAACGATATTGATTTTTTTCTTTTTCAAACAAAACAAAAATGTGCGTGGAGTGAGATATATGCAGGGCACTGACCGAAGAAGCACATGTTCTGAGCCCCATCAAGACAGATTAAGGAACGGAATGCCAACCTCACACCTGTATGCTACTTAACGACAAAACATTAGTCATGCGGTTGGTTAAGATGCTTACAAAAGGACTTGGGATGAGAGGGGGAGAGTTGGAAAATGAATGATTGGAGGTGTGGTTCACTTCAAGGACCAATTCCATAGAGCTGCTTAGCAGAAAGTGTTGCCTTACCGTTAACTGCTAGGTAACGGCCGATGTTTTGCAATTCACGGTGCGAGGATTTGACATTTTCTCGGTCGAGAAACAAAGAGGACGATTCCAATAAAGAGAATCTTTGTTCTCTTGGCATGGTCAAGTCTCAGGGTTTCTTTGTGCCAGCGGCACCCTCAAAGAACAAAGATTCCGACAGTTCCGCAAAAACAATCCCGCCAGGGGGACGGGACCAAAAAATAATAATAAATCCCGGCAGTAACTGCTTTTGAAAGCAAAACTAAAAAAAAAAAGAAAAAATACCCATAGCTAAATACCAAAGGTAATTTCCCTTTCTTTTTAAAATAAGTATCTCTGTGCTTGACTATTTATAAGCAAATTGCAATCTCCAGAACATTGATAAAAATCAATCGTCAATAAAAGAGGCAGGACCATAGTGGCTGAGGGAGGGGGTGGACTTACCCCCCCCCCTCATCTAAGTCAGCACAATCAGAAGCATTACTGACAAAAACTGTCAACAACTATTTTCATCAGGACAGTTTACATTGTACAGAAAATAGTTTACTCAACATAAATTAAATTAATATGCCTAGTTTATTGAGTGCTAAAAAGATCCCACAGCCATCTTTCCAATCCAAAATATTTGTTTTGATAAAATAAAATAAAAAAATAAAAAAAATTTAAAAAATGAACAAGGATAAACAATTTCAGTCTGCCTCTGTACACGCCCAGAACATGCTTTAAAAAAAAAGCATTAAAAAAAGAGCATTTTTTAATTTATTTTATCAAGAGCATTTTTCATCACAATTGAAGACTTTGGGGACGCTACATGTAGGTGGTAACAGATAACCATGGTGCCAGGCAAATCCAAGTGTCCACAATCTCAGAACTACGTAACCAATGAAAGTTAGCCTGGTTGACTCTGCTGCCCTCTAGCATTCAATTATCTCTAGGTTTTTTTTTTTTTAACAGTCACAATTTTCTCCAAGTGGTCCGGCTGGCTTGTTCAGTATTGAGAAACATCCAGTGAAAAAGCTAAAGCGGTTTAGTGAAACTGCAGGCTATGCTGTTGGTTAAAAGTCTGACGTCATTACAGCATAAACCATGCCCACTTCACACGTGCCGGCTCCAAACATCATCATCATCAACATCATCAGAAGCCCCACTGCAAATGCATTGGCCAACATTTTCTACGTTGATTGACGCAAAAACTAAGCTAGGTGGTTGTAATTAACACATGTGTTGTGCCAACACTAAATCTTCTTAAAAATGTCCTCCTCTATTTGAGGAAATTTGCCCATTACCATACAAAAAAACAAGGTTTTTAGGTTAAATTACACACAAACGAATGCCAGCTTTGCAACCGGAAGCAAAACGTACTATGTATGATGCAGTGACTAACCAACAGGATATATACACATGTAAACCCTGGGAGTCTCCTGTTTTGGGTCAAGGGGGCAAGTCAGCCTGATAAAAGAAACTCTAAAAGAAACTCTAAAAGATTCATGTCCTCAACAACCCTACCCCTCTCCCTAACCCTTGAAATTGTTCCGAAGATCCTGTCAAGGAAGGGGGGGTATGTATGAGCTCTATTTAAAGGGGCTGTGTCGTCATGATTATTGCAGGGCTGTGGCTGTGCGTGGAAAGATGAACTCTCACCCCAGATACGGCACACACGTCGCTAATTGCGGTCAAATCACAAAGGGTACCGTCTTTGTCAAACTGTGATGTTACGGCCGGCGCGCAGTAACTGCTTCATTCCATTTACTGCTATAATGATGAAGAGACAGCCCCATCAGAAATGTCTTTTAAAACCCTACCATGCTTCTTCATCCCCAACCCCCCCCCCCCCCACCTCCCCCTCTCCCCCCTCCAACCTACATGTTTGTCACTTGCTCCAGGGCGATGATCCTCATTCTACAGTGTTTCAAGCTTAACAGAAAAGCAACAATGGCGAGACACTGGAGACTGTTAACAGAACGAGACAATCGCGGCGCACAAAGGGTTGCAGATTGATCGAGGTATATAACAACCATCCAGGGGGATCGATGGGGGCCAATGATGGGGCTGAATGGGTACTAAAGAGGGTAGGTTACAACTGAGTGGGTAGCAGAGGGGTCATTAAGGGGCCAGAATAGCTCTCAGTAGATTATACTGTAGAGGGCATTCAAGAGGGCCGAGGCCAATTCATGACACTGCTCATAACAGCATTAATAGCCACACTTACTCTGTCTACAGAGTTAGCGACAATTTCTTACACCGTGATCTGCTGTGGAATTGCACACAAATTTAAAATATAAAATGTGCATCTTTGAGAATCCATAAGAATACACTATTAACTAGTAAACTTGCGGGTACAACCATGTGTTTGAATCTCTTTTGTGAGGAGTGTTGGCTCTGAAAAGAGCCGGAGTGGTCTCGACATTTCGATCAGTATACTCTGATCGTCTTCAGGAGAGAGCCGGAGTGGTCTCGACGTTTCGTTCAGTACACTCTGATCGTCTTCAGGAGAAGACTTCTCTTTCTCCTGAAGACGATCAGAGTATACTGATCTCAACGTCAAGACCACTCCGGCTCTTTTCAGAGCCAACACTCCTTTAAAAAAAAGAGATTCAACACGTGGTTGTACCCGCAAGTTTACTAGTTAATAGTGTCTTCTTATTTTCCTACACCATGCAAAGCTTCAAACATCACTTGAGAATCAAGGGCGCATACTGTAACACTTGTACATGAATTTCTCCTTCTCAATTTCAGTAGAATGTAAACAGTTTTCTTCTGCCCTAATTTCTTCTGCTTTCTTTCTCTTTTCCTTGTAGCCCTCACCTCGAGTGGCCTTGTGATGGGTGACTTACATAAACATTTAAAATAAATGAGCACAGTTTAAGGTTTTTTTCAGGCGAGCAGCAGGGTATGAAATTGGGCCTAAATTAAACAGAAATACACATGTACAATTTTTACCTGTATAATTTAAATGTAAATATTTGTATGGATGTTTCAAAACAAAAATGACTTCAGGTTA
Organism: Marthasterias glacialis; assembly: GCA_911728455.2. Taxonomy (NCBI): domain Eukaryota; kingdom Metazoa; phylum Echinodermata; class Asteroidea; order Forcipulatida; family Asteriidae; genus Marthasterias; species Marthasterias glacialis. The sequence goes on from OU452224.1 coordinate 26,005,565, forward strand.
AAAATGTAAACCTCGGATCGACAGCTTTAATGATCAAACTCCAAATTCCTTTAAATTGTCAAAGTTTATCAAGCAGCCATCTTGTTTTCATCTCATTCACTTCAATGTCACCATACTGAGGTAGTAAGGGTAAATTAGTCTGATCTCCTTTTCAGTGCATTGAGAACCAATATTTGTTATTGCTAATCGCACAAGGGGAATGAGAGACTGGAATGGTGGGAGAGTCAACCATGATAAAAGTCACTCTATTTGCCAGGGCCTACATGTAAAGTCATAACTATTAATCACAAAAAATTGCTTAGCCTAGAAAGTTTTTGCTTAGCAGAAACTGCAAGGTTACCGGTCAAAACACCACGTTATGTATATTATTTGTGACTGGTTCCCTGCTATGTTTTTAACTTAGCAGAAAAATTTGTTGAGCACCATTTGTACTTAACAACTTTAGGAACAATTAAAGGTAGCTAAGCACACAAAAATTATGCTCACCAGAATAAGGTTACCAGCCCAAAAACCATGTCACATGTATCATTTGTAACTGGTATCCTGCTCTTTATTGCTCAGCCGAAAATGGTTTTAAAGCAATACTTTCTGCTTAAAAGCAGCTCTTTGACATTGTGCCCAGGGCCCAATTTCATAGAGCTGCTTAAGCAGACAATATTGCTTAACAATTAGATGCTTAGCGAAAATGAGCAGGATACCAGTCAAAAATCGTACATATGTAACATGGTATTTTGGCTGGTAACCGTAATCTGGTAAGCATAATATTGTTTTGCCTAGCCAGTTTTTCTGCTTAAGCGGCTCTATGAAAGTGTGCCCTGGGCCAGATTTCATGAAGCCTGTTGGCACAATAACTTGCTAAGCAAAAGAAAAAAACTTGCTTAGCAGCTAAACAGGTTACCAGCCAAAATTCCATGGCATTTACATTGTTACGACTGGTGCCCCACTCATTTCTTGCTTGGCAAAGAATTTTGATAAGCAGTATTTTCTGCTTTCAACAGCTTTATTGGTCCCAGGTTGTTAGTCGGGTAAACACTTCAGATGAATGTTTACCACGCACCATCAGTGACAGCTCAAATACACAATAATCAATACAGTGATAATGACGAGACGAACCACAATTACTTCTCACACAACAAGCTTTGAGGTTTGAAGCTTGATGACAGTCTCAACAGAGGAGAATCACTTCATCCCTTTTCGCACTCTACACAGTACAAAGCTCTTCAAGTCTCCTATGAGTTTTTTTTTTTGTGGCGTGTCGTGGCCGAGTGGTTAGTGCGTCGGACTCAAGCTCCGGTGGCTGAGTCGGTGTGTGGGTTCGAGTCCCGGTCATGACGCTTGTGTCATTGAGCAAGGCACTTAACCATAATTGCTCCGTAAAAGTTGGGGAGGTAGAGCCTTCTGCTCTACCAGCCAGGCTTCTGATAGATGATACCTACATGTAAGCCTACATCCTTACGGACTGTAAAGGGGGGTTACCCTGTTTCAGCCCCAGGAGTAGGTGGCAACGGCCCCTGGATAAAACAGTTGATTTGTAGCCCACACCTGGAGTGGCTTACTGGCCTTGTGTGTCTGGCGACTTCCATAAAAAAAAATTTAAAAAAAGTAAAAAAAAGTGCAGACCTTCAGTTTTAAGGAGAGCGAGTTCAATCGCAAATATTTAAAAAGATGGAAATTATATGGTTTTGTAAAAATATTTCCGGTCAAGTAAAATTTCTGAGCAACAAGAACCTGTAGTCGAGTGGAGAGTTTCCTAAAATTCAAGCCCTTCTCAATATGCTAACCCCAGGGTTACCTTGCCTAACCCTATATGCTCCCATGCAGGGGTGATCTATGTGTACTTTCCGGGGGGGGAAACAGCAATTTCTCAGGAGTTTTGCCGACCAAGCTATACCGGTCTGATTTAAGCCTGCCAATAACAGTCCTAACAGTGTAGCTGACTTCTCCATTCTTCCCACCCACCATTCACGGGTTTACTCACTCCACATGATTTCACCTTTGATCCGATAATCCATTGCAATTGATACAATCCCCACGTCTCCCCCTCAGGAGTTCTACCCAAAACCACTTAAATATAAATAAAACAAAATAAAGTATAGAAAAAAGGGGGATAAAAACGAAAAAAAAAAAACCACCTGACCTCAGAAATAAATACCATAAACATTGTGTTTGATTCATAGCAGAGATTCCCCAGAGTGCACTCTGGATCAGAAGTATGTATTTGGTCGGGCAAAGTAATAATGTCATGACCTCTGAATCTACTTAAAATAGATAAGAGGTGAAATTGGCGCTTGTTGCCTCTCCATCTCTATGGACCGGTGCGCCCGTTTTAGACTGGGTGTCAAAGGGGGAGGGTGGGTGGAGCAGACCCCCTGCTGCTATTATTATTATACCCATTGTTGTGCTGGGAAAGTATTTTTTTATTTTTTTTTTTTAAATAAGGTACAAATCTATAACAAACATTGTTTATTTGCATCAGCAAAAAAATTGTGTTTTTGTTTTTACAATCATCACAGAATTTTCTCTAGTTCCATCAATCATGAGAGACAAAAGATTTTCCGTAAACAAAATTGAACTGAACAATGTTTTTTTTTAACTGAACAATGTTTTTTCCTTACATTTTAATGAAAGTATGGGTGCAAATATACTCAGCTTGAAAAAGACAAATCATGAAGAAAAAGAAAAAATCAATCAATTCAACAGAAAATCTCCACAGGATCAGCTCAACATTTACACTGGACTGAAACAATAGTTTAAAAGGATCGCAACCAGTTTTTTTTCTCTTCAATTTAATCAACTCGGGGTGAACAGATAAAAACTGACTAGAGCGGGATATGAACCTGCACCTCCTAATGTTCGCGTCGGTGCTCTGCCACCTCGGCTATCTAGCCCTCTGTTGGCAGTTCTGTATCACATTCGCTGATCTTTTAGAGGAAGTTTGGACATGTACAGCTAATGTACACTTTACTTATAGTCATAATAACAGTTTTAATGTCCTTAAAAAAATATTTGTTTGAAACACACCAGACTGCAGGACTGGTTAGTTGTTAGGTTACTGACCTAATGGGGAAATGATTTAGGCTCTGGACTCTGGTTCCGTGGGTAACAACGGCGTAGCCGAGGGGGGGGGGGCTGGTGGGGCATATGGCCCCCACAAATTTTCAGTGCCCCCCCCCCCAAGGTGCACCCCATAAAAAAATGTAAATTATACATGTCATTCATTAAAAAACAGTACCTGAGGCCCCCAATGAAAAGCAATGTCCCAATGTGGCCCCCCCCCCTCCTCCCCCAGGGGGAAAGAAAATCCTGGCAACGCCACTGGTGGGTAATTTAAGCCCTACCATACAAAATTTGGTTTTGCATAATTTGGAGCTAATTGTTCTCAAAGATATTTAAAGAAACCTGGATTCTATCAGCAAGACATCTAATTGTTGATGATTTCTGTTTTGTTGTGATTTGAAGACATTTTGAATTATAAATCAGGTGATCTGATGCTAACATTAACAACCCTTTCCGTTATTAGCACTTAAGCCAGCAAACCATCGCGACAATTTGTCCGATCGCTTCACCAAACGTAGAGATTTATTGCATTTGGCAGGTGCCAAAACTCGGCAAACATCTTCAAGGGGTCCCACACACAACACAGACTGTGTTTACTCACTCCAAGATATTGACACATGGCAGAACGGGCCGAGTGAAATCATCGAGAGCCAAAACCTTCACAGCAAAGCGCGGACATTTGCTTTTTTTCTTCCCGGACAAAAGGTGAGGAAATCAACGCACAATGGGCCCCAACAACAAAGTAACAGCGTGCAGTTTGTTGGGTAAATTTACTTTGCTTTGAAGACACAGGTGGGGTCCTCAATGGGGCCCTTTTTGAGTGGCACATCTACTTGTTGGATTTAAGGACTTATTCTCACCCTGATAGAATGGTTGATAATTATCAACTCGGGCTTCTTTTCAAAGTTGTGCAGCCCACGACGATTCTCTCTCAAATCCAAGGTATAATTCAAGTCTTGGACTGACTGCGTCAAAGAAAATGTTACCTTGAACAATTCCTAGATTCAATGATAAATGGATGGCAAATTGTTTGTTTCCTTGGGGTGCATTACATTTGATGGAGTGAAATCCATGCGCCGAGCCTCGTTAATAAAAATGTAAACCCACAACTTTCTCTGTAAAGACAATGTTTGAAGGTCCTTGCTTTTATGGATTGTTGAAAAATAGTCCAACATTGTGCCCCTGGGGTTGTTGACTTTCAACCTGGAGCATTTGGGGTACACTGGCCCTCTAAAAAAGGCCCCATGTTGCTAAAAAGTGTAGGGTCTTTTTTCCAAGATGGAGTCTGGGCAGATAACTCGTTCAGGGGTGTTTTTTTCATTTTGGATCAGCATACCAAAAATTCTCAATGGCTAACCTTCTAAAAATTGAAAAGAAAAATAAAGTTCAGTCAGAAAATGTATTTGATTTGTTTTCTAGAGGCTGAGAGACTTTGAAATATTGGTTGAGTATTTTTTATATTGAGCATTTAGCATTGGTTGCTATGGGAGCCTATTTAGTGTGGTGCACCCCTTGGGTACTTGTATTAGTGTACGTACATGTACGTACATGTACGTACATGTACGTACCATCGATTTCTTAGCATACCTTTGAGGAAGTCCTTACAACATCGTCGGACACTTTTCTTAAACAAATCAAATTTTTACTAGTATCAGCGTGGTCAAATAGAATCAATATTATAATCACCAACAATTGATTGTGGTTTTTCAAGGAGCATTTTAAAAGGCCTTTCTTTTGCTTTAAAAACCAAGAATTCTTTTTTTTTTTTTTTTGAAAACCTGTGGTTTTTTAAGGAGAGTTTTAAGGCCTTCCTTTTTGCTTTAAAAACCAAGAATTCTTGAAAAAATTATGGCTTTAAATTGTTTTAGAAAACCTCAAATTCTGAAATGGCTACTTGTAAACAAAAGTTGTTTTAGCTAAAACTTGACTTCCTTTTGTTTCCTTTTTGCTTTCCTCTATTTTGGGATTTTCTAGCTGAATTAATCCTCTACATAACTGGGTACTCGAACCAACTTGAAAACAGATGGCTCTCAGTTTTATTTTCAAACAAAAACGATCATTTTAAATGTTTGACAACTTCAACTAGATTTGTTTTTGAAATTTAACAACTCAATTTGCTAATACAACTCCTTTAAGGAAGAATCGACCAACGAAAGAAACGCCAACTGATAGAGCACGACAAAAAACTCAACTTACAAGTACCTTCTTTCTTTCTTACCTTCTTGCAAGACTGTTCATCGGCAAACGGCAAAAGACGGCAACGAGAGATTGGAGGGTCTCTTACAAAGGTCCACCAAGAAGAAGTGATCCGAAACTGTCTAGACTGCAGTATGAGATCCAAGGGCTTAAGGCTTGCCTTTTTATCTAAACAGACCTCCGCCGAGCAAACTTGAGAAGTTGAAGAAATTGTCCAAAACTCCTCCGAGAGCAGTAAGATTCAGCAACATTTGACTTCGCCTCATAATTGGATCCAGAAATGTGCAATGTAGAGTGACACAATGAAATCAATCTTTAAAAGAACTAGTTCGGTTCACGATGTGTCCTTGTTTTAGTTAGTTGTTTCAACTTTGCAATTGAACAAAAAAAAAAAAAAGCAAATGAAGCTTGTTCTTTTGTTTCTGACGGTGAACCCAAAACAACACAGGTGATTTTATCCCCCCAAAAAAGAAGCTATCTGACAAATGACGTCTATTTAACAAGATCGAATTCTTGACGAGGGCTTTTGGGGAGTTTCCTCCCAGCATGTATCCAGTTATAATAAACCACGTTCGATGACTCAGTCTTTCAGATCACGTTCAATGGCCTATTACCCGGCACGGCAATCCAAACAGCGGGGGTGTCAAAGTTGATGTAAACGTAGACTGCCCATCGGGGGAGAAATTCCCTTTCAATGGATCATGTCAACTAAAGAAACCATTCAATTTAAAAAAAAAAAAAAAAAAAAGCCTACTGTTCATTGTGTTTTAATATCACTGACAGGGATGGTGAACAAGGCATCAAACAATAGCCCCCCAAAAAAGTAAAAATAGAAAGAAACAAAATTCAAGGTAAAAAAAATTGTACACTGAAGGTTATTGCTACGAATTCGGTAGCCACATAAAAAGATGTACTTAACTTGCACATACACTCTCAAAACTAACTTAGCCAAAACAGCATTTTAAGTAGTCATTTTATACCACATTTCGACTAAAATTAGTCAAAAAATGGTCTAAAATGACTAATAATTAAGGCTGTTATGACTAACTTTTAGTTAAAGAGTGTACAAGGCAGGTCCGCCGTGGACCGACCATGATGCCCTGTACAATATCTCCCTAGAGACACGGTAGCTCTGAGCAGCTACAGGTAGCTACAGGTACATGGCCTTTTCACGCTCTAAATGTCCCATCCGTGTCGAAATCTACACCTCGGTCATTTCTTGTTGACTTGGTAAAATTACAATACAGTTAAAATCTGCTCTGCTTTAACACTAATAATAGTGATAATACCAGACATTTATATAGCCCGTAATGCAGGAGCCTCTATGTGCAATAAACACAACACATAAACAAAATAAATACATTTCAGAGTAAAGTTACAAAAACGTAGATCTCAAACAAGTGAGTTTTGAACAGTCCTTTGAAAACCAGAACAGAGTCAGCTTGACGAATAAGAATAAGAAGAGGGTAAGTTATTCCACTAGCTCTGCGCGAAATCAGCTTGTGGGTTACACGTGTACTGTTCGACCCATCTATTGTGCGATCGTTTCACACTGGGCAGGGTCCTACACGGACCCAAGCGGAAAACTCCCATACTGCATTATTGCGGATGGCGCCATGCACTCAACACAGAAACGGCCTGTAGTTTAGTCCTGAGCACTCAACACTTCATCAGTAGACTGATATGTTCTGAGGATGGTCCTGGAACAACCTGATCCAAACACTGAGTTGTTCGTGTATATCATCGGCTCTTTCCCAAGCAACTTGAACTCTTTTTATTTTAAGGGTCATGTCACACGAGACATAATAAACCACATTTTTGAAATGAAATTTTTACAGGTTAGTTTTATGGTATACATTGTACAGGCCTTGATCTTAACCGAGGCCACCGAGGCCATTGGCCTCATGCCCTGTCGAGTTGGCCAGCATGCCCTTCAGAAAAATGGCACTGTCACTACCAACTTGGCCAGCATGCCCTTGTACAATTTCTCTGATTTGGCCAGCAAAGGCCTGCCCCCGTTTTTCTTAAGATAGAGGCTTGCATGTACACAAATGGATATTGGATTGAAACAAACGTACGGTTCCAAACACCAGTTATGAAATTTTCCTTTATCAAATATTTTCCATAAATCACTGCTTGGTATTAAGTTTTATAATAACACTAGTATGTACATTGTATATATATAAAAGGACATACTGTCTTCAAAACTCTTCAAATGTTGCTGCTTGGAATTCGCTCCTTGATCCTTTTTAAGAGTTGTTCATGAAATAAAACACCTAAAGTGTGTTGGAATTAGCAAGAAGTGATTAAAAAAAAACACATACATTTGCCTCTGGAATTACAACTAGTAGCGAAACCACATAGAAACATACTGTGTTCCATTTTGGGGAGTCGAAAATTTGGCTCTACAAAATGTCGGACCATGCTCTGTCAAGAAATTAAACAAAAACGACACAATTTCATTATATTCTACTTTTAAAATATCTATTTTAAAAATAATCCATTATAAGAAATGCTTTTTATAGCCCAAAGCGCCCAATCCGAAGGCAATTTTTTCCTTCAATTGATGGATGGTTTTGTTCATTGTTGAAAGAACACTTACAAAAAGCTGCAGATAATTGCAACCTTGGCCGAAAGTTTTGTTTTTAAAAGAGAGTTTTATCCACATCAACAAATCTAATAGCTAGTTGTCATACAAAATAATATTTCCCCAAGCCCAGAGGTTGACTACGCGGGTGAAACAAGGTTAGTTGGGGGGTAGACTGGTTCCCGGTCCCTACATCATTTTCGTTCGGACTGAATATAGGGACCGGTAGCGGGTAATGAAAATTAGCATCTGGCAGATTTCTGCCAGGTACATAATGCTAATTAGAATTAGCATATGTAATCCCATCATGCAATGCGGCCTTTATACAAAACATGATGGACACAGAATCTCAGAATCTCCCATCGTGCAGACTAACGTTAGTTAAGATGTTCTTCTAAAGTTAGCTTGAATTTGGATGTTGAAGGTTGGTTCACTATGTCCGGGTGAAGGGTTACGATACACACGTGTGCTAGTGTCAAACAATAACATGCACACATCACGAGCATAGCCTACGTCATCTCTTAAACTAGAAAATTATTACAGTGCCCGCACAATCGAGGGCCTATCAAAAGCGCCATACATTGTATATCGGTAGTAACTACATGTACCGGCCCCTATACTGACAGAAGAGAACGATGTAGGGACTAAGAACCAGTCTACATTGGGGGTGCAGTCCTCCTCCCAATAACATCCAAGTTTATGTTGTTTTTTTTCACGGTTCTGTGCACGCGAGGTATGTTGTTTCAGGCCTCAAGGTAAACACAACAAAGGACAATTTTTCCTTTCGGTGAATTTCGAGAAAAAAAGTGGACGGAAAAAGGTCCGGAACATTTATGTAGCATCCACTAATGTTGACAAAATGTTACCGTCTTGATGTTAAAGAAAACAATCAAAATATGACACATAGAATAAACAGGGTAATCGCAGCACCTAAAATGAAGGCTAAATCTACACTTGGCACATGTACCTTAAAGGGTGGTTATATTCAAAATTACATTGTACTTGTAGCTGCATTGCAGAGTTTCTCTGTACTGGCTGTGGAGCCACAAGCAGTGGTGTAACAACAGGGGTCCTAGAAGTCAGCGTTCTCCCTTAACAGTGATCCGCTGGCCAAATGCTAGTTAAAACACCTGAGGACCAGGGAAAATTCTCTCCTAGTGGTCCGGCTGGCTACTTCAGTGTTAAAACACGTCCCTCTTTAGTATGAAATGTGGACCAGTGAAGTTGCTGGCGGACCAGTGAAATGACAAGCTAACTAGTCCTGCTGGCTAGTTATTTAAAAAGTTAAGGGCAAACCCTGTTAAAGTACCCCCTCACTCTCAGAACCTTGCCCCTCCCCTTGACTCCCCCACCCCAACCAAATGAGATTTTTAAAAAATGAACAAATGAATCGTTCGATACATTAAATACCCCCCCACCCAAAAAAAAAAAAATAAATAAATAAATAAATAAATAAAAATAACAAAAATAACAAAAATAACAAAAATAACTAAAATAACAATAAAAATAAATAACAATAAAAAAATAAATAAATAAATAAATACATACATAAATAAATAAATAAATAAAATAAATAAATAAATAAATAAATAAATAAATAAATAAATAAATAAATAAATAAATAAATAAATAAATAAATAAATAAATAAATGAATGAATGAATGAATGAATGAATGAATGAATGAATAAATAAATAAATAAATAAATAAATAAATAAATAAATAAATAAATAAATAAATAAATAAATAAATAAATAAATAAATAAATAAATAAATAAATAAATAAATAAATAAATAAATAAATAAATAATAAAATAAAAATAAAAAATAAAAAACATAAAAAATAGAAAAATAAAATAAAAAGAACAATAACAATTTAAAAATGCCCTCACTTGCCCCCCCCCCCACCAAAAAGTCTGGTTACACCACCACTGAGGACAAAGGTCGCTGGATCAATTTGAAGATTGCACCAGGGCCAAGACCTCAGGAACATTGGCCAAAGCTTCATACCTCCACTGGTCATGGTTAAATTCCACAATTGACAATTTCAAAATACAAACGACTACTGTTGCAATTTGACCCGAAGACTGTATTCTTTTTAGTTTCACCCATACTCTCTAACTGTAAAAGCGTGAAAAACCGCTTGTTTTGACCGCCATACCACTCTTGCAAAGAGCCATATTATGGCAGACAACTCTTAGGTAATTTCATAGGATCATAGTACAGGGTTGAGATCTGACGAAGGTGAACAATCCTGTAAAGTGGCTTGCGGGCCTGGGTTTCCCCTTACTCTAGACCAGAAACCTCCCAGATGTTACAATTCAGGTTTACAGACTCTGTGCATCACCAAAAAGACAAAACTACAGGTTTGGACACAATGTGGACTATCTCTTTCTCTCTTTGGTGACTGCTTATTCTTCTACTTTCAAATTTGAACGCTAAAGAAGTTTTTGAGAAAATCCTGAAAACAGTAAAAAAATCCTGAGAAATCACACACACTTAAAAAGGGTGATGCACAGTGAGTTTCACTCTCAAAAGAGCCAAACTGACCACCACTCAGGCAAGGGAGTGAAATGTTCACTTTTACATTTATCAGGCATTTAAAAGTTACCCAGTCAGTTTCCCTTGTAGTTTATTGCTTGATATTTAAGGGAAAAAAAGTCGCATCACCCTTAAGGTACATGTAGATCCCCGTGCTGCCGCTTCCCACGTTATCCATAGAACCAGTTGTATCGTATATTATGGGGGTGTGATCCTTGGCTACACCAGGCCTTGATCTTAACCGAGGCCACTGAGGCCATTGGCCTCATGCCCTGTCGAGTTGGCCAGCATGCCCTTCAGAAAAATTGCACTGTCACTACCAACTTGGCCAGCATGCTCTTGTACAATTTCTCTGATTTGGCCAGCAAAGGCCTGCCCCCAATTTTCTTAGGATCGAGGCCTGCAACTTAAACCTAATATTTTGGAAGTGGGGCGATGGGTGGGGTGGAGGGGGATGGTGAGAGGGCAAATTGGGATATATCCATCCTACCAGTTTTTTATCACCCTGTGGACAATAGACCGTTCCGGCCAGTCAATCAAACTGTGCGTATTGACCAATTGGATCACGCCTTTTGGTCATGTGACCTCGGTCAAACTCGGTCACACGTGCAGCGTAAATGTACACAAACTAAGGTGTGTGGGCGGGGCTTTTTGCCAAAGCCGGAACGGTTTAAATTGGTTTGTCAACCAGGACCCATTTTTATAAGTCTGCAGAAAATAATGCAGAGCCTCTAACTTATTTACAACTTGGCAAGAATTAGGAGAGGATCAGAAACAGCATTTTTACAATTACATGATATTATTTAGTTAGTCTTTTTTTTTCCTTTTTACCGAACACTTTGTCTGGGGCGGCTCTTTGTCAGACACGTGTAAACACAGTTTTTGTCAAAATATTAGCCGACAACCTTTGCCTACTTCAGCGTAAAGTTAATCCACTCATTTCATGCTTGATGGACGAAAATTCAAAACCAAGCTTATTCATTTTACTGCCACTTGTAGGGAGTTTACCATTCATCAGGTTTGACTAAGTTAGATCTGTACAAGCCTTGTGAGATTGTATTGTCAGTTCCGTAGTTGTCGTTTTTGTTGTTGACTCAATGTTTTGGTAAGAGGTTATCACTTTTCAACGCTTTTGTCCTCGCTATGGTTAGCCCTACTCCATACATGTACCTCCACCTTGACATTCCGACAGTTTTTAGTTTTGTCTAAATAAACATCGGCAGTGACTGCGTGACATGGGCAGTGTTTGTACTCAATAGAACTGACAATATTTCATTTATTTTATAATATTAATAATAATAATAATAATGCCTAGTTCTTCTATAGTGCATTTCACAACAACGTCTTAATGCGCTTCGTCACACATCAGTGTTCTCTCTAATAAGAATTTTGGGGTGAACAAAGAAAAAAGAAAAATTGACTGGAGCGGGATTTGAACCTGCGACCACCAGCTTAACAGACAGACCACGTACTCTACCAACTGAGCTATCCAGCCCGAGTGTTCCCTATTTTGTCAATGTCTTTGTTCGGGGGGTGCCAGTCAGAAGCCATTCAACCAGTTACTGCCGTGTAGCAGGCCTTGATCTTAAAAAAACGGGGGTAGGCAAGGATCTCTCCAGGCCTTATCACACTATCAAGCACCGATCCATGCCAAAAGATAATGGTTCTCAAATCCGTGTTGACTTAATAAAATTCCAACACGATTTCACACTGCCAGACGCAAAGTTAGTTTTTTGTTACACGTGTAATTCTCTACGCGGGTCGATTCTCAACACACCTTCCGAGCAGCGTTGGTTGATCCGACATGGGAAGAGCGCTCTACATGTACATGGGTCAACGCCGAATTGAAACGCTGTAGTGTGAAAAGGTCTGTCAAACTTAAAGGGGTCTGACTCGTGTCCAACTTGGAGATTTTTCGTAGTGTGAAAAGGCCTCATCTCACATTCTCAAAATCCAACACCCTTATTGTACATAACTGTACACCCAAACTATATTCATTCATGGTGGTATGTCTGGCCCTGATGCCAGCCTGAGTAAAGCAAAGTACATGTACAGTCCTCGCAGTGCAACAGAATCAAACAAAACATGCTGATTGGATTTGGATGGGTTGGGGATGGTTGAAGTGTTGGTGTTCCAACACACAGGCCTGATTGTTCCGCTCTTAAAAGGGCAAGGGCACCATGAGGCATTTTCTTCTTGATAAAGGGCACCTCTATGAGGAAATTATACTGGAACATTTCAAGGCGGGCACCAAGGCAATGACCTGGATCAGAGGCATGCGGCAATTGCCTCCGTGAAGTATCAGACCTGAATACATTTAACTTCTGATCAGAATAGACCTTTATCATGGTGCGGCCGTCTTGATTTTCTCCCATTCAAACCAATGTCACCAAACCGAGGCTGGAAGGGCAAATAGTCTGGTTCCTTTTAGTACAATGAATATGAGCATCTATTACTGTTATTGGATACAGAGAACATGACCAAGATGGTAGCAGCATGATAAAGGTCTATTGTCATGATTGTAGACTGGGATCAGGGTTGTACTTCTGGAATTTGTACCTGAACAGTGAGACTGATAATTCATTTTTTCGACAACTTGTTCAACTTGCCCCTCTCCCCTCCTCCATGATTTATGCTCTTAGTCGCCTACAGCGTCAACTATTATCAGTTAATTTCTTTTTTCTCCCTCTTTACAACAGGTGACTAATTGTGTACATTTCACAGACAAACACATTATTTGTATGCACCATGTTACTTTGGATGGCCGTGACTGTATTTCGCGAAGAGAACAAATCAAACAGACATCAAAGGCGCTACACAAGCTTTCATTGTACTCCGTATTTGCTTAACTGTCCACTGGGGTAAAAGATCTCCCGTTAAGTGCTGGGTTTACACAGTGATTAAGACTAATTAGGTTATCACTCCATCTTTACAAAAGTTCACTTGCGACTGTGTTTGCACACTCTAAATTTGTTTCTGGGGGGGCGTCTGGTTTATCATTTACGCCAACCGATTAAAGACAGGCTAAGTCAAGGTGGTTCTGTTGAAATCATTTTGTATTGATAGATGAATGTGGGAAAACGCATCAAAGGTCCGCCTCCATTCAAAGGTTACTTAATTGAAAGGCTAATCAGAAAACTAGGGTCAGGGTGATGGTGTTTTGTTCATTTTAAGAGCACAAAACAAAAGGTTTTTTACTTAAAAAGTTACTTGTTAGTTAGGGGGCCTTAAGGTTTTCTTTGTTCTGTCTGGGGAAAAAAGACTCCATCGGACAAATTCAAGGGGATTTTATTTTTAAATTTCACAGTATCAATCGAAAGGCCCTCATTTACCAAAGAACCTAGCTACACCTACTTTGTATTTAAACATGTACTTTGTGAATCAGAAATAGTTGGTCTCGATCATTTGTTGCGCTTAAAATATGCTAGAGGTCTGATTTTTGACTGATTTGACCGGAAAATTTAGATCTAAATGTTAAACAGCTATTTTGATTGATTCAAGAAAGTTACAAGCTTTCATAAATTTAAGGTACTGCACACACAAATCAGCCAATGATTAGTGGTACATATGTAGTTAATTACAAACTAAAAAATGAATTATTGCCAGAATCTCAACATTAACTGACAACTATTAGCCATGTACAAAAATTGTTTTGTGCATTGTCTCTGGCAAAGGGCCTATACGAAAGTTTTTGTTTATATTCTTCATATTCAAACAGCATCATCTGTCAAAATTCATTCAAAGAAAAATTTGTAAAAAAAAAAAAAAGTTCAGAGAAAAATCGAGTCATGCACAAAACTTTTGAACGATCCTTTTTCACGGTTCTTACCAGTAGTACGCATGCTCAGAACTACACACGCAGTACTGAGCATGTGCGCGTACACTCAGAACTGTCAAAAAGAACCGTTGTGTTTGCTGCCGCCAGCGTCTCAAAAGTCTTCCATCCATTTGTCAAAAAAAACTTGTCTCTGTTGTGTGTCACGGAGGAAGAAATCCTTCCTCCACGGTTGTGTTGACCAAACATAACTTTCCTTGAACAGCGTTTAAATAACACAAGACACGCACACAGAAAAGTTGAGGGTTTTGGCAACAACAAGGTGATTAATCTGAGAAGGTATGCCTAAAACCTTAAATCCTTCATTAAATATTAACGTGGAGATGAAGATCCAGGCTCCTTCTCGCTTGCGTCTCAAACTTTCTCAAGGCGGTTTGATTAGAGACAAGTTGGAGAGAAATCAATGAGGCGAAAAGAAAAACACCCTTTGTATCTGGGGGGTATTAGGTAGCAAGGAACAAAGGGGATATTTATCTAACCTTAACCTTAAGGGGCAAGGGGGGATTAGTGAGGGGGCTATAATAGGCTCATTATCTGGTCGCTTGGGGGTGGGGGCAAGGGATGAGCGTCTTCAGGTACTAATTTTAGCTGAGAGTAATGGAGGAAGGGAAAGTATCCACCTGCACGTATGCACGTGTTATGAATAGAGTCTAACTTTGTTACGTATAAGTTTACACTTGCTCTATGATTTAGCTGACGTACATCAGATTTAGTTTCTTTCATTGAGGCCAAATTGAAGAATTCAAATAGATTTTATTTACATGTAGGCCTATTTATTATTATTATTTATTTATTTTTTTCAAAATTGAATGTTGTCCAGCAAATGGAAATTAAATAAAGTATTCAAAAGTAAGAGAACTAGCTATAGATTTAGATAGGGCCTATAAAATCTGATTTAGGTTTGTACCTTCATTTTAGTGTTTTAGAAAATTAAGTAGGCCTAATAGGCCTATTTGATGCGCCCACTAGGGATGAAGTCCTTGTGGCCGAGCGGTCAAGCGCACCGGACTCAAACTCTGGTGTTTCTGATCAGCAGAGTGTGGGTTCGAGTCCCGGTCTTGACACTTGTGTCCTTAAGCAAGACACTTCGCCATTACTGCTTCGTCCTTCGGATGGGACGTAAAGCCGTAGGTCCCGTGTGTTGTGTAATAATGCATAAAAAAAGAACCCAGTGACACTTATCGCTAAGAGAAGGGGCTTGCCCCGGTGTTTCTGGCAGTGGCTGCTGAATGCGCCGCAGCACCTCGCAAACCCTTGTAAGGTGCTACATAAGGGGCTCTCATAATTCAAAAACTTCAAATACCGGTCGTAGAAATTAACAATATTAAGCCTTGAGTACCATATAGCTGTTAATCTATACGTGCGCTATATAAGACTCCGGTATTATTATTATTATTATTAAAATGAAGTAAATGGTCACAATACTGATTATTTACAATGAATAGACTACATGTAGCAATCTTGTTTGACAAGTTTACCAAATCCAACCTTCATTAACTAGTCAAAATAATTCCTTACGAGACTTAATAAAAGTTTATGATATTGTTTGTTGCAATGAAAGATGCCTAAATAAATGTAATCATTGTTGCTTCGAAGCTTGTGTATGGAGTGAGTTATGAACCTGTATCTGTATAAAAACAATATAAAAAATATACCTGTAGATCCCATTGTAAAGAAATATAATAAAACGAAGGGGGGGGGGAGGATGATTTTTAAGCACCAAGAGTGATATGGCTTATGAATGCCTTAGCCAAAGGACAAAGCAATTATGGCAAAGCGCAAGGGAAGAGTCTAGAATCCAACCACCTCCTTTTAAGTCAATTTGATAAAAAACATAATCCAAGTGGATTTTTTGAGAAAAACAAAAAAACACTAAGGTCTGGAATTTCCGCTGTTATAGGGTAGGATAATTGTCGGTTTGCAAAAGGCACTTCCACTGAAACAAATCTTGAAGTCTATGGGAAACCTAGGAAGGGGCACCATGGCCAAGACCAGGGGCAACAGAGGCCACGACTAGGGCACCAAGGCCAGGGCAAGGCGGCCAAGACCACGTTGTGGCCTCCAGTGTAATTCCATTCTGAGACTACTGAGAAAATTTTTGTTCAACTTCAAGGCCACTTTATTAAGTCACAACTGGTCCAGCCAGAAAACCACTAAGTAATAAACAAAACAACTTGCTCACAGCTGTTTGAGCACGACCACCACGTTTTAGACATTCCCAGGTAACTGTCCATTTTTGTTGAGATTTGATCATGGGTGACGATCACCGCAGCACAGTTCATTAATCAGAAGCGATTTTCAAACATTTAAACACAAGTTGATATCGGGACATTAATTTAGAGCATGTGATTCAGGCCTTGATCTTAACCGAGGCCACCGAGGCCATTGGCCTCATGCCCTATCGAGTTGGCCAACATGCCCTTCAGAAAAATTGCACTGTCACTACCAACTTAGCCAGCATGCCCTTGGACAATTTCTCTGATTTGGCCAGCAAAGGCCTGCCCCCGTTTTTCTTAAGATCGAGACCTGGTGATTTCTCCTCAATTATCCAGGCCTGGATACTTCACGGAGGCAACAAAGGCAATTGCCTCAATTGCCCCCTCCCCCTCCCCCCGATCATTGCCTTGGTGCCCTTGAAATGTTACACTAGAAATTTACAATTTCCTCACAATTTACTTCAAGTTGTTTTGTTTATTAGTGGTTTTCTGGCTGGACCTGTTGTGAAAGTGAACTTGAACAATAATTCTCTTAAGGTCTACTACTACATGTACCTAGTCTCAGTCCACACAGAAGAAAATGCCCCGGTGCCCTTGCCCTTTCAATTTCAAGAACAAAGCAATTTAAGCCTGAGTAACAACGACTGGTTTTAAAACCTACCATGACTCGGCTTCCGTTTGGCAGCCACGAGAATACTTGGGTGCCGGGTGGACTGACGGCAGGATCGCACATCGGTGGCATGGGTCCAAATCTATCATTCTTCCCGTAACATTCCCTCCTCAAAACAGGAGGTGAGTTGCTGTATATCTCCACATCTCCCGAATCAAAACTCTCCACAGAGCTCCATATATCATCCTCAGATTCGTCTTCAAAAAACGTAAAATCACTGGCAAAATTATGGGTGGCGTTATTACTAGTATTGGCCGTAAAAGACCTTGAGAATCTCTCTGGAATTGTCTTCAACGCTGGTGTTGCTCTGTGTTTAGCGAGGCCCGCTGCTGAATCCGAGTAGGATCGCAGGCGAAGTTTGGGGAGCATTTTTGGGAGATGCTCATCGTCACCTTCCTCAATTCCATCATTTTGGCTTTGCGATGAGTTTTTGGATTGAAGACAAGCCGGATCAAAACTTACTGACCTCAAGAAAGTTCGCAGTTCGCCATCAGTGAGGGACTCTCTGTCTTCTGTGTGTGCAAAGCTTGACGAACGCTTTCGCATACCGTGAAAAAATCCCTTCTTTTTAATGTTTCCGGACGCCATAATCCACCGTGGCCCTTGCTTCAAACTGGCGCCGTAAATAGAGCTAAATTACCGGCGCAGTTATTACCGCGCTGGCTCACCCGGTCCGGCCTTGCGAAAAAGAAAAGCGGCAACCTTGAGATTTTCAAATCCTTGGAAACCTCATGTTTAGCTCCTGCATTTTTACAACTTTTACAGTCTTGTACGACCATCTGCAGATGTATGTCCAGCTCACTTTTACCACAAATTCTTCGGTTTTGCTGCAAAATAAAGTAAAATCCGAATGCTATGTTGTCATGCAGTGTAAAACATTCCACAACAGCGCGTGATAAACTTGTTATTAATTCTCGACTAACTGTTAACGCTTCACTGGTTTCTGATCGATTTGTACACGCTCTCATCACGGACATTCTGATTACCTTATTATCCTTATGATCGGGTGCCAGTGAAAATAATAGAGGGCGCTAGTCAACTCGGTCACCCAAACTTTTGCTGAATTTTTAAGGTGACTATAGGTATATATATTTTTTTACATCTGCAGATATTATTTTTTGTTATGACACAAAAACCTATCAAATTGAAATTAAAAGCTGTTTTGCTGGTTGAATTTGTTGTGTAACTAGTACACTTTTGGTTCCATCAATACTGATGTGAAGATTTTTTTTTGTATTGTATCCTTTTTAATGATTGATGTTTTGTAGTATTGTTTTTAATGTTTCATGTAATGCTATTGTCTCTTTCTTTTGATCACTCAATTAAACTTTTATGTTGCAAAGTGATTTTTAATAAATCTTTAATTAAATGAAATGAAATGAAATTAAGTAATTGTTCCAACGCACGCAACTGTACCTCATTGTTTTCAGGACAAAGAGAATGTATTTTTATGGACTGTTATTGTAAATATTGTAACTGTCAGCAGATTGCTGTTTTAAGCAGTATTTTTTAATTTGTAATAAATAAACCAGAAAGAAAATGTTGAAGTAGAAAATGAATAGGCCTAAACGGCAAAAAATGCCGTACCCGACTACATCTTTATCTTTCTTAATTTAGGTTAATTTATGCCTTACCTGTCCAGAAAGGTTGACAGAATGGATACAGAGCGGACCGGCACTTTAAACGACTACAAAGTGTCAACATCGTAGAAAATAAGCAAAGTTCGGGTCTACTTGGTCTTGACAAAACTACTCGCTAACCACCGTTTTAGGTCTTTTGGGTAGGCCTATGAGTGCGCGCGATGAAATGTCCGCTTGAATTTTCCGTTTTGATGGTAAATAATTAGCGTTTTAGCCTTCCTATTCCTCAAAAGGAGTATTTAAAAAGGGATATAAAGTCCATCATCAATTAAAAAGTAAAAAAAAAAAAGTCGCAGTCGGATATGGAAATGTTTCCATGACGGATGTAAATAAACTGTACGTCTGTTGTTATGTTGTTTATAAAACAGACAACGGAGGGCGAGTTGAGCATATTGATATCAAGTTGTCTGTGACTAAACCACTGGCCGCAGAGCGACGGTGGGGGCGGGGGGAGGGGAGCGTTGTCAACATTAACGCCATTTTATGCCTGACAAATTCACGACTTGTGTGCAAGGCGTATAATGACGCCATTGTGACAATTATACGACATGGGCCCTTTTTCAACAACCTAGGTATAGGTGAATGCAAGTACACGGTGGCGTAACTAGGGGGGCACGGGGGGGGGGACGTGCCTCCCCCCGTGCCCCCATTTGAAATCTGGACTGTTGAGATTGAACATTATTAGAATAATGATATATTTTATGAGCATTTCCGTCGTAATTTCAATGTTTTGAGAACTATTCTAAATTATTTACACCCAGAATGTATTTTGTTTTACCTCAACACGCCAGAAGACACTGCAAAGGGGCTTGTTTAGGAAAACTACAGACGAAAACTACAGTTTCAATTGGCAAAAAGTGCCCCCTAGGAAAAATGGTGCCCCCTTGTGCCCCCCCCCCCCCCTAGTTTCGGCGCTGCAAGTGCAGCGTGTAGGCCCCGCTACTTGAACGCATTTTTAGGCAGAGCCCGACGTGTAGAGCACTCAGGTTGCTGAAAAACATCAAAGATGGGTTAGTGCGACTTTAGCCTAGGTCATATATTTTCTCATGAATATTGACGTCGATTATTTAAGTTGGATGTCCCTTCAAGGCCACCATATTGGGTAAAAATGCGTTGCACTACTGCCCCGCCGTAAGGACAGTTTTTCTTTACCAGTTGAGTATTAGAGTTTACATGACGAGAAACGTTAAGGCTTTAGTTACGTCTTCATAGTGAAATCCCAAGCATCGGATGACACGCGCGTATTCAAGGCGTTCAACGCAACCGGCGGACCAACTATTACTATAGCCGTCATTTTAAAGACCACATAACGTTGGGCTTATTGTCAAAGGCTTTTGGTTCTTGTGATGATTCCATTTCTTTAGATGGTGCACAGTTGGTGATGATGTTACCTTTTTGAGATAATGGTGGACACTATTAGTGCACTGTTTGGTTTGAGTGTATACAGACAAATTTACCCAAACCTGATGGTGTCGTATTATTGTGTCCACCATAATTATCTCAAAAAGGCTTATTGTGAAGGGAGTTCGTCATCACTATTTTGTTGCTCAGTTCGACATGGGCAGGAGGGGATGTTTGGACACATATTTTCGTCAGAGAAACTTCCCAAGATAAAAAAGAAAAGAAAAAGATACAGACAGTGGCGTAACTAAGGGGGGGGGGGTTCACCCTCAATGTCTATGCCCCCGGGTGCCCCCCCCCTCTCCATTTGAAATCTGGACTTTTGAGATTAAAAGTTACCAGAATAAAATGTTACATTTCTGGAGCTTTTACGTAGTAATTTCAATGTTTTTAAATTTAGTTTTTAATATTTACTCGCAGAACGCATGTTGTTTTACCTCAACACGTCAGAAGAGCGCTGAAAAGGGGCTTGTTTAGAAAAAAAAAATACAAACGGAAACTACAGTTTTAATTGGCCAAAAGTGCCCCTAGGAAAAATTGTGCCCCCCGTGCCCCCCCCCTAAAATGTTACCCTAGTTACGGCGCTCGATAGAGAGACAAAGAGAGAAAGGGAGAGGGAGAATGGAGAAAAAAAGACGCACTCTGGCACTCTAGTTATAAAAACAAATGATTCAAAAACTTCACTAGTCATTTGAGGCAACAGCGGCAAGAGTAAGAACAGTTACTTTTTTATTGCTATCGATTTACATCTTTGATTTACAGAGAACTCTTGCCAGATTCGTCACTTGAACAGTTTCTAACCATTTTATAGAATAATGTGAAGAAAAAGCCGATTAAATTTTTATTTACAATCAGGTTTGTATAATCAGGAGTAATATAGGCTATAACCGTTTTTAAAGATGCACCAACATATTTTGGCCGAAAATTTTGCGTTATCAGTTTTTCTAGATTTTTCTACGTTTTGGCGTGATCACTCTTCGGATACTCTCAATGAGTTGGTTGATGCTAAATTCCAGAAGAAAAATCCGTTCATTGATTAGGCTGTCTTCTGGATAATTTATATAAACCATCTTCCGATTTCAAAATTCATCGCAGAAATTCACCACTGTAGTCTGTTGATGCGGACGCGGTAGTCTTTATTCAAGAAGTCAGAGTATCGTTTTTGTTGCTGTAAGTGTGCGGATTCCTTTACACTGTCTACGGGCCTTTTTGAAACCACGGCTTTGGCTTAGGCTCCGGCTTTGGCTCAATCAGTAGTTTTGAAAACATACACTTTCGGTACGACACTTCGAACAGGTAGATTGGCTCTAAGCCGGGGCCAAAGGCTGACCCATGGTTTCGAAAATGGCCTAAATATAGACCTTGTGTTACGCATCCGACATGGACCATTATTATAGACCGATCAATTAAGCCCCGCCTACTAACGCATTGACCAATCACAGCCCTGAAAACGCCTGAAAGTCCGACAAAAGTCCTACATGTTAAAATCCCATTAGAAAAATATTTCTGGTGGTGTAAATCCTACAGCAGTGGTCCCCTGTACATTCGTGTAAAAGTGGTTTAACCATGGAGGTAGCAGTGTTCCTGTCTGCATTGTTCTTTGGACTCAAGTTTACACAACCATGTACGTGTGTTTATCCGATATGTTTGTGGCCGCAACCGAACCACCGCTGCGATCGTGGCAAGAAAGTCACACCATGATGTTGCTAGGCAGTTGCTAAGGTAAGCCCCAGCTCAACATTGGTAAGAAGAAGAACATA
The DNA here is from genome assembly GCA_911728455.2 of Marthasterias glacialis. Classification (NCBI taxonomy): domain Eukaryota; kingdom Metazoa; phylum Echinodermata; class Asteroidea; order Forcipulatida; family Asteriidae; genus Marthasterias; species Marthasterias glacialis. The sequence continues at coordinate 26,027,467 of OU452224.1, forward strand.
AATGTTCACAGATTTACATATA